>QJPP01002103.1:157500-444912 GCA_003996215.1 Jaltomata sinuosa | reverse complement strand
CGTTTAAAAATGCCATTTCAGTTCCGAAACAGTGATAAAATATAAGGGAGGATCCCGAGAGAATTTTTGAATATCAAAATCGTGCGTAGGCGAATTACGAGCCTAAACTTAAGAACCGTATTAGCATCGTGCGTGTATTGGAAATATTTATTTAAAAGTTGTATTTTGGTAAAAAATTATATTATTATTTCCTTTCCAAAATATTTTAAAGGTTATGGAAAATATATTTGATACGATATAAGTGTTACGTATTTATTTTATAAAGTTTTTATACTCCGTAATATTTTAACGGAGATAGTAAATTTAGTTATGTTTAAATTTATTATTATAATGTAGTAGGTATTGTTGGAAATAATTTTCTAATAATGATGGTATATTTAAAATACTATATTTATTTTACCATGAATTTACGCAATACCCGAATATATACCTAACGGGGTAGAATTCTAAGAGGTTGCCACCTCCACCCCACGTGGAGGTAGAAGGAGTGGACAGCAACCCCTTACAAGAGTGATACGCTGCCACTTGCCACCTTTTAACAATTAAATCTATGTAGTATAAGATTGTTAAATAGGTGGTTGCAAAATCCAATATGGATTTACATATCTGCCAACCTTGGTATCCTTTGGGGGAGCATTAAAGTTCTTACAAATCCAATCCCACCTATTACTGTTTATTAAATTTCAGCCAAGTTTGATTTTGTTCGGAGTTTTTCGGAGCGGTTCAGGATTGGATATCTTCGTTCTAGCAGCTTGTCATCGGACGACAGGTAGGTTACGGTTTAATTTGCCCAGACTCCGTATATATAGAATAAAATTGTATTAATGGGCATCCTTGGGTTGGTTTATTAGGTTGGTACCACAGACCTTGACCGCTTTATTCATGTTCGCTATTTTTATTCCTCCGTTGTTTGTAGTATTTGGCGATATATTTTATTTATTTACCCTTGCGGTCCTGTGAGGGCCTTATTGACTCTGGAACATAGACGGTGGGATTTTGGGAATGTCCGCGAGTCCCGGGCATAGATTTATCCTTCTAGGCTGGTTATGCTTGCTGAGTAGCTGTGGGCCTGTGCAGGGTCGGTAGGTTGATTGTAAGCTGTTGGGCAGCTATTGTTGTGTGTGAGCATATTATTTCCATGCATATAAAGAGGTTTTATCGATGTTTTACAGCGGTTTTGGCTTTGGGCCTACTGACACTGTTTTCTAAACCTTGCATGGCCCGGGGGGTCGTTTTTGATGGAAATGATTTGGAAATGGTTGATTTCACTTGTGGTTTAAAATCATCAGTTTTACTATTATCACTAGACTCGGCAGGGCCGGAGTGCTAGATGAGTTTTCTTACTACTTGAGATGATTTTTAGCTTCGGTTGGACCGAGCACATGAGATGACTTTTTACTGTTTAGACCCGGCGACGCACCAAGTTGTCACGACCTGATTTCTCGGTCATGATGGCACCTACAACCCCCGGTAGGTGAACCAATCCCTGTAGCCCAGAACAGCTAGTAATGGGCTACTATCTAACAAATAAGAGAACAAGACGAATAAAGTAGATAATATGAATGTAAATATATACAGATGCGGAAAACTAAACCAAACCCCAAGACCTGGTATCATAGTACAGAGCCCACCTTCAGTCTGAAGTAGTCTTCAACAGATCTCCAAGCACGAATCTCAACGATCTACCGGCGATGGCCCACACTAGGATCTGCACCCAAAGATGCAGGGGGTAGGGGTGAGCACCAAATGCGAAGCATAAGGTACCCAGTAGGTATCATAGGCCGACTGGGCACATATAAGATAAAAGAGCAGAATAGACAGAATAGAAGCAAGTAGTCACAGAAATCAACGAAAGGTACACAGGAACTAGCCAGAGGGAAATCACAGAACCACAGATGAGGCTAGTAAGCAGAATATACACACCAAAGACACAGGTGAAAGTAAGAAACAACGCACCTGGGATCCTTGCAATAACAGTGCATATAAAATAAGTTTACGAAAGGGACGGTATACCGGTAACCTCAAGTCTAAGAAGAAGAGAGAAAGAATAATAATAGGCATGCTCAAGACATGAATCAATACTCAACTAATCATATCAACCTCAAATCCAGAAACTAACACCCTAGCAGTACCAATCTCATACTTATCCATCATAGAGAACCATTCTGTAAATAAATAGCAAAAGTCTACCTACAGTCCCTCGGCCGCCCATACAACCGAGGAACACAACCAAGTGAAAACAAACCCTCCGGCATCCCATACTACCGGAGCGTACAATCAACAAACAGCAAACAAGGGTGGAACCTCAAACCATGAATGATATGATGCATGAGGATCTCAAGTGCCATAGTATCTCTGTATGTACCTCCTCCGGCGCCGATCCGGCCCAGCAGGTAGGTTCCATGGAAGGTCTCTGCCCGTATACCTCTACTCCCCCGTATACCCCTCTTCCGGCACACGCAGCTCGTAGCCCCTGGCCCGGATAGCAAGGTCCATGGAGGTCCTCGACCCCATACCATATCTCAGTATCAGAACATGTATCAAGATAGAGTCCCAGGCTCAATATCAAGATATAGAACCAGTCTCAAATATGCATGCCCAGACCCCGTCCAGGACTAAAAAAATAGTAGGAAAATATCTGAAAAACCCCTCCAAGGGTGCCCAGCGTCGCCGGGTCTAAACAGTAAAAAGTCATCTCATGTGCTCGGTCCAACCGAAGCTAAAAATCATCTCAAGTAGTAAGAAAACGCATCTAGCACTCCGGCCCTGCCGAGTCTAGTGATAATAGTAAAACTGATGAGTTTAAACCACAAGTGAAATCAACCATTTCCAAATCATTTCCATCAAAAACGGCCCCCCGGGCCATGCAAGGTTTAGAAAACAGTGTCAGTAGGCCCAAAGCCAAAACCAATGTAAAACATCGATAAAACCTCTTTATATGCATGGAAATGATATGCTCACACACAACAATAGCTGCCCAACAGCTTACAAACAACCTACCGACCCTGCACAGGCCCACAGCTACTCAGCAAGCATAACCAGCCTAGAAGGATAATTCTATGCCCGGGACTCGCGGACATTCCCAAAATCCCACCGTCTATGTTCCAGAGTCAATAAGGCCCTCACAGGACCGCAAGGGTAAATAAATGAAATATATCACCAAATACTACAAACAACGGAGGAATAAAAAAATAGCGGACATGAATAAAGCGGTCAAGGTCTGTGGTACCAACCTAGTAAACCAACCCAAGGATGCTCATTAATACAATTTTATTCTATATATACGGAGTCTGGGGAAATTAAACCGTAACCTACCTGTCGTCCGACGACAAGCTGCTGGAACACGATGTCCAAGCTCGAACCACTCCGAGAAAATCCAAAACTAAATCGGAATCGGAATTGGATTTGGGAAGGAATAACTTGACAAGATAATTGATTTACTTTATCAAATATATCTTTCTCACAACAAAACCTCTCACGGGAATGAGTATTTAATACTGTGCATAATTGTATGCAATCAGTAATATATACTTTATGTATATAACTTTCAGCAATCACTAATATATATAATTAGTGTAAATGCTGCCACCTTTCAACCCTATAATGCTGCCTTCACCTTCCACTTACACGTGGGGGTGGAGGTGGCAACCACTTTCCCTCCGTTAGATATATATTCGGGTATTGCATAAATTCGTGGTAAAATAATTATAGTATTTTAAATATATCATAATTATTAGAAAATCATTTCCAATAAAACCTACTATATTATAATAATAAATTTTAACATAATTAAATTTACTATCTCCGTAAAAATATTACGGAGTATAAAAACTTTATAAAATAAATACGTAAACACTTATATCGTACCAAACATATTTTTCATAAGCCTTTTAAAATATTTTGAAAAGGTAATAATAATATAATTTTTACCAAATTCACTTTTTAAATAAATATTTCAAATACACGCACGATCCTAATACGGTTCTTAAGTTTAGGCTCGTACTTCGCCTACGCACGATTTTGATATTCACGAATTATCTCGGGATCTTCCCTTATATTTTATCACTGTTTCGGAACTGAAATGGCATTTTAAAACGTAAAATTGAAGCTTAAATCGGGTTAAACCCGACCCGATTCGCGACCCGGTTCGCAACCCCGTTTTCTGCCAGACAGTCCGCGGTAAAACAGTCATAACTCTTTACTCCGAGATCCGTTGGACGTACGGTTTTGTGCGTTGGAAACTAGACTCGTAGACCTTCGATTTGGTATCTCGGGGGACTTCTAACTCTTTATATATTGAGAGAAAAGTCCTGATACATTTGACCCAAGGTTCAGAAATTTGTTAAAGGTCTTACGATATCTTTTGTCGATTTGCTTGACTTCAAACTTAAACGTGGAAATGACCGGAAGGGTCATTACACCCAGAGACCATTTTGCTGATTCTGGGATGGTGCATTCGTTGAGTTTTTCACAGCTTGTAGCACTAGAACTGGTAGCAGTAGCTATTTGAGATTGTTGCAGCTGTTCTCTCTGTTGCTTTCTTATTCTAGTTTCCCTTCTCTTTCTAGTCTTAGAATTAGAGGTCTGATTAGAATCACCAGACATAGCTTTAAATTCCATGGTATTATTCTTGGAGCCAGCCTTAACATACATATCATCTGCTTGTGCTAAGTCCAAGTTAGAACCCATATTTTGCAACTTATCAACATGATCGGCAGCCAAACTAGTGTCCAGAACCTGGTCAGCAGCCACATTAGGACCCAAGTCTTGACTGTTTTCAAAGCTCCAATTTGTAGCAGTTTTTTGCATCTTATCAGAATCATTATTGTTGCCCCCAAGCTGTGAAAAACTCAACGAATGCACCATCCCAGAATCAGCAAAATGGTCCCTGGGAATCTGATTAAGAGCTAAACTTTGGCTATGATGAGGAGCTGAAGTTCTTTCATTCTCTTGAGCTAAATCTGTACCCAAAACACTATGTTGTTGGATCTCATCTTCAACTAAACCTTGAGCCTTATTTGAGATCAAAGAAAAATCTGAATCATGCATCTGTTTAGGGTCAAACGAAGCACCAAAACCATGAACAGCAGTAGAACTCTGACCCATAGTCTGATTTGGGACCCCCTTTTGAACACTATCAACACCCAACAAAAGAACCTGTTTTGACCCCATCACATGTGCATGATTTGCGACCAAGTTCTTTGCCATATCTGAGCAAGGAGTTACCATGATATTCTGGTTTGAACACAAGTTTTTCTGCTGAATCTGAACATAATCACAAGCATAATTTTCTGCCTGAATAGCTGCCAAAACTGTACCTAAACAACTTAACTGGTCCGACCCCAATTGTTGAGCTGAATTACGCAAGTTTTGAGACTGATTTAAGCATAAGTGCTGGACCCCATCAGTATTCAAACTCGGAACCAAATTCGCAGCCAACTTCTGAATATTTTCGGAACCCACAAGATCATGAATTTTCTGAACCAAATCAGTGCTCAAAAGATTCTGATGAACAGTAGTAGCAGGATGAACTGTGGTAGCAGGGGCTCTAGAGTCATTCCTATGGTCAACCAGTGGGTTCTCATGCAAAACATGAGACAAATCCCTCCCCTTGGATACCCCTTCCTGCAAGTTAGTAAGTTTCTCCTTTTTCCCTCCATCCGTACCTCCATCAACTTCAGAATCAGATAAAACATCAACAATAATATTTGAAGGGTCACAGGGGTGTGGGAGCATTGAGTCAATACCTGGGATTCCTTTGCTTTGCAATTTTTCCACATCACAAGGGGGTTTCAGGGGAGTGGGAATAACAGAGTTCACAGGGAGGTGGGGTGGTTGATCCTGCACACCAGGATCAACATAATCAATAAGAGTTTGATGAGTTTCAGCTATGATACCTGCTTGGTACTCATCATGGATTTGGTGAGTTATTTCGTTTTGTTTACCGGGAGAAACCGGTCGGTAAACTTGTCTTTGTCGTTGACCCCTGAAGTTCTTTCTCTTTTGAGTTTGCCAGTGTCTTTCCTGTTGGTTGTTGTTATCATTCGGAGCATTTTGGTGCAAACTTTTGGGACTAGAAGTACTAGCAATAGCTTGGTGAGACTCATCAATTTTGGTCGATTCTTGATTCTTTTCCCTTGCATCCTGGTTGTTCTTGGTACCTGAAACACTAGCAGAGGCATTAGTAGCATCGGAGTTAATATGATGGGGTGCAATTACCTGAGAAGGGTCTTGATTATTTTCTCTTGTTCCATGCTTATTTTCTTTGGAATTACCCTTGCCACTATTCTTTCCTTGAGCATCTGCTTCTTTCTCTTTTCTTTCATCGTCTCTTTGTTTCGCCTTACAAGAATGCACGAGATGACCATGGTGTTTGCAATAGTCAGGAATACCCTCATATTGGATAGCTTGCCATTTGCCATTGGTAATATCATCTTCATCAAAACCAAGCCAAACATGATGGGGTCTCTCCTTAGTGAGATCAATTTGGATTCTAACCTTTGCCACACTACCTCTAGTCTTCTGAAGGGAGGCAGCATCAAGGTAAAGGGCTTTACCAATAGGAGAGAGTAAAGCCGTCACAAATTCCAAGTAATAGCAATGCCATGGAAGCTCGGGAAGAGTAACCCATATAGGAACGATAGGAGTTTCTTCCTCCGGTTTGAAAGTAGGAGTCCACACTTGCAATCTCATCAAATGACCATCAATATACATTCTTTGCTTTGTCCAAACCGTGATATGATCATCTTCATTCTCCAAGTCAATATAGATGTGCTTGGAGTTAAAGTGAGCAATCTTAACCCCTCCTTTCAACTTAGTTTGAAGAATGAAATTCTTCCTGATGACTTCCATCTTGGGCATGGTATTGTTGAATTTCCCCACCAAAGTGTACTTGCATCTAGAAGCAATTTTAACCATATAGTCATCCCTTTTGAAAATCACAGCCGGATAAGCCTTGTTTAGCTCCTTTCTTCAGCTGGTGCGCAGGAGCGCACTGTCGTTTTCCCCTTGACCTTAACGATTGTTTACCCGTGTGCTGAAAGCGCTTCCTTTAATGACAGCCTGTATCTGAACCCCCTTTCCATATCTAGGAGAAGTTATGCAACCAAGTCATCTTCTGTGCTAATAAGTTCCTGCCTTTTTTTTTATAGGCAATAAGCACACTTCCGTCTTTCTCGATCGAAAGCTAAGCGTGCCAAACCATCTAAGCAAGACAAGCATATTACAATTGTTGGTTGGACTTCTGAGTTCATGAAGCAATCGTGGAGAATATCTTCCAAGAATGAGAGCAAACAAAGAAATTGCTAAATTACTCATTAAAGAATGAATCAACTAATTGTATTCACAAAAAAGAATTTCCCTCGAGCAGCAGAAGAAAAACAAAGAAATCTGGAAAGACTCTCACTTCTACCCTTACTGCAAGAAGCAAGGTATATATACATTTTAGATTTTCCCTCTTTAGATGAATAGTGTAGTTCTAAGCAATATCAAGATTCTGAATAATGTGTTCTCTCTCAGGCTGCTTGTGGACTTACAAATAGGCCAAAGAGTGAGATTGACGATATTGATGCTGCGGATGCTGACAATCATTTGGCTGCTGTGGAGTATGTTGAGGATATCTACAACTTCTACAAGCTCACTGAGGTATATATGGTGACTCTCTTTTGCTTGTTCTGTTCTGTTAGAATCTCATCTTCTAAATGATTATTGTGTCTAATCCAGGGCGAAAGTCGAGTGAACGACTACATGGATTTTCAACCAGAGCTGAACCATAAGATGAGAGCCATTCTTGTGGACTGGTTAATAGAAGTTCATAGGAAGTTTGAGCTGATGCCTGAAAGCCTTTACCTTACAATCAACATACTGGACCGTTTCCTCTCGGTGAAGACGGTTCCCAGGAGGGAACTTCAGTTAGTTGGCATTAGCTCAATGCTAATTGCTTGCAAGTATGAAGAGATTTGGGCACCAGAGGTATATAATTATGCACAATTTGTTATTCTGTTGTGTGCCAAATGGAACAAAGATTTGATTATAATTTCATCTCTTGTGCAGGTCAATGATTTCATTCATATATCAGACAATGCATATGCGAGAGATCAGATACTTCAGATGGAGAAAGCAATTCTTGGTAAGCTGGAATGGTATCTGACAGTTCCAACACCATATGTGTTTCTGGTTAGGTACATTAAAGCTTCAACACCAAATGATCAAGAGGTAAACTACTAATCATCTTTTGACATGAATTTTCCATGTGTATATGCTGGCTAATTAACTTAACTCATTCTGTTGATGTAGATGGAGAACATGGCTTTCTTCTTTGCTGAACTTGGTCTGATGAGCTATAAGACCACAATAGCATGCTGTCCATCAATGCTGGTAGCATCGTCAGTTTACGCTGCTCGTAGTACACTCAACAAAAGTCCTCTATGGACTCAAACTCTGCAGCACCATACTGGATACTCAGAAGATCAGTTGATGGAATGTGCAAAGGAATTGGTTAGCTATCACTTGGGTGCTGCAGAAAATAAGCTCAAGGCAGTTTACAGGAAGTTCTCTAGTCCAGATAGAGGTGCTGTTGCCCTCTTCCCACCAGCAAGAAATCTTTCACCAACTACTATTACTATCTCTTCTTAATGATTGTTAGTTTGGCAAGGTTTTGAGATCATGTTACTGGTGTGATGATCTCTCTAGCTATTATTTTTAGACTATTGGTGTGATTTTGGGTTTTTGGAGTGTGAAAAGTTTGGAGAAACTATGGTTTTATGATTTTTACCTACTAGTAGTGAAGTCATGTAAAAATCCTCAATATGTTCTTTTTTGTGAATACAATTAGTTGATTCATTCTTTAATGAGTAATTTAGCAATTTCTTTGTTTGCTCATTCTTGGAAGATATTCTCCACGATTGCTTCATGAACTCAGAAGTCCAACCAACAATTGTAATATGCTTGGCAGACCAAAAAAAACATAAATCATAGCTTGAACTTTGTTTTAGTTTCGAAGAAAAAGATACAATTTTCTCCAAAGTATCTTCAAAAAGATACAATCCAAGCAACGTCGAATCTTTTGCACAGGTGACCATTCAAGACTCAAGCTTGTCTTGGCTATCTTCTTTGACAAATAGGACTTTGCTTAGATGGTTTGGCACGCTTAACTTTCGATCGAGAATGACGGAAGTGTGCTTATTGCCTATAAAAAAAAAGGCAGGAACTTATTAGCACATATGACTTGGTTGCATAACTTCTCCTAGATATGGAAAGGGGGTTCAGATACAGGCTGGCATTAAAGGAAGCGCTTTCAGCACACACCTAAACAATCGTTAAGGTCAAGGCTGCGCACCAGCTGAAGAAAGGAGCTTTGGAACCTTTACCTTATTATTATATTAAAAGAGGAAAGGGTTCCAAACCTATTTGACTAAAGATGGCTGCGTAGAAAATTCATTTTTTTGTGGGCCCCACTGGTTTGCGAAAGCAAAGACACTCTCCCCACAATGCACTGTGCTTTCCCTTCCTTGCTCAGGCTGTAGGATGAGAATGAAGGACGAGGAGGCCGGGAAGGTTATTCGCTAGGTACCTATAATCAGACTCAACCATTGCAGTAGTTAAGAAAGAAAAAAATCATTCTCCTTTTGTTATTCGCTAGGTACCTATAATCAGACTCAACCATTGCAGTAGTTGAGAAGAAAGAAAAAAATCATTCTCCTTTTCTCTATCTCAAGGTTGCTACCTTATTTGTTATCCTGATGTCTGTACGCAGGATTGTTTGAAAATACCTTAGCAACTTCCGAGACGTTCATACTTTGTTCCTTTCTTCCCCAGTATTTTCTCTATGGGAAAAAAAGTCTTATTGCCTATAGCTTATCTTTAGACGAGGGCTCAAATACGTTTGCTTTTTTATGAGTTCATGCTTTTTACTTTGCATCCTCACTTGAATAGTCCTTAAACCAATCTATAATCCATCGGTTAACCCATTTTTATTCGTATTAAATATGGGCGGGTCAAATATTTTATCCATTTTTATTTAACCCGTTTTCCACTCGCCCATTCACCAATGAAAGACTCGTTTTCTTGACAATGAAACAGCTCTTAAACAAGAAATTGATCAAAGATATCCATAAGCATTTCCAAAAAACAAAAAGTTTACAAGGAGGACAACACTATAAACTGGAGAGATTTAACATAGGATGAACTGTCTGTTCGTTATTTTGGTGTATATATTTTTGAAGTTGTATACAACATAACTCATTGGAAAATTCACGTATTCAGTAACCGAGATACATTTTAGTGGGAACACGAACAACCACGCTCTTCTTGGCCATCACTCGAAGCCAACTTGTAACTGCGTTCCCAAGTATCTATGGGAGCAGCTTGTGCATGAGGAATATGACGAGGATGTTTCTCTCTCTTGTCACCCCTTACCTGTTTCAGTGCATGCTTAAGTGAAGGCAGCAAAGCTTCCATGCACTCCGCAACTGCATTTGGATTGCCTGGCATATTGATGATCTGAAAACAGTGTGAAACATACATAAGGTAAAATTCCGAGGGGCTCATATAACAAAGCACAGTAGTTAGAAGCTCCAAGAATAGTAAAAGATTTCTAACATGATGCAAACCTCAGAACATACACTAATGAGGGATACAATTGAATCCTTTGTTGCAATTAGAGATAGATGCACTTTCTTTACATAGAGAAGGAACTTATAATGCAGCTCGCACTTTGCTCGGGTAAAGGAAGAAAATCTGCAAGGCAACACACTAATGTTGCTAATTAGTGTCTCTCGACACTTAGATGGTGCGTCTTACATCCTCAAGCCAGTTCCCTTCCTAACAGGCAGAGCGCCATACCATTTAGCATTTTAACCTTTGCAGGCTGATCTCCGGTATTAAGGGTAAAACATGAATTGGACAAAAGAGAATATCCTAACGATACCAGGAGACCCATCTTAAAGGAAAAAATAGCAGCAAAAGTTGAGACTTAAGGAGGAGCTTTCTCATACACTCATTTTAAAATTAACTAAACCATCTGATATTTACTGAAACCATCAACAAACAACATTTGCATTTGGTGAAGTCTAATAATATTCAACAACTGACACTTCCAATGAACATTTTAACTACTTTTTGGTAGGTTATATACTCAACGTAAGTATTTTGAAAAGGAAATAATTTAAGTTGAATACGGAAACGACTTGCATCTTGAGATGAGATTCACTATCAACTCGAAGTACTTCTCCCTGCATATGTACTTTATCCTTAACCACCTTAAACTATCATGGAGTCGCAGCCCAGACAACCCCAACTACAACAAAAAAAGAACGAAAAGGAAATAAAGGAAACTACTATCTACATCGATCACTGGATTCCTGTTGGAGTCCCACATCGGTGGGATAAGGGGTCATTGGTCTCCTTATATGAAGTAATAAAGGTGTGCTCTCTCTAATAGCTTAAGCTTTTAGAGATCAGTAACTTTCTTCAACACTTCAAACTTTCCACTAGTCGTAATTTTACATTGAAGATCTTCTTTTTTTTTTAGATCAGTAACTTTCTTTTACATTGAAGATTTTCATGATTCTCTTTCCTGTTTCTTTCAACTATGGAAGTGTAATCAGAAGTGTGACGCCTGTTGCCGGAGGTAAAACATTGTATACCTAAAACATGAATGTACAGCAAAACTAACACACAGAAAAATAGAGATCATTGGATTAGGGAGAGAAGATGCATAAATTGATGACAATACAAACACAGTTCTGAAACTTAACACTCAGTTCGACTTGCTAAGCAAAGGAGTTCAGTAAAAATGAAAGACGAACCATAGTTTTAAAACTTAACACTCAGATTAGACTTGCTAAGCAAAGGAGTTCAGTCAAGTGGAAGACTAAGATTACAAAGACAGAACCTTAGCTAGTAAGACAATATCTTAGAAGATCCTATCATAACACAAATGATGAAACACATCCCTAGTTTTGAGTTAAACTCAAATGATAAGTGAATGAGTAGAGTAAAAATTGAAACCTGGGCAAGACCTATAAAAATAATTGAAACCTCTTCAACTCAATGATTATGGACTTGCTTACAATAGGTTTTAGGAGAAATATTCACAGAAACTTCACATAAACTTGCTGCAGAACTGTTCTAGCTCTCAGATGCCATAAGCTTCCTTACAAGTAAAGATAAAATAAAAAACTTAGCCTTAAAATCAAGTTTTACATATTAATCCGAGTAATTATAGCACAATGTGCCTGTGATTGTGAAATGTATGTTTAGCTCAGTATGTCAAATCAGTGACTCAGCGTTATTCAACTCAAAGTGCAAGCTCGTACAAATTTAGTTATCTTTTTAGTTTAGTCAAGGTAATTCAGTCTTGCTGTAATAGTTATCACGCATTCTAAAACCAGAAATGCCTTCCCTTTGAGTCATTCGAGGGCACAACTTTAACCTGAGCTTATCAACAATACGAGGAAACTTTCGGCTGATTCGTGTTGGTGTGTTTTGTGGTGTACGATAGTAAGAATACAATAGTTTGGACTTCTGGCCTTACCAATGTCGATCCTCTTATTCCAGCTGCTGCACGTGAGAGCATTGCAGAAGGCGTAACCTGTGTGAAGTAAGATGCATGGTTGTTAGGCCACAATAAAGGCAAAATTTTATAGATGCCTTACATAAACACGCAAAATTTCATAGCTGCCATACGTAAACATGCAAAATATTCAACCACCGGATAAGTGATAAATCCTGCCGAAGATTAAATATCTGATGTTATCAAAAGAAGTCACTTCATTAGGTGTTTAACAATACACATCTATTGTTGACTTGTTGTTAGGCCACCATAAAGGCAAACAGAAAATTCACTGGGTTAACTTTAATTCTCTAGTTCATTTTGATACCTGAGGAAAAGTTACTGCTTGAGATACTTTTCTTGGTGGGGGGTGCAATTTGGGGTACAGCTCTTTTTCGGGCCAGGACAAAAGTCAGCTTTCATAGATTGCTGTTCTCTCCCTTTTATTTTATTTATATACTTTCTAGGATAATGGTGGTGTCGGGACCAACTTACAAGCACCTCAACTATCCACTGGATAACTATGCGTAGCTTAGGCAGACAGGAAAAATCAACTAACTTTTTCGCCTACGTTGGGATTTAAACTCTAATCTTCCATGGTCTTAATTCTAATTTCATCGACCCCGACGGAAAAACACAAGTGTGGTCAACTTTCAAGATAACTCCTCATACCAATTTTGGTATTTAAACTTTCTATATGCTTAGGAAATAGATTTATCTGTTTTTTTCACTTTTTCAATAGATGCACTGTGAATCTATCTGAATGAAATCCCATTTTCAGGGAGTGGCTAGCGAATTTTAGTTTTACATCTGGACAATGTGGAATGTGATTCAATTGCCTTATCTTCAGAATCTTTTAAATAAAAAAAGGAAAAAAAAAGAGGGAAGATTCATCAGGGAGAGACTTCACTCACTTACTTTTGCAATGAAGAGGACGAGGTCAAACAATGCTAAAGCATGTCAGCAGCAACACATGCCTTGGACTTTCATGAGCATAGCAATGGGGAAGCTCTCAATAGTATTCCCTCATGAAAGACAAAAGTCACCTTTTTTGTGTTATATTTGGAGTTCAAATGACGTACTGATGGGATAGATTACGAGATTGGCTTTCAGGAAACCAAGTACATGGTCTGTTGTCTCCATACACCATCGTTGAATGTCTTTTATCCTATCTTTTACTTGTAAAGTAAATTATCTTATTTCCAGAAGTGGTAATATAGATAAAGACCTTGTGACATGACCATGTGTTTATACACCTAGTTCTATTTTTTCATTGTTTGTTCGACACACTTACAGTTTCAGCAATCAAGTAGATGAAGGTTATACAGACAAGGGTGTATAAAATATCTGCCAAATTTTAGCACCTGTAATACATATAGAGTCGAATAAAATGCCCATGGAATACAAGTGATATGAGAACTTTGATACCTTCAAACTTTCTCGCATCATAACATAGAGAAGACCAGGTGTTTCTTTCTGTATTATACTTTTGGTAGCTTCAGGAGTAACATCGCTTGGGGTACAGCCAGTCCCACCTGACTCATCCAGTAAGAGCGTGAGAGAAACAAGAAGAATGAAGGTTCTAGATGACAACTTTATATTTTGAAAGAATCATATCAGCAGAAAAATATAGGCAGACTTATTGCTACTCCAGCAATTGAAATGATACTAGTGAATGAAAAGCAGCAAGTCATTCATAAAATATTTTATTGCATGACAAAGAAATGGACCGTGACCATAATAACTAACATACCAAGGGTAAGAATAAGATCCACTTTGTCAACGTCACTCCACTTCTGCAACATGTCTTTAATCTTTTGCACATCATCTGGCACAACAGCTGTTGCAACTATACTTGTCCCTCCAAGCCTTTCTGATGATGAATTGACGACAGAAACTGCCCTTGGACCACTGCAAGATCATATAACATAAGAAACTCAGATAATTTAATAATCAAGGGAAGATTTTCTTAATGGGCTCTGGCATATTACGGGAGCAAGAAAATATCAAGTAGCCATTTAAATTCTATCCAAGGTGAAAATAGTGTTAATGCAGAGAAAGGAAAGAGGGAAAACAAAAATCATTTAAAGTAATTAGCCTGTGATAAACTCTAAGCATTTGACAAAATGTTCACTTGCATATGAGACATTTTAACCGGAAAACAAAAAATATCAGCCGATCTAATCAATTGGACAATGGTAGTTCTCTTTATCTATGTGAAAACCAAGCAAAAAATATAAAGAATGCAGAAGTAGGGCTAGAAGGAGAAAGAAAGTAAACATGCCCACTGCAGAATTTCAACTGGTCAAATAATGAGTACCATCCTCCCAGTCTTTTATCATTTAGGCATTTAGGATGGTAAATTTTGCCTCTTCTGGAAGCAAAGTGATATGATCCTTATTAATGATACATGATCCGTTCAAACACCAAGAAATGTGAAGTAGCTTGATATATGTAGCAAAGAGTCTGTCTACTCACATGTTCCACTATTACACGGAGTAATATCAGATTTGCCACTTTCCTTTTGCATCACTAAAGTGACCCTTTTGGAATGACGAACCAAAAGGGTGTATCCTGATGCGACCTCTCTTTATTAAAAGGGTGGGGGAAGGGAGATGTATCCTGATGCATCACCTTCAATTCCAAGAACTGCGTCAGTTGCACCGCAATGTCCCGGACAAGGAGCAGTAAACTCAAGAAACAGTGTAGTCATTTATAGTGTCCATGGAGGCAAATAAAATAATAGTTCCACTCTTATCAATGGTTGACAATCAAAGTTTGAGGTACTTCCTCTTTTCTTGCAAATAGCTAGGGTACCATCTTTGTTGAGTAACTTTCAGTTAAACAGAGTTAAAATTTTAAATCCGAAAGCACTATAATCTAGGTGATGAAGCTTTTGCTTTTCCGTTTCATATTCATTGTGCGTGTGTGTGTTTGGGGGAGGGGGGGGGGGGGGGGCAGATAGGTTGGAAAGCATGTCACTAGATGGAGAAATGAGGAGTGTCTCAAAGAACGAAAACAAAAAATATTTTACGTAACCAGCCTATGATTAACTCAAAATAGAATATCTAAGCAACAACAACATACCCAGTGTATTCCCACAAAGTGGGGTTTGGGGAGGGTAGAGTGTACGCAGTCCGCACCACTACCTCAAAGGTGCGGTAGCGAGGCTGTTTCCGAACTAAATAGAATATCTAAGCATTTGACAAAATGTTCACTTGCAGATGAGACATTTTAACGGGAAAACTAAAGAAATATCAGCCTATCGAATCAATTGTACAATGGTTGTTCTCTTATCTATGCGAAAACCAAGCAAAAATAGAAAGAATACAGAAGTAGAGCTAGAAGGAGAAAGAAAGTAAGCATGTCCACTGCATAGTTTCAACTTGTCAAATAATGACTACCATCCTCCCAGTTCTTTTATCATTTAGGCATTTAGGATGGTACATTTTGCCTCTTCTGGAAGCACTAAAGTGATATGATCCAAATTAATGACACATGAGCCATTCAAACACCAAGTAATATGAAGTAACTCAATATATGTAGCAAAGAGTCTGTGTACTCACGTGTTCCACTTTTACACGGAGTAATATCAGATTTGCCACTTTTCCTTTCGCATCACTAAAGTGACCCCTTTGTTATGACGAACCAAAAAGGTGTATCCTGATGCAGCCTCTCTTTATAAAAAAGGTGGGGGGAAGGGAGATGTATCCCGATGCATCTCTTTAAATTCCAAGAACTGAGAAGTGATGTGTCAGTTGCACCGTCCTGTCTTGGACAAGGAGTGGTACACTCAAGAAATTTAGGATGGTAAATTTTGCCTCTTCTGGAAGCACTAAGGTGATATAATCCTAATTAATGATACATGAGCAAAGAGTCTTAATATATGTAGCAAAGAGTCTTGTGTACTCACGTGTTCCTATTTTACACGGAGTAATATCAGATTTGCCACTTTTCCTTTCGCATCACTAAAGTGACCCCTTTGTTATGATGAACCAAAAAGGTGTATCCTGATGCGGCCTCTCTTTATAAAAAAGGTGTATCCTGATGCATCCCTTTCAATTCCAAGAACTGAGAGCTGATGTGTTAGTTGCACCGTCATGTCTCGGACAAGGCGCAGTAAACTCAAGAAACAGTGTAGTCATTTATAGTGTCCATGGAGGCAAATGAAAGAATAGTTGGACTCTTATCAATGGTTGCCAATGACTACAAAGTCATGTAGTCCAGGTTTTAAATCCAAACGCACTATAATCTAGGTGATGAAACTTTTTCTTTTTCTGTGGGGGTTGGGGTTGGGGGTGGGGTGGGGGTTGGGGGGGTGGGGGGGTTGGCTCATTATGAAGGTTGAAAAACATGTCACTCCTTGTTAGACGGCTAGCTGTGGAGAATCCCCTAGTTGATTGAGAAAGGAGTCACTGATGGTCTTCACGATGACCACTTTATGCATCTCAATGATAAATGAAGTTGGTTTCAAATTAGATCGAAAAATGACCATCCAAGAACAACTCAGGATGTGCTTTCTTTAAGGATTTACTGGTTAACATAAAAGAACATGCCAAAATGGTCTTAATGCCCTCTTTCTATCTCAAGACAACCACTCTAAGCACATCAATGAGATGATACGGGATATGCATGTCATTAACAAATTACTAGCTAACAAGATATAGCATGCAAAATGGAAGTAATGCACTCTTTCCTCTAAATTGTCAGCCTGAATGCAGAATAATAAGGAAATAGGGGACTAGAAAAATAAGCAAAAGAAAGAAAGGAGAAAAGAGAAGTGCCCCTTAAAATAAGATATTATGAAACATTGGTATATATGGAACATAAGTTCAAAACAACAGAGCACCTTGATAAAAATGGCAAAAATAGAAGAGAAGCAGCTTCCTACTTGGAAATTACCTGCGATCAGGTCCCAATCCTGCGGCAACAGTATCACTTACTGTAAGAATAGCTACCTTAAATTCAGATACTTCAGAACTGCCAGCATCTGCAGCTGCTAGCTTATGTTCTTGTCGGGTGCTACTCAAGTCTGTCAATTGCAGATTCCTGCTCCCAGGGAAATTGCTTATATCAGAAATTAGAATTGCAGACACTGAAGCACCAGCAGGTACTGGAGTTTCTGAAGCCGGAAACTCTAACAAAGCATTGGCTGACTTCATACTCAGAAGTCGACTGCTAATTTGATGACCTGTACTCTCAGCTATGAACCTGTAAATCATAAAGGGGAAAAAGAAGCTTTTGAGCTTTTGATGCCATTCACTGCAACAGTCAATGAGTATTATACTTGATTTAATATTGGGTCTTCATACTCCTGAGTTCCCTTCAACGATCGATTACAAAATCTAATTACCTTAATTAATAAAAGTTTGACTTTGCCTCATAGGAGAATAAAAAAAACAGTTCTTCAGCACCCAAGGGTGTGGCTTAGTGGTCAATGAAGTGGGTTAAAGAGCCATGAAGCTTGAAGTCTCAGGTTCAAATCCCACCGGAGGCAAAAAACACGAGGTGATTCTTCCCATACGTTCTAGCCTTGGTGGACAGAGTTACCTAGTACCAGTTGCCGGTGGGAGGTGGCAGGTATCCCGTGGATTTAATCGAGGTGCGCGAAAGTTGGCCCGGACACCACGGTCATCAAAAAAAAAAAACAATTCTTCAGAAAAACATTTTACTCGAAGTCCTCTATATATCATGCAGATGAGTTGGGGTTGTCATCCAGTAACTAAATTAGCTTAGGTCCCTCATTGCGGTATATTCCATAGGTTTCACCCTGTAACGTATGCAAATTACCTTCTCTTTCACATTCCCCTTGGACACCTTCAACTTGACCCCCTCTTCCCTCTTCCCCCAAAACAAAATATCAACCAACATATCAATCGGGTTTTGACAAAATGAATCTTCTATATCCATTTTGCTTTATTCAGACCCATTTCATTTCAATAATACATAAAATTATCTTGTAAGGCTAACTAGGAGTAATATAAAAACGGAGGTTCTCTAAATCTCACATCTTGGCCCTACCTAGATATACAAGTTTTTAAGCTATATGCTACATGGATACAGTTGCCGGAATTGGACACAAATATGAGTCTGAAAATCGGTTTTGTCATCTTCTAAAGTGTAGGACTCGGGTGTACGAATGAGTATAGGTACGGGTACTGGGATACAACTAATAAATGTGCAATATTATGTGTTTGTGAGTGTGTTCATTTTTTGTTAATAAAGTAACAATCCTGTTAAGTGTTTGGACACAAAAATGTTCTTATACAAGAAGTATACCAAACGAGAAAACCTACAAAAAGATATGGTTTTCTACGAACTCACCCAATCTTCTATAAATAAAGGAAAGCCATCGGTGCAACAAAAAGGAAATAAGGGAAGATATCACAAAATATGATGAAGACTATATACCATACAAATTCATCAGATGATCACAAACAGAGTGTCTCATTACTTTTATAATATGAACTAAATATGAGATCGTAGCACCCTCGGCAACTAATTTAAAAGGGGTTTACAATTCTATTTACTATTCTTGTCCAAGAATTCTAATTACGCAACTATTTTTTTGAATCTTTGTCCCGCAATATTCCATTTCACGATGTGTACAGTTACACTAAAATCCATCCCTAACACATTTTGAGAAAGCCGGATTTTACAGGCGAAACAGCAAAAGCAGCAAAAAAATGCACAATCTAGTGATCTACGAACCGTGTCATATGAAAAGAAAATGTAGGGAGGCATGAAAAATCATATTGTTACAAAAAGGTCAGCTTTTGGAATAATTGAAATATTGTACATTCAAGACCACAAAGCAAAGTAAACAGAATAGCATCCACATCAACTGGTTTTTAATTTACTGAATAAGCTCATATATCAAGCACTTCCACCATTTGCAATATGTGATACATCAGACAGAGTAAACAAGAAGGAGCTTCTTAGATTAAGAACCTAGGAGAACCAGCATCAGACACCAGTAAGTGCATTTGGAAAATGATATGAACTACTAAACTTTAAGAATTTACCCTTGAAGGATTATAGTTGGATGGAACTGCATATTCTGAAAGAAAGAGAAACAAAAACAGAAAATACAACGCTTACCCTTGATAACCAGACCCATCATTCAACTGCCAGGATATAACAGCTCGATGGAATTCTGAACGGTAAGGATCTGTCTTTACTGAATGCTTAAGACGAGCTTGCACTCTACAATCGTTAGAAATGGATACTGCTTTACTGATATTGGACAACTATAAATCAACCAAAAGTCGAATAGAAAAAGGATTGAGGGGCTAGAGAGAGAAGAGGACTTCTTCTGTCAACTCTTGGCAACCTTGGAAGATGAGGGTTTGCCCACCCAGAGATGTGCCTAATGGCTGGAACCACAAAGAGATGGAAACAGACCAAACAGCTCACAGGATTTCCAGGTAGCCCAAAGGCAAAAATCTTACTGGAAGTCCTCTCAGATGATCTGGGAAGGATCTCAGCAAATGTGAGAGGCTTTCCTGGTTTCATGAGAACCTGATTTGCAAAGAATGCCAGTAAGTAATTATTTTCTGAATATATAGACACAAGATGTGTGTCAATACGAACAAGAAACACCAAGTATATATGTACAAGCTCCCAGCTCAATTCTATAAGCATACACGGGGAGCATTACCTTATGAAAATATAAGCTTCCAAAATCTGTATACAGATATTGCCAGCATTACCTTCTGAAATAATACTCTCCCTTTCTTTTGAAGTAAAGGCTTCACAAAATCCCGGTCTCCCATGGAAACACCTCCAGAGGAGAGAAGGATATCAATTCCAGAAGCAAATGCATTGTCTAATGTCCTCTCAATCTCCTGCTCATCGTCACGAGCTATACCAAGATCCAGAACTTTGCATTGATGCTGTGTTGCAGCAGCTAGGATCATTGCACGGTTGGAGTCCCTGATCTGCTTATAATAAATTGAAATTTAATAAAATACACCAGAGGCAAATGTCTGCACATAATCTAGTCCAATTACGAGTATTATAGTGATCATGCAATGAACAGGATTATCTATAAGATACCTGAGCAGAACAAGAAAGACAGATTCCTCAATAATAAGTTGACAAAATCTCATCACCATATGAATAATAGAAAATGGAAATTTAGTGAAGAATTTTCTTGAAAGAAGACCTGCAAGCTAACGAAAGAATAATAGCCAGTCCGACAAGTACCATACCGTCATGGATGTACGAGTAATTGTTTTATAATTGTAAGAAGTCCCCTATGTATGTTATTTGTTGATGATATTGTGCTAACTGACGAAACCAGCAAGAGTGACGACCAAAAGCATGTACTATGGAGAAGCACTCTAGAAAGTAAGGAGTTTAGGATAAGTACAAGTAAGACTAAATATAAGTTTAGACAAAATAAGAAGTGAAGTTGAGGTGAGATTCGATGGGACTGTGCTGCCTAAATGCAAACAATTCAGTTATTTAGACTCAATGTTCTAGGATAATAGTATGATAGATGGAAGTACTATACATATAATTAACATAGTATGGTCTCTTTGAGAAAGTGGATAGAATTTTGGTACAAGAGAGCTCTAAGGTACCAACCTGCTCCACCGAGGAGAGAGAAGAAAGTTAAGCGCTTAAAATCGACACACAACCCTACTGGAGCCGTTCTTGATAAGTCTCAATGGTCAAAAGGTGAAGAAGTTGTATTTTGTGAACCTAGGTGAGGTCTGTAAAGACGGATGAAACATATCTTGCAGCATTTTTGTCGAGTTGGTTGTGTGCTTTCGTGCTTCCTTCTGAAGAAGGTGACTTTATTCGACCAGGGACCTTTAAGATAGCTACTATGTGTCATCAAAAAGATAGCAACTATGATGGCAAACAAACGACAGATCAGCCTTGCAGCGCCAGTTTTAGCACGCATCTATAGTAGTCTTAACAAGATTTCACGTTTGTCGCAACTTGATCTTATCACAGTCCGTTTTCCCATTCATTATGTATATGGTTGGCTTGCTCATTATTTCAAGACTCATTATGTGCTTTCAAATGGGCCTTCTAATCCACTGATGGTGACATATTCAGGAGAGGGCGTCGCACGGTACTTTGACAAAAAAGAAGCAAGGAAACGCATCCATCAAGGAGATAACATAGCTTGGACTTCTACTATGTTGAATAATTTTGAGCCTTACAACTATGTTGATGATAATGTCATAATGACATAAAAGAGTTGGAGATAAGTTATTTCATGAGCATTCGTTTTTGTCATCTCTCTTTAAGGAATGGGAACTCTGTCATTATTGAGTCATACAGTCCACATTGGTTCAGCCGTCAATTTGAAGTTTTATCAAAAAATCCTAGGTGTTTTAGCATATAATAATCACAGTGCTTCTTTAGCTGAAGGACTCGGATGCTGGTGGATTTGTGTGTCATGTAGATCTGTCCCATGCGACTTTTCCTCCTGTTATACCTAATGTGAAGAAAAATTTTGTGGATGACTACAGGACTTGGAAATTTTCTTGATGGCTACTTGCAATC
Source organism: Jaltomata sinuosa (assembly GCA_003996215.1). NCBI lineage: Eukaryota > Viridiplantae > Streptophyta > Magnoliopsida > Solanales > Solanaceae > Jaltomata > Jaltomata sinuosa. Next base: position 422,834 of record QJPP01002103.1, on the reverse strand, counting down.
TTTGGTGGATGCAGTTGGGCCAATTTCTAGCAAGCTTTTAGAGGATATACATCAAGGACGTAGCAGTGCAACCCCAAAAGCTAGCAATCCCTCAGCTTCAACGGTCATATTGTCCGATCAACAGAAAGGACCTCAATCACTTACAGAAGCTCTAACTGACCAAGTGCAGGATCAAGGTCACCAGCGTGGCAAAGGCTCCTTTCCGCTAAGTGTAGCTACTGGTGCTTCTAACAAGCGATCGTCTCAAGGTGAGAGTAATAGCAGTCATGAAGATCGTTGTTGGAAGAAGGTGAGATCTCACTCAGACAAATTGGGAGATGCAGACTTAGCAGCGGTCGAGATTCCTGACAGCAAAGGTCTCCCTATTCTTAATCTTATGTAGAGTCAATTGTTGTTAAATGGAAGAGACCAAGCAATAATGTTTGAAGAAGATCTATTCGAGTGTGAATTATTAGAAGGGACATTTGCATATACTTGTGTTCTAGATATTATATCTGCCGAATATACTAGGCAATATTCACATATCAAGCAATAACAGTGTTATCCACTAGACCTGCCGAACACTTTAATATTTCCCATATCATAATAGTTTTAAACGATGAGTCCAAAGATAAAAAACATAAGTACATGTAAGTACTTCACAATCAATATTCATATATTCTAGCAATAACATTGTAGTCCACTTGAGCTGAACACTTTTATTTCCCATGTCATAATAGGATTACGGTGGCTAAAATGAGGTGGGAGTGATATACAATATGAAGTACCTACAAAGTCAAAGCAAATCTAAAGCCCAATATATTCACAAGTTGAAATCACAGAAATGTGAATGTCAAGACTATACACGATTGGACAAGATCAACTTAAAGTGATTAAGAAAAGGCAGACCTAGAATCACATGAAGGGAAGTTGTCTCAAAAGACCTACAATCTTGCAATAAATTCGAATTTAGCAAAGAATAGAAAATAATGGAAACCAATGATTCATATAGGCAATATCAACTGGTTGGAATTAAGGCTCAATTGTTGTTGTTACACTAAAATTAGATCCAGCATCTGACAAAGTTTTCTCTATTCTAGTCAGAGACTTGTATGTCAGTGTAAGAATAAAAGATTGATTCAGAGATTCCAATTTGAGATTACCCATAATTTGCCTTGAAAGAAAAATTATTTAGCATTCGAATGAATTGGCCTGAATGGAGAAGAATTTGAAGTCAATTGATATACAGTTTTTACACAAGGAGTCCAGCATTGCAATGAACACATACTACATATCGGTAGTTTGCGATGAGAATTTATGAATGATGCTAATATTTTGGCAACGATTTGCTACAAAATTGAAAATCGAATAATGATTTTTTGAAAAGAAGAAAATTGAATAAAGATATTTCTCATGTCTGGTAAATGATGTGCAAATATACCATGAGTCCCACCCATATTAGTTTATGGATGTTCTTTGGCAAGAGAATTATAGAGGATATCGCTTTCAAGTAAGCGAGTATCATGACTTATTCTCAGCAGTTTGAGTTCTTTTTAATTAACACTAGTGCTTCTGGGCTTAGTAGAGAAGAAAAGATTTCTTATGGAAGTGTGCTATGCTTACTGCTGTCTGGTGTATTTGGCTTAACAAAATGCTAGACCGTCCCACGATAACAGTTTCCTAACCATCATAAAGATGCAAGGCAACAAAAATGTTTTATAGGATAGCATTACAGGACCTTCACATGAATTCTTGTGAAATTCATGTTTCAAGATTGCTTATGTTGTTTATTCACCGTAAGCTTATAGGCTTGACCTATTCAACCACCCACAGGGGGGCCTTTCTTGGAGAGATGCTTTTGACAAAAGAAGCTTTCAATTCAATTAGAGGTTCTAATAGTTTTTGGGTAGAAATACTCTGTCAAAAATAGTGTTTGATCGAATCACATAAGTACTAGGACCAAATGTTAACTAATTGTAAAATTCCCTCTAGTGAAAATAGATACTTGGATGAAGATGCTTCTTTTGAAGTCACAAACTAGTGCAGACAGAAGTGTCATTATCATGGTAACTGAGTTGCCACAGTGAGCATCAGATAATTTTTTTAAAAAAAGAATATCATAGTAGCTTCCACAACCTGACCACGATTTAATCTCCCAATTGTTGGTTCTGCAAGCTCATCCCCTGTTGACAAGACACCAATTGTTGGACTAGGGTACACCTGTATATCAGCAATACAAATCCAACATGATTGCACAAGAAATGGCATGGAAAAGAGGAAGAAATAGGAAGACATTCTGGGTTATAACATTGAAACTGCAAGGAAATAAAACAAATACCTTCACTGTGACAACACCTACTGTGGCGAGTAGACCAATTTCCGCAGCACCTAATCGCTCCCCAGATTTCAATACGATAGTACCCTGTGCAATGTCAGATCCCTGGAAAAGACAATTTTAAAGCAGTTGAAAAGGACCAACTGAGCAATCATGGTGGTAGTCATAAGGAGTAAGTAATTGATAGCAATGGTTCCATTTTCAAGGCCTATACCCTCCTTTTCAACAAGAACACCCAAATAATAAAATTTAAGCAGCTACAAGGAGAACGGTTTCTTAAATTTGCTTTTATCAAGGAAAGAAAAGGTCTCTTAAATATGCAGTATCCCAAAGAATATACAGTTTATGGCTCTCAAGGGTCCATAAGGTCTGTGTACACCCCACACCACCCTCCCCAGACACCACTTGTGGGACTATACTGGGTATGTTGTTGTTGTTGGCTCTCAGAGGTCAAAAGAATTTTATGAAGATCCAGTACGACTGACTAGACTCGAAATCAGCAGGTTGCCATATTCGAGCAAAAGATAACAAGTTAACATGCACTATTAGGTTGTAAGCTGTCCCTAGTTCAGACATGCAAAAAGACCAAAATGCCTATTAAGCTTACTTGTCCCTCATATGGACTGCCCCGGGGTGGCACAAATTCCCAATAGCCACACCAATCAGCAGGACAGCAATAGACTTCAGTCAGCTAAATGAATCATTAGGTCTGAGGGTGCAGCCCATTGCCAGACATTGTATGAATTCATTTTCATTTTTTATGACAGTGGTGCCGGGGCCAGCTTGAGCCCACCTCGACTAATTTCACTGGGTACCTGCTACCTCCCAACAGCACAGCTACCAGGTAACTCTGTCCACAAGGCTCAAACAGATGAGAAGAAATAACCTAATATTTTTGTCTCTGTTGGGATTTAGAGGCTCTAGTTAATACAACTAATCACTTCAAAAGATAATAGCACTTACTAAAATACGTGGATTATTTTTCGGAAAATTTTCATGCCAATATCCAGACTTCTATCAATCAACCATCCAAAATTGGGAAGTCAATCTGCCCAGACATCAGTCATTTGCTCTTGCTTGCGATCAACACAGACATGCATATAAGTAAAATAGTTTTTGGATCACAAGGTAAAACAATTGTCCAACTAATATCCACTACTTCATCTGTTTGTTTTAAAAAATTAACCAGTCATTTTCTATACATTCCAAAAAAAAATGTTTTGCTTTTCAGAGAATGAAACACTATCAAAAAGTTGTTACTATAAAAGATTCTTCCAGCCTACAAGCAACCAATCCCAAAACCATATTCAAACACACATTATTTTCCAGAAAACAAAATAACACTAAAAACAAACCAACAATAGAACTGTTCTGCAATCCGAACTCCATTCTACCTAGGCATAAGACATACCCAAGGTACAGCATCAAGTTCTTACCACTGCACGAATATCGACTCCAGGGCTAGTTTGCTTCAATATTCGCACTCGCTTCGGTTCAGCTGAAGCAACTGAAATTGATTCAGTGTCCTCTACTTGCACAACAGCATCAGCACCATCAGGCACTGGACCTAGATAGGTGGACAGCATGGAGAAATCAATTGACACCCAAGACAGTAGTACTTGGATGACCATTTGTTGAAAGAAATAGTTATCTAGCTTCTAAACGCAGCAAAATAAAAATTACATCCATGGCACAATTAAACACACCAGTTCAGCTCATCAAGACTGTGTTGTTTGCAGTTCAAACTTTTTGGTCTCAAGTATTCATTCTTCCAAAAAAGGTAATTAAGGAAATTGAGACCATTTACAGGACATTTCTTTGGACCGATGGCAGTGTGGGGTCAAAGACTGTGTTGTTTGCAGTTCAAACTTTTTGGTCTCAAGTATTCATTCTTCCAAAAAAGGTAATTAAGGAAATTGAGTACCATTTGCAGGACATTTCTTTGGACCGATGGCAGTGTGGGGTCAAAGAAGGCTATGGTAGCCTGGGAGCAACTTTGTTTGCCTAAGTCAGCTGGTGGTTTAAATCTGATTCATATCCTCACTTGGAATAGAGCTGCTGTGATTAAACTATTGTGGAACCTTTGCAGGAAAAAGGGAAAACTTTGGGTTCAGCGGGTGCATATATACTATGGGAAGGGACGACCTATTTGGTCTGTAATGCCTAAGCAGGCATCATGGATTCTTCAAAAGGTGTTCAAAGCTAAGAAGTTTCTAGATGATATTGATGTGGTCCATGTGGATGTGTCTGTACTACATTGTACTACATGAGCAAGACCAGTTCTCAATCAAAGGTATATACAAGCAACTCAGAGGTGATTTCCTAAAGTTCCATGCAGAAGATTGACTTGCAATAATTATGACACTCCAAGATGGACTTTCATCCTATATCTGGCAATTTTGGGAAGATTGTATACAAGAGTATCTGCCCACTATGTGGTTTGGTGGAGGAAAGTGTGAACCATCTATTTTTTCTATGTGAGTTCTCAAGGGCTATCTGGAACAAAATACTTAACTGGCAGGGTATTCAAAGGCCTGCAATGGGGTCCAACAGGAGATACAGTGGGCGGTTGCTAATGCAAATGGGAACAGTGCAAATGCCCAGTGCTTTAGGATGTCCTTAGCAGGATGCGTGTAATTAATTGGCAAGAAAGGAATTTTAGGATATTCCAAGCAAAGCAAAGGAATCCGGATCTGATCATTAAAACTCTTGTCCAGGAGGTGGTCTGCAAAGGAAGCACCAAGGCAAAATTGGATGGTCGACTTAGAGCATTGGATTTTTATCCTTAGTCTTTGTTTTCTTATATAGTTAGTTAGCCATGGATGTTTAGGTGGTTGAGAGTTAGCCTGACACTAGGACTTTGTCCTAGTCTACCTTTCATTTTGTTTGAGATATTTGTACAAATCGTCACTTTTTGGTAAATAAAATGTTTCATTAAATATATATATATATATATATATATATACACACACACACACATATATGTATATAGAAAAAGCTAAATTAGCTAGACTAAAATAAAATGTAACTAAGAAAATACTAAAATCACTAGCTTATTTATTAAAACCTAAATTAAAACAAAACACATTTTTTGTAAAAAAAAAAATTTTTTGAACTTGGTAACTTTTTTTTGTAAATTTTTCTTTTCTTTTGAAAATGAAAACAAAACTGGTCCTAAAATGTGACTCTATTTTTGTAGTTTTAGATTTTTCAAATAAAACTTACTAAAAATAAAAATAAAAACAAAACATTTAATTTAGGCCTAAAAGAAATGTTTAAATGCGAAAATGGTGTAAAAATTTAGGTTCTATATGTATATAGAAAAAGCTAAATTAGCTAGACTAAAATAAAATGTAACTAAGAAAATACTAAAATCACTAGCTTATTTATTAAAACCTAAATTAAAACAAAACACATTTTTTGTAAAAAAAAAAATTTTTTGAACTTGGTAACTTTTTTTTGTAAATTTTTCTTTTCTTTTGAAAATGAAAACAAAACTGGTCCTAAAATGTGACTCTATTTTTGTAGTTTTAGATTTTTCAAATAAAACTTACTAAAAATAAAAATAAAAACAAAACATTTAATTTAGGCCTAAAAGAAATGTTTAAATGCGAAAATGGTGTAAAAATTTAGGTTCGGTAAAAAATTAGATGTTCACACTTGGCATCACTCATTTATATCCAATATGCCTAAAAACAATCCCCATAACTGCCAAGCAATGGGACAACGCAAAAAGGCTGGTTGTTGTCTTCTATATCCTTTGCAAACATGTAGTTCAAACATTATGTCTTTCAAAAACCATTTCGACAACAACAAAACTGATACAATTCAACTAGGATATTTACTTAACAGAACCATATTTTAGCATAGAAAATCTGTAAAAACAAGTTGCTACCATGACTCATAATATTAGAACAACGTAAGTAGTGTTTTAACAGGCAAAGGCATAAGGCATATGAAAATGATGAAGTCTCAGTCCATATCCTAATAAAATGATTTCACAATCTCAGAACAAGTGGACATACATATAGATTCAACACATCACTGTGACTCTTCAGACTTATATCCTACGACAACAAAAATGGTAGTAGTAAATATTGAATCAATCTTTTAACAAGATACTTTCCCAGACCTTAACAATTTTATTATCCTTTCAATTTCACTGTATCAAGCCGCAAAACTCACACCTTGAAGCTCAAGGCAAAGCCTGACTATCACTCAAGGTCGATTTAGATTTGACCTGCTTCTACTTTATCCCTAAAGCTTCAATAAAATTGAAGTTTAGTTTGAACGTGCATCTAATAAGTGGTCGCACCAGCATCTACCACCAACACAATATATGTTATGGTTAGATGTCAAACATCAATATTTACCTATAAGGATGTTTCTTTGCTTGTTTTTAGATACAACTCTAAATACCTTACCAAGATCAACAAGAGCAAATATATGTCTAGGCATAAAGGTATAAAGTGTAAACAATATCAATGAAACCACAGTATCTGAACAAACAGACCTCCAGTAGTTACATATGCAACAGTCCCGGGGGTAACCGTCACACCAAGTGCATCATTTCCTGCTCTTGATTCAGTAATTACAGGATATTCACCAGGTCCATCCGCGGCAACAACGGCATACCCGTCCTGCAACAGGTCCACCCAAAAGAAAGTTAACCATACCCCTCAAAGAGGCAACAACATAAATGAAACTCTTTATCAACATGTTTTCTGTTTGAGCTATTTTCTGCTTCCAACTGAAGTAACTATATAAACATTCAGTCTCATCTATTTATCCTTTAGCCATCTCCTATTTTTCTTTCATCTTCCAAACTGCTACTATTTCTACCTCGTATCCGTCTTAATCTCAAGTTTTTCATGTATCGTCAATTTACCACCACCACCTCCAAATCAAAGCCCATTGATAGTAAAAAATACTCCTTGAACAAGCTGACTTCTCTCATTTTGCGAATTTCTAGGTGATCAGAAAATTCATCAGCTTCACACTGCTGTTTGACCATTAGAACTTAGTAAGTACAACTTCTGGAATCACCATGCTATTCAGCAAAGCAGAGAATGATATGTAAACCTCTACTTTTTTCAAGCCTTGTTATCTTGAGCATCAAATTCTGGGAATGGTACAGGGAAAATCATAATTTAGATGTTCCAAGACTATAATTCTAAAAGCAAATGGCAGGCAACTTTAACAAACTGAGTAGATAGTAGCAGAAAACGCAAGAGAAGCCTACTACTTATTCTTCAAGGTAAGTAGGAAATTTTTAATGAACAAAACGTAAAACAAGCATTAGATAATCTTTTCTCTTACCTAAGTGATGGTGCATGACCTTTTTTTTATAATTGTGATGGTTCGTGGATTTCCAATGCCCTCCGGTCCTAATGTTATTCTTAAGCTTTACTTATGGCCCAAAGTAAGCCAACAACCAAGGCCCTCGGGGATTGCTTCAGCAGCAAAGATAGTATATCGTGGGATGTGTGTTAGGTGCAAATCACGAGTTTGAATAGTGCTGGTGAACTAAGGCCTCGTTTGTTTACTAAGATTAAGACTTATGAATCTGAATATTAAGATTAAGATGTTGTGTTAAAATCTGAAATACTAAATAATAAAGATTGTTTATTTTCTCAACAAATGGACAAAACTTGTCTTTATTCAAAAAATAACAAATATAAAATTCAAATAAATACTAATTTGATTTAATGCTATATCAACAAATATTTTTACAAATTATATGGTTGGTGGTGGAGATGGTTAACAGTGGCGTTTGTGGGTGCCGATTGACAGCTTGTTTGGATGATTTATTACTCATTGTATTGTAATGTTATTTTAAATACAATATTTGTTTTGGTTGTTACTTAAATTTTAACGTATCGTATTATTAAATTTGTTGTTATGTAATGATGAAAAGTCTCATTTTATGTAACGACCCATTTGGTGTGATTTTGTCGTTACCTTAATCTTTCCCTTACTAATTATTTAACAATCCTATATTATCCTTTATCCAACCTTTTTTTATAGTAATTCTAACCCCTACCCTACTGTTTTGTAATATTATAAGTTTATTCTTCAAATTATTGGCGCATGACAATATGGAACGACGAAAAATGATAATATCTATTGAAATGTTGTATTCATCAAAACAATACAGTACGATACACTATGAAATGAATGTAACAACCATCCAAACAAGTTGTGAGAGTGGTGGTTGGTTCACGGTGGAGGCTAGTTGTGAGTGTGGCAATTGTAGGTAGTAGCTAGTGGTGATTTTGACCTGCAGTAGTGATTAACAGTGGTAGTTTATGTTGGTAATTGGTGGTAGCAGCTGAGAATTGTAGAATTAATAGTGGTGGTGACTGATAGCGGTGGTTGGCGATATATAGCGGTAGTTGATGGTGGTGATTGTCAATAATGATTGGTAGCTATTGTATTAATGGTGATTGGTGGTGATGATTATAAATTGTGGCTAGTGGTGGTGACAGTTGACTGTAGCGATTGGCGGTTGTGGCTGAGGATGGTGGTTGTGAATGGTGGGTGATGGGTGGAAGTATGGCGGTTATGGCTGAGGATGGTGGTTGTGAATGGTGGTAATAGGTGGTAGTATTGATAATCATGGGTGGTGGCGGCTATGGTAGTTGATAATGGTGGGCGGCGGTATTAGTGGTGGTTTAGCAATGAAAGTGGATGGAGCAGTGGTGAAATGTCATGTTTGCAAAAATCTTTGAATGGATAGCCTCTTAATAACATTATGACTTTATTACAGGTGCTAATCATTCAGATCTATTCAGACTTATTAAGGGGTCGTAACATAAAAAAAAATAAAAAAATGCATATAATAATTAAAATCTGAATGATTATACTTTAGACCTAAAAAGCAAACGTACTTAATGATTGAGATCTTAATAATTAACATTCAGACTTTCATTAAATGCAAAACAAATGAAACTTAAGTCCATTAAGTGGAGATAAGTATAGGGGAGGGACATCATGCATCGGAAAACTGACAATTCCTTCTTGATTATTATTGGAGAAAAAGAGCAAGCCAACCAACAATTAGCTTCTTTTAATTTAAAATAGTTACTCATTTACAAGGTAGAGGATTCATCATAAGTTGACTATTTTTAGGTATGCAATTAGTCTACCATAACCCTCCACCTTTATTATGGACTATGATTGATTACTCTTCTATGAAACAAAACCATTTTAGGGGACTGAATAAAGAGAAATAGTCTATAGAAGGTTCATATAGACATGGTTAATGTTGTTAAGTGTCATACATTCATTGATTGAATGGGTCTTTATCTCCTTGTGATCTTGAGCAATATTCACCACATGAGCTAGCTTTTTTTTGGTCGAATTAGCCTCAAAAGTTCATTTTCTTTACCAATCCCATCTACTTTAAACGAGGCCTAGTTGATCGATTGATTCAAGGGTCAAGGGTAGATAAAAAACCATTTGGATAGTAGTATCCAAAAGCCCACCAGATTTGGAACTCATGATAATGTCATTCAAATGGTGGCGCCCTCTTAACCATCAAGTTGTCCATATAAGGACAACTATCCTTCCTTCGCCAACTAACCAGTGGCAGAGCCAGAATTTTTACTAAAGGGATTCAAAATATGAAAAATAGACACACGAAAAAGCCAAAGGGGGTTCAACATCTAATATATATATATACATAAACAACAATTTTAACCCCGTATAAATGATGTAATTTTCTACCGAAGAAGTCGGCCCCTTGGCCTACTTGGCTCCGCCCCTGCACCTAACCCTTCCAACCCCCCAACAGTCTAGGCACCCCAACCTGGGAAAAGGGACACAAAGAAAGCATTGACTCGAGAAAGATAACTTTCCTAGAGAACCCATGGCATAATTCCAAGATTCAATACTTAAACACCAAAAACAGTCAATCAACATTAACATGTACAACATATATATCAATACGGAGTAATACCCAATTGACAAAATAGTCAATTAACATTAACATGTACAACATATATATCGATACAGAGCAATACCTAATTGACAAAACAGTCAATTAACATCAACATGTACAGCATATATATCGATACAGAGCAATACCTAATTGACAAAACAGTCAATTAACATCAACATGTACAACATATATACCAATGCTGAGCAATACCCAATTGATAAAACAGTCGATTAACATTAACATGTACAACATATATACCAATACGGAGCCATATCCAATTGACAAAACAGTAACATGTACAAAGTTGTTCACTTTTTTCACTCCAAATTACTCACAAAAATTCAAAAACAGCTCTAATTTGTATTCATGGCCAAACACAACTCCAATTTTCAAATATCATTTTTCACTTTGAAAACAAACACTACTTTTTTTTTTTGAAACTGGTAAACTTGTATTCATCAGCATTTAGGGCTATGCTGGCCACCTCCAAAAAAATTACAAGCGAACAGAAATACTTACAAGGATCCTATAAAATCCACTAGTTGGATTTCTTCTTCTATATTTTGTTCCTTATACTCACAATTCTTCATGGCCAAACGCCCCCTTAACAATCAGGTTGTCCTTCACCACCTAATCCTTCCAACCCCCTGACAGTCTAGGCACCCCCAACCTGGGAAAAGGGGCACAGAGAAGGCATTGACTCAAGAAAGATAACAACTTTCTCCCGGATCAAACCCAGCAGAGAAAAAAACACTAGGTGATTTCTACCTATTTGTCCTAGCCTTTTGATGGACAGAGTTACAACTTACATGGTACTGTGGGAGGTGACAATTATCACGTGGAATTAATCGAGGTGGGCGCAAGCTAGCCCGGATACCACGGTTATTAAAAAAAAAGATAACAACTTTCCCAAAGAACCCATCGCATAATTCCAAGATTCAACACTTAAACACCAAAAAAAGTCAATCAACACTAACATGTACAACACATATACCAATTCAGAGCAACACCCAATTGATAAAACAGTACATACATGTAAAAAAATAACAACTTTCCCATAGAACCCATGGAATAATTCCAAGACTCAACAACTAAACACCAACAAAAACATACCCGGTGTAATCCCACAAGTGGTGGTCTTGGGAGGGTAAAGTGTACGCAGACCTTACCACTACCTTGGAGGTAGAGAGGTTGTTTCCGATAGACCCTCAGCTAAACGGAGCAATACCCAATTGACAAAACAGTACATACGTGTCAAAAAATAACAACTTTCCCAGAGAACCCATAGCATAATTCCAAGATTCAACACTTAAACACCAAAAACAGTCAATATATATACCAATTCAGAGCAACACCCAATTGATAAAATAATACATACATGTGAAAAAATAACAACTTTCCCATAGAACCCATGGCATAATTCCAAGATTCAACAATTAAACACCAACAACAATATACCCAGTGTAATCCCACAAAGTGGGGTCTGGGAGGGTAAAGTGTACGCGGACCTTACCACTACCTTGGAGGTAGAGAGGCTGTTTCCGATAGACCCTCAGCTAAACGGAGCAATACCCAATTGACAAAAAAGTACATACGTGTGAAAAGATAACAACTTTCCCAGAGAACCCCTGGCATAATTCCAAGAATCAACACTTGAACACCAAAAACAGTCAATCAACACTAACATGTACAACATATATACCAATACTAAGCAACACCCAATTGACAAAACAGTAACATGTACAATATATATACCAATATGGAGCAATACCCAATTGACAAAACAGTCAATTAACATCAACAAATACAACATATATACCAATACTAATCAACACCCAATTGATAAACCAGTGCATACATGTGAAAAAAGGTACCTTAATAGATGCTGGATATGGAGGAAGAGGGTCAGGAGCAGTGATATCTTCAGCCAAAACTTTGCCTAAAACTTCTTGAATAGGCAAAGTCACAGGCGGCAAACGCTGAGCTACATTGAGCACTATATCAAGTGCTTCTTCAACAGATATCATCTTGTTTGTGTTGGTTGAGATTTGGGTTTCTCTATTTTCATCCATTTTTTTTTTGGCTCTTCAATACTCCCAATGAGTCAATGAACTAGTAGTACTTTGTCACACTGCGGCTGAGCGAGATTTTCAAGAAGATTCAAGGGATTTATAATTGTTTGGTACATAGTGATAAAAAGGGATAATAATTTTCGGATAAAATTGGAATAATCTTATTTTATAATTTAATTTGGGGTATTAGTTAATCTCGAATTATTTTCTCTGTTGAAATTAGTTATTCATATAGAAGGTAGATAACTAATGGATATCTCTGTATTTTATTTCACGTACCAATGATCCCAATAATTTTTTTCACTATTTAAAGATTATCATTATTCCGTTGAAATTTCCTAGTGAAAAATATTTGGATGCCATTTTCGTGATTGAACTGGTGTGAAAAGAAAATTTTAGTAATGTTTTTGTATGAAAAAATAAGTAAGATTTTCTATTTTTTCAGTCAGAATTTATTTCTCAAATGTATTTTCTCAGTGAATTAGTTTAATAAAAAATGAGTAAAAAAATCAACTCAAAAATCATATTCTCTGGTATAAATTTTTCATTGATTCGCGGTTAGAAAAATCCTTATTTCTTGTAATGTTTTTTTTTTTTGAAAAAATACTCAAAAAAATTAAATAAACAAGATAAATATTCCAAGAGTTGAAATTTTTGATTGGTTCTCTATCCTTTTTTTCCCAATAGATATAGATTCTCCTTTTTATTTTCCACTTCCAAATTTTACAAAAAAAAAAAAAAAAGAATTGTTTGTGTTGGTTGAGATTTGGGTTTCTCCATTTTCACCCATTTTTTTGGGCTCTTCAACACTCCAATGAGTCAATGAACTAGTACTTTGCCACAATAAGGCAGAGAGGGTATTAAGAAGATTGGGTGATTTATAAATTGGAAAAGGGCAATTTATAGTATAAAAATAGTTTAAATATGTATTATACTTTCGATTCAAATATTTTACTTTTGCTGTATTTTGGTTTAAACTTTAAATATATCTCTCTTATTATATTATGGTACCAATTTATTTTTTATTTTAACAAACGAATATACTATACTTTCAGTTCAAATATATCGCTTTTATAATATTTTAATCTAAATATATTCCTCTTATAGCATGTTTGGCTAATCTTCTAAAATCAGCTTATTTTGAAAAGTGTTTTTACTAAAAGTATTTCTCGTGAGAAGCAATTTGTGTTTGACAAAAAATTTAAAAAACACTTTTAAGTAGCAATTTGTATTTGGCTAAACTTTTAAAAAGTGTTTTTAAGTGTATTTTGTCAAAAGCGTTTTTCAAAAAAATGCTTTTAGGGAAAAGTTATTTTTTTTTTAGCTTCTGAACATCAGTTTTTACTACTCCACATAAGCACTTATTTTCTCTCAATTTTTTTGCCAAACACCTCACTTTTAAAAATAAGCACTTTTAAAAATAAATAAGCACTTTTGGAGAAAAATAATCTTGTCCAAACAGGCTATTGTTATATTTTGATACCAATTTTTTCTTAATTTTGACAAACAAACACGTGTCAAACTCAGAATCGAATAACGCACCACTAATTTTAAATACTCGGTTCTTTTAAAAATCCACTCGTTTAACTCATCCTGACTCATTCCCTCCGTTTTGAGTTCTTTTTGTTCCTTTAAAAATCCCTCCATTTTACTCCAACAATTTTTTTTTCAAAATCACTCCAAAAGATAGTGTCTGCTTGGAAAATCACCTGAAATTAAAATTGGTGCTAGAATAGTAATTACCAGTTTAGTAATTACGATAATCTGTTTGTTTATCGTAACGTAATTTCAATATAATTACAAGCGTACTATTTAATTGCACATGTGTAATTTGTTAGGATATAGTATTAACCATATAGTTTAATTACACCTTTATCACATTATTTTATTTGAATATACTTGACATTGTGTATTATTGTCATCATGTTCGTGAATTTAACAATTGAACGATATTGTTGTTGAATTTCGTCATATTTTTTCGTATATCTGTTTAATATGATTATTTTCACCTTTTTTTTAGTTACTTTTCAGCATCATTAATAAACAATAAATACTTATTAAGTAATATAAATCAATAAATGCATGACATGTGTTTGTATAAATTTCATGATCCAAATTTGACCCTTAAGTCGTGATAAGACACCTGACGAGCTTTCACCCATAAAAGATATTTTTTTAAGCTAAGCATGCGAATAATTAAAAGATAAAGAAGGATTATATTAAAAGTCTCTTAATATAAAGTAAGTGCAGAGCGAAGTACAAAAATAGATTCTACCCATAAATTTCATAATATGACTAAGTCATGGAGCTATTAGTCTGGATACAAAAGTATGAGACACAACTCAGAATACTATTAAGTCAACTAAAAAAGAAAAGACCGTCATGATCTAATGATGACTCACCTCGATTGAACTGGAAAGAATAAAGCTGGAATAATCAAATTCGATAATTTAATCACCATTAAAAACACTTGCACACATACAAACATCAACAAGCGTAAGTTTAAAAAACCCATCAAAATCATTGACACTCTCCCAATTACCTTTGGAGAAAGTCTTAGGAATCTATGATAATGTATAAAAGTATTATAATAATAATAATATACAAATAAAAAGCTGAAATCATGAAGTATAAGCAAGCAACACATAAAATACATTGAATGTGAATTTATGCTCACGAAACACAGTACATAATTATTCATGTCTTATCCCATCTTTTGGAGTGGGGATGCTATGCTCATAATTTTAGCGTAATCACTTATAACTCTAGCATTTATTTTCGATCGGACGCAATAGGACCTGACAGAGTATGCCCTTTTGAAAATATGATAAAGTGAAATAAGTGTCCAATCAAATATCAAATCAAGACTTTACACTATAGCAAGTATCTATTTAAGCAAAATTACGTTAAAGAGCTCATATGATCATTATTTTTGACATTTATGACATTTATAAATTACTCAATTTAGATCATGTTTGCCTACTCACACAAATTGAATAGTTAAATATACACATACAATATAAATCATATATTTTTTTACAAAAAGTAAGTAATCTACGAGTTTAAGTCTCACTTACCTTATCATACTTATGAAAACCTTATTAAAACGCCTGAATCTCTTCAAACAATGTCCAATAGCCTCAATCTAGATTGAATACTTGAATTTTTTTTAAAAAATCATATTATTTTGACTCAATTTCTACCGTTGCTAAATCCCTGATAGTACCATTCTTCTCTTTTTGTTTTTGTCTTTTTAGTCTAACACTAAATTTTACAATAAATTTAGTATCTATAATCACTAATGAGCTTCTTCCCTGAGATTCACTACTAAAAGATGGACTTGGCTCACTTGATTTTTTATTAGTTAACATAACAACTTCACATATTGAAACTATATTTTTATAATTATCCGCTTTGTTGTGAGATTCTCCAAAATTAATAAACTATAAATAAGAAAGTAATTTTAAACATTTTAAAAAAAATATCGAATTGTTATAATATAGCCTTTCAATAATTAACCATGATTAATAACATGCATTCTCGCCTTATTAATCAATTATCTATAACAAAATTTGCACGATTTGATATAAATATCAAGTATCAAATAAATATTTAACTGAACTATTAATACGTTGATGATTATTAGTTGTTACTTATTGTATTATGTTGTTAATTTAAATATATTATTTTTTAATATTATTTTAGGTAACAACACAATCACCCTAAATTGATAATTTTACTGTATCATATTATTAAATTTATCGCTATGTAACGATAAAAAGATTCATTTAATGTAACAACTAATTTAATGTGACTGTATCGTTACCTTCACCCTCCCCTCCATTTTAATTTTTTATAATAAATTTGTATAATTTAATGTAAATATCAAGTATTAATAAAATATCTAACCAAACTATTAATACTTCGATGGTTGTTAGTTGTTATGTATGTATTGTGTTGCTAATCTTAATTTACTGTATCATATCAAAATCTATCATTATATAACGATAAAAAATTCCATTTAATATAATAATTAATTTATTGTGATTATGTCATTGCCTTCTCTTTTCCTCATTTTATCTTCACTTGTTATTTAAAATTCCTATTTTATCCTTTATCTTACCTTTTTACAATAGTTCTTCTCATTAAGAAGAAAATTTCTAGGCTTCTTATCCAGTCCAGAAATACCGTAATAAAAGGAACATAAGAGTTTGTCCAATAGCGGTTGTTGCTCGTCGGCTAGTGCTAGTTTTTTTATTAATAGACTAAGCTTCTGCTGGGTTTGGAAATGACCGCTCAGAAGTCCGAACTGTTTTTTTCCCAATCTGTCACTTGCTCGTCCCTCTCTCATGAAAATGGTCTCTCCTCTCCTTACAGTCCCCCCAGTACCAATTCAAAAGGAAGACAAGGAGAAGAGCGAATACCCCAAGGTATTTTATCCCAATGGGGAATCCATTAACCTACCTTTTGTAGGTTTATTCTTCAAATTTTTAATATGTGATATTGTGTAACAATAGAAAACGATACGTTTTATCAAATATTATATTTATCAAAATAATATAGTACAACACAATACAATATAATATAATACATTATAAAACAATATGTAACAACCATCCAAACAAGATGTTAACATAATTACCGCTCGGAATTTTTCATGCAACAAATAGAGGAATATTGTGCTTTGACCTGTTTTTCATCGAGGCTTGAGCCAATGATGAATCGAAAATAACCTCTTTACCTCTCATGTAGAAGGTAGGCTCTGCACACACACTATCCCTTCAAGTCCATTTTGTGTGATTACACCAAATATGTTATTGCCATTTTTTTTTTGGTTTCTCATTCGATATTCGACATCTATCTTGAAGCTCGACTAAATTTAAATTCACGCCAAAAAATTTCACATTGAGACGTAAAATGCTCCCTAACAAAGATAACTTCGCACTCAGCTCGAAATAAATATAACGAAGTACTATTGTACAACATATTTTCATATACATTAATTTCATATAGTATGCACCACTTCTCATATTTTCCTCCAAAAGATCAAATGCCACCCAATTAATTCGAATATCTCCGACCATTTGCCATCTTCAATCTTCCAAACAAAAATCCAAAAACCCTAAAAAAAAATTCTTCTCAATCTTCCCATATTTTATCCCAACCTTTCCAATTAATTCCCTCCAACTCCCCTTCCCTTCTCCTTCCATGAATTTCCCCTTTCACAAACCCTAAAAAACCCAAAAATTCAAAATTCACAAAGTCGGAGCCATCGATAATCACCCAGACCTCACTTTGTGAGAATACACTGGGTATGTTATTGTTGTTGTTGTACTCTATCCTTTTACAATAGTTCTATCCCTTAACCTACCTTTCTCGTAAAATTATCCTTCAATTTTCAATATGTGATATTGTGTAATGACGAAAACCGATACATTCTATTCACATATTATGTTTATCAAAACAATATAGCACAAGACAGTACAATAACTAGGAAACGATATGTAACAACCATCCAAACAAAATGTTAACACAATTACCGCTTGAAATTTTTCATGCAACAAATGTAGAAATATTATGCTTTGAACTATTTTTCTCAAACCGATGGTCTATTGAAAATAATCTCTTTACTTTTTCAGTTAAAGGTAAAGTTTGCTTACACACTATCCTCTTCAAATTTATTTTGTGTCGTTGTTATAAATATAAAAGTACTATTGTATAACATATTGTGACAGATTTCAGCGAAAAGAAACACGCTAGATGATTTCTTCCCATATCCTGATGGCAGTTAGTATATATCTCGTGAAATTACGTAAAATTAATCGAGGTCCGCGTAAACTGAATCGGACACCATGATTATTAAAGAAAAAAGTAAATTTTTTTTATTGTCATACATTAATTTCATAGTATAGTATGTAACATTTCTCATATTTTCCTCCGAATATCTCCGACCATTTGCTATTCTTCAATCTTCCAAACACAAAATCCAAAAAACCCTAAACAAAATTTTCTTCTCAATCTTCCCATTTTTTACCCCAACCTTTCCAATTAATTCCCTCCAAGTCCCCTTCCTCCCTTCCATGAATTTCCCCTTTCACAAACCCTAAAAAACCAAAAATCCCCAAATTCACAATGTCGGAGCCGCCGATAATCACCCACGTCTCCGACAAGAACAATAGCCCATTAACCCGGGCAACAAGTTCCCGGTCCGTAACGGAAACCGTTAACGGTTCACACCGGTTCGTGATACAGGGGTATTCATTGGCAAAAGGAATGGGAGTTGGGAAACACATAGCGAGTGATAATTTCACCGTTGGTGGTCATCAATGGGCGATTTATTTCTACCCAGATGGGAAAAACCCTGAGGATAATTCGACGTATGTTTCGCTATTCATTGCGTTGGCGAGTGAAGGGACGGATGTTAGGGCTTTGTTCGAATTGACGCTTGTTGATCAGAGTGGTAAAGGGAAACATAAGGTTCATAGTCATTTTGATCGGTCACTTGAAAGTGGTCCGTATACGTTGAAATACCGCGGCAGCATGTGGTAATTTCCCTAACTTCTGTAATTTAGTTTTCATTTGATGCCGAGAATTGGGGCAATGGTAAAGTGATAGAATTTTTTGATTTTCTAGCTTTAATTTGCAGTGAATTTCATGCTTTATTGTTGTAACTTAGTTTTAATTTGATGGCGAACCTGGAGGCAATGGTAAATTGACAGAAGACAAGTGAGGCTTGCTCAAGTAGTTGAGCACCTCCACCATCAACCCACCATCAACCGGTAGGTTGAGGGTTCGAGTCGAGCTGGAGGGTAAGTGGGAACACTATTGATCCTCCTGGGGTGGGGTGGGAAAAAAATTGGTAAATTGACAGAATTTTTGATTTTCTTAGCTTTAGTTTGCAGTGAATTTCATGCTTTATTGTTGAATTTAGTTGTTTCATTTTATGTTGCTTGGACTCTCCAAAAATGATGCCGCACTCGTGTCGGATCTTTCAAAATTCACTACTTTTGAAGGATCTGACGCGCACCAGTCGACATTTTTGAAGAGTCCGAGCAACATAGGTTTCATTCTATTGGTTTATGTGAAAGATGTGCCGTTGCTGCTGCTAATTATGAGCATTCTGGGAAGTATTATTTCCACTTATGTTAATTGGAATTTTTTTCAATTGAATCAAGTATCTTGTGGGATTGCATTGGGTACGTTGTTGTAAATCAAGTGTGCCTCTATTCCTCCACCATCGCCCTAAAATGGTCAAACTCCTATGCCTTTTGGGAAGTTGCCAGAGAAATTAGTTGGGGTCAGCTATAATTATGTTTGCATCCACTTTATTCAGGTTTGGGTATAGAAATTCCTCTTTATTTGATTTGTTACGAAATCGACCATAGATCAATTCCTTTTTTATTTGGGAGTGTTGACTACACCCCAATTCTGAGCTTTATGTTACTCTTTCCAAGTGACATGTCAGGTCCAGGGCATCCAATTTAGGAGTATTAACTATAGTTAGATGATTTTATGCGGGCTGTTCACCTACTGCAACACTCCTTATAGCGGGCTTCATAATTGCAGTGGCGGATCCAGGATTTTCACGAAGGGGGTTCGAAAAATAAAAATGTAGTGTTTGAGATTTGAACTTGGAACCTCAACTTGAATTTTGGACCCCTAAACCACTGAGCCAACCTTTATTCTTGTGTTCAAGGGATTCAAAATCTCTATATATACATAAATAATAAAAAAGTTACCTTATATATACGGAATAATTTTTTTGCCAAGGTGTTCGGTTGAACACCTCGCGCCCCCTATATCCGCCCTTATATTACTGGCTATGCTTTGGTAAGCTCTCTAAGGCAGAGTTCAATTGGAATTTTGTTAACTTTGACAATTTGTGTTCGAGTATCTAGATGCATTTCTGTAATTTCATGGTGGACTACTAAATAGGCTCTGCAGACTCTCTGTTGTAACTGAAGCTAAGCAGATTGGTTGGTCTTTTCTTTTTTCTTTCTGAGAGGATATTGCAGTTATCTTGATAAGTAACAGTATGAGCTTACTGCATATATCTAGCAGAAATGTGGTTGATTGGTAGAATTCAAGTACCCATGCATGTTTTGTTCTGATCGGAAAAAATTTACTGCATATGTCTAGCAGAAATGTGGTTGATTGGTAGAATTCAAGTACCCATGCATGTTTTGTTCTGATCGGAAAAAATTAAGGGGTTGTATAGGGAAGAGCTGTAAGGCTAATAAAACTTTGTTACGATTTGGTCCCCAGGGCTTAACTCAGTCGGCTAAGGTTAAGGGACTTGTGACTTAGCTGAACGGTTCAAGCCCTCTGACAAGTGAATTAAGTCTTGTATTTAAGCGGAGAAGGGTTTAGTCCATTTAAAAAAGGACCCTTTCCCCTTTTAGCAACTCTTTAGTTACAACTTTCCACATGACATGTTTAAGACCACAAGATTAAAGGGCATTTGGTACATTTGACATATCTTTAATTTAAGACTACAAGATTCAAAAGTCTTCTTTATTTTCTTAAACTCTGTGCCTGCTCAGAATAGGCCAAGCAAGTTGAAACGGAGGGAGTAACACCTTTCTCTTAGTTATATACTTGGAATACAACAATATCTTAATGTTTAAGCAATATGAATGTGGATGGTTCATATATTTAATTGAGGTGCATCATTATTCGTTATTTCGACTTTATACGTGACTGACTAAAGGATGAAAAACACTTTGACAAGAAAAAGTGTGAAAACAAGGACTAGAGAGAAATGAGCAGAGTATCCCCTGTAGATACCAGTAGATACCAGTATCCCCTCCCTGGTTTTAGAATAGCCTACACTGTTAAGGAGCGGGTTTACTTTTTTTTTTTTGTGATCTCAACTGTAATATCCTCGTACTATCTTTTTGCATCTTCTTGATTCCTACAATGAAATCTTTTACTCCATCAAAAAAAGAGAGAAAGGAGCAGAGTGAGGAAAAAACAGTGATATGGTACTACATTTATCAATGACAATGAGATGTATACTGTGTTCTAGTGCTCCCTATGTGTCTCTTATAAAATATGCATTTAATAATATTCAACAAAATAAGTTGGTTTTATTCTAATGTGCTTTCTGATTAAACTGAACTCTGAACACTACATTCAGAATCATATATCATCTAATCATTTAGTTAAATGAGTTTACATCATCTCGTGCAAGTTTCATTGTAAATAACCTGCTTAAGTTTTTACATGAAATGGTTCACACATTAACATGGTAACCCGTTCACTCTCATAAGTCCAGATCAAGTCCATGTTTGAACTCCAAAAATGGGCTGTGGGGGATGTTGAGATGTATACATTCCCCACACTGTTTGTAAAGAGCATCCAAATTTATTTACAGAGGTCTTGGGTTACTCTATCCACGGTCAATAAATAAATAAACAAAAAGAACCCAACTAGTTAGTAAGGGATGTTTGAAGAGTTAATTAAATAAATAAAAGGTGTCCCACTCTAAGACATGACTTTTTAGATGATGTGAATCACTTATTAGAATGCCTCACATTGGTTGAGGGAATGAGTTGTCTCCTTATTCGGTTTTGAGCAACCCTTCCTTTTTTAATAAGGAAATAAGGTAATATGATTTTATTGATGATAGTTGTGAGTAATCCTAATTTCATGAGCTTTTGTGCTTGAGTTAGGCCCAAGGTACATTTTTGTAATATGGTATCAGAGCTAGACCAATTCCAATCTTAGTTTACCAAATCTGGGCCCCCGTTTGTTCACGCTCCAAATGTCTAGGCCTTGGAGTCTAGGGGGTTGTTAGAATGTCCCTCATTATTTGAGGAAAATTGAATGTCTCCTTGTATGGTCTTGGACAATCCTTACTTCATGAGCTAACTTTTGGGGTTGTGTTAGGCCTAATGTCTAATTTTTTTTAAGCACGTCTCAATGTTGATGGTTTTTTAAAGTAATTTGTTCAAGTTTGACTGTTTTGACATGTCACAAGGGTCTTTTTTGTTACCAAAGTTGCCCTATGCATGTAGAATTGATGCTTGTTGAGCACTGGCTACATAACCGGAGAAATATTACAAATCGATTTGTATAATGTAATATAACAGCCGTTTGGAAATTTTATACAAGAAGAGATGAAGGAGAGGTAGATAGGTTGAATATAGTCAAATTTGATCATCAAAGTGCACAACACTTAATTATCCTCTATATATTTAATCAGGATGTTGTCAGTGATCATCATGGTAGGCATCTAACCGAGTCGAAGTATTTATGGGCTATATTAGGTACTTGCTGACAGTGATGCATTTCCTTGATTGGCACATGCTCTATTGTTAGGTTTCTGCCTTTCTTGAAATTTTCTATTCTTTGGCATGACGTGAAAAGAAAGAAAACACAAACTAGAATCAATGTCTAGGCCTAATCGAGGTTTATTTTTCCCTTTTACTTTAAGCCTTATATTTTCTGTTACAACTTAAGACAAAATTTGCTATATTGTTTATCCGTGTGGTATGCAGGGGATACAAACGTTTCTTTAGACGAGCTTTGCTTGAGACTTCAGATTATCTCAAGGATGACTGTTTGAAAATCAATTGCACTGTGGGAGTTGTTCGATCTACAATTGATTGTTCGAGCTTACAGCCAATCCAGGTTCCAGAGTCTGATATGGGATCACACTTTGGAATGCTATTAGAGAATATGGAAGGCTCTGATGTTGTTTTCCGTGTGGCTGGTGAAAAATTTCATGCCCATAAGCTGGTATTAGCTGCTCGTTCTCCTGTATTCCACACTGAATTGTTTGATGAACTGGAGGGCGATAAGCAGGAGATTGTTGTCACAGATATGGAACCCAGGGTCTTTAAAGTGAGCATCGGCGTCTTTTTCTGTTTTCTTTTTGTTAATCATTTTATTTTTAATTGAGTTTTCTTGTGCTGTCAAAGAAGACGGAATTTCTCATTGTTTCAGATAGTGGCATTTCTCCATCTCTCTTGCTGTATCTGTTTCTCCAAAGTAACTTCCGTGTTTTGGCAGAAAAAGATTAAAATTCTTCAGAACGAAACATGAAATTCTCACTCACCCTTCTTTGATATACCTATTCTTGTGGCATGAAACAGGCTATGTTGCACTTCATATACAGAGATTCTCTTGTAGAAGAAGAGCTAGAAGATACTAGTTCTTCTTCTATTGTGACTGATACATTGACAGCGAAACTGCTAGCAGCAGCCGATCGGTATGATTTAACAAGACTCAGGCGGGTGTGCGAATCTCATCTTTGCAAAGATATCTCGGTGAATTCTGTTTCCAGGACTCTTGCTTTAGCTGACCGTTACCGTGCCACGGAACTCAAAGCAGTTTGCCTTAGGTTTGCTGCTGAAAATCTTGCAGGTATGAGAGATATTATTGTTGCAACTTGTCCATATTTTACAGTGATTTCTGCAATTTTTCTAACTTTTAAACTGAAACTTGTGCATTTTCCTTGTCTTGGATTGCAACAAATGAAAATTGGTAGTTTGTTTAGCATGAACATTGTGCATTGCCTTGTCGTTGGTTTTTTTTTGGGTACGGGTGCGGGTTATTTCTCATCTTTTTTTTCTCTTGAGCAGAAAGTTCTGGAGTAAAGTGGACCTTTAGCATGTTAACAGTATCTATCGGATCTATCTTTGTCTGTATAGTTAACCATTTCCCATGTCTGTCCCTTTGCTGAGTGTCTTGCCTTCTCTCTTTTCCAAAACCTATTTAGTAGGCATTATGCTTCTTTCCTGAAGCTGACCATATATTTTATGTCTGATAGGACATAAACTGAGCAAAGAAAATAAGTTTTTCTTCTTTTACTGGGAGTGCTCTCCTCTTTCTTTTCTCTTCTCATGGAAAAATACTGAGAATTGAAAAGTGCAGCTGCCAGGTGGAATAAGAGCATTTTGCTTTAGAATTTTTCTAAATTGAAGCTGCTTTAGAGTATCCTAAACAACGACGACAGACACAGAAACTCTGCCTGATTCCTAGCTAGTTGGGTTGGCTATATGAATCCTCAGTGTCCATCTCGCTCCATTTGGACCCATTTCATTCCTATATTCAATAATTTGGGATTTTCTCGCACTGGAGCTTCTCTAGAGATAACTGGAAAAAAGAGGGGTTTTAGAGATATTTTATTGAAGAGTTAGACTTGTGTATGAAGGGCTTCTTCTATGATGTATTTCTTTTGTCTTTACCTTTTTGTTTTTTTTTCCCACTGCCTCCCTTCTTCTTACAAACACGAGAAGCTGCATGTCATCCAGGCTATATATGTGATCAGTACGTCTATAGACAATGTAACAAGCCCATAGCTAAAAAGTATCTAAAATCTCTGACCCATCAAATGTTTATGAGATAGAGAAACCAAGAGGTGGGAAGAAACACAAAATCAGCAATTACGCTGATGAAATGGGTTGCTATCCTGCCCTGATGAAGGGATGGGAAATGGTTATAACTTGTGCTCATGAATTTGGCATGAACATCTATGCCACTGATGTCATAGATGCTGACTTCAATTCCATTGAACACTATTTCACCTGATGGTGATATCAACTGAAGTTCTATGGATCCATTAATCTCCTTTTGTTGCACCAGCAAGACTACACCCAGCCATGCACCTCAAGTCTTAAGCTACACTCCACACAGCACCAAAAGAAGTCTGACTTAACTGTCAAACTCCAGCTTCCGTTGTTTTGTCAGTTAGCTTGCTTTTCTCTAAAACTGTTAATGTGTGCATCCTGAAATCCACTCAAGTGAAAATAAATTCTTACTCGGGAAATCAAATGAGTTTTCTGCATATAAACATTAAACAGCAATGAGATTTTTCGGTGAACTGAAAGAAGAAATGTACTTGGCCGCACCACTGTAGACCCTTAAAGCAGAAAGCATACTCTAATTCCCACATAAAGAAGTTTTGGTATTCGCTAAGTTAGGACATGTCAAATTTGAATCAAGATACCTAAAAGAATTACAGATCTATGTAATTATTTTCTGATTTTGTTATTGAGTGCTTTTGGGAGGGGGCACTTCTTGCTAAAATGGACTTGAAGTACTAGTTTGGTGAATAAACTAGAAATGAAAGCGAATATTTTATTTTAATTGCAAACACGTTTTTCCAAATGGGCTCTAAAAGAAGTCTCACTGAGCAAGTCATGAGATACTGTTATAGAACTGATCCAAAGAAAAAGTGACATAATGCTATAGAATGTCTCAAAAGAACACGTGCATATCCCTTTGGATGTCCAAACGTCTCGAGCATTTGTTTGATGAGTTGCTGCCCCCTCGGGGAGTTGAGCTTTGACTATCACAACTAGTATCGAAGTTCATTCGGGGACCTTTCTATGTTAAAGACTATGATATATGTGGAAGTCTGCAGGCTGCAGTTTTTTTTTTTTTTTGTGTGCTTTCGTTGCACTGCAGTTCCCCTCATCTATTTGTTGGCATATTTTCGCAGCTGTCATGCAATCAGATGGATTTGAATACCTTAAAGAAAACTGCCCTTCTCTTCAGTCGGAGCTTCTTAAAACCGTTGCTGGTTGTGAGGATGATTGTAGCAGTGGAGGCGGAAAGTCTAGAAGCGTTTGGGCCCAGCTTTCAGATGGTGGCGATACCAATGGCAGGAGGGTAAGGCACCGGACCTGATTTTAGATAGGGAACCCTGATTTTCTTGTTCTGTATATTGGAAAGATGTGTTGAAAATGTTACAGGAAGGTAAATGTACCATAGTTTTCTGAAATACCGGACGAGTCTGTAATACCAGTATTCTGGAAGTTGCTGTAGTTTTTTTTACGTTTATGCTGACACTAAGTTTGGGTTTCAGTAGACTATTTAGGGTTAAGATGTGATCCTGGAAAGTCGGTACCTTTGCTGTTGCCATTATAACCTTTGTAACTTCTACCCCTAATTGGAGTTCTTGTTTGTACTTCACATGTGCTGCTTTGTAGAAAAAGGATGCTGCCTCTTCTCTGGTGTAGTACCAAATTTCTGAATTGTGCTATTGCCTATTGCCTAAGCTGGCAAGGAGCCGTTGCTCCCGGAACTTTGTAAGACTGAAGCTTCAAAATTTTACTAATTGTGTTCTTTACATTCAGTGTAAAGTCTCTCACATACTGATTAGTGATTAGGACCCTGTCATTCTTCTGTTGATATGAGTTGTTTGGTTGATTCTTTTTCTCATATCTGTTTGAATAGTGGAAATGGTGATTTAGCCTTGAACATTGCCTTGTTCTGATTTTGTGTTCTTGTGTTATTTAACCTTCAATTTATCCAAATGTGTAATTTTGGTCTTTGAACCTTATTGGTGGATGTTCAAAACTTAAAGTCATTATTAAGAAAATTAAAGATTGTGAACTTATTCATATACTTTATTGAGATAGGCGGAACTCCCCCTCTGAGGACCGTATATGAGACTTTCATCTCATACGGCTCAAGCAAAAACACTCAAATGCTAGTTGCAGTGGATATGGAAAAGAAACTTTCAAGTTTATTAAGTTCTGATCCCATCTTCTCTGGAAAATCCGAAAGCTCTTATACGAATGTTAAATTTCCTGCCAATGAAATGAATTCCGTATAGACAAGTAAAATCAGTGAAACCAAAAGAAAGCACACAAGAGTTAAAACAGTTGTGCCATCTTACTGAGGGAGAGCGCTAGATATGGTAGTCACTTGGTTATATAGCTAAGTATAATTATGTAGAAGGCAAGAGTAAGATCAGCGCACATCCTACTCTCCTTAGAACCCCCATGAGGTTACACTTGATATGTTGTTATTGTCTACAGTAAATCAAATAATTTAAGAAATTCATCATTTAACCATAGTTAAGTGACAAATGTGTGTACATGCGACATGAGTAAGTTTTACAAGCCACTGATGAAGGAAAAGAAACACTAATATAGATTCTTTCCGCTCCTGAACTCTGCAGCGAGTTCAGCCACCACCTCCCGTCTGCTGGAGCGTAGTCAGCCAGCTTTGTGACTTCGCTTAGCTTCCAGCCCTTGCAAAGGGATAACCTTTCACTAATCCTCGACAAGCAGCAAAAATGTTTCCGGGTGCTTTGCAAAAGGATGAAAGTGTACAAAAGTTTGGTATTTAAGCTAATAAAAGGGTCAAAGGCGGATGGATACTTTTCGAAGTTTCAACAGTAAAGTGTGAGTTAAAACGCACGTTATGAATTCAAATTCTAGATGGATATCCAAGAATAATAAGCTAGCATATCCTGTGGGTTGTTTGGTACGTGGGATAAGGATGACAATCCCGGGATAAAACAACTATCCCTCAATATCAAGCAAGTTGGGGGGGGGGGGGGATTGGCTACACGAATGCTCACTGTCTCAGTCTAATATTATGAAAACTGCAATCCAACTGATGCCACATAAAATGTTCCATTGTTTTTGACTCTAGATTGCCTAAAACAATGCACACAGGAACATGCAGAAGTGTTTCCAGCTTATGGAAAATATTACATGGTATTCCATTGTCATTTAATAGCTGAGATAACCAAGTTTAGTGTCAAAAGACGTTACCAAAACTCTTAAAAGTACCATAATCTTGTTTGGTTCGTTGACTACACAGCGGACATGGCATCCCAAGAACAAGAATTGCGTCCACAAGCTTGACCTGATGATGTGGCTACTGCATGGATTTGCTTGCAATCCCAGCCACAATCATCGAAAAAGCCAGAACCAATTGCATCTTTCAATGCCAGATGGTTCTTAGCATGCTGTGTCTTGGGGCTGGAAAAGATCGTCTGGTTTGACATGTCGTCTTTCTCATACAAGGGGGCTGGATCGCCAATCTCTTGCTTAATCTTGCATCCTTCAACATCATGGAAGAATCCAATTATAGAAACACAATCAAGTTCAACTATGCAGACAATCAGGAGAAGTCAGTAAATAAAAAATTCTCACCTGGCATTGTGGCCATTGATGGGAACTCATGTAATGAGCTTCCGCTGATAGGGGTGTACTCACTAAATACTGATGCAGAGAAATGACGTAAAGGAGAGATTGGATCCCCATAAGTTTCCCATCCTTTGAGATCTGGACATGAATTATTGACTGCATCACCAGATGTCTCCTTCACATGGTGTGAGTTATCTTTTGAAGCTTTCATAGTTTGGGATCCATAAAGCATAGCATCCAGTAGACCACTGTTGCTAGGTGACAGACTACCCGATTCACTGTGTCCAGCTGGAGGAGATTGAATCAGCATATCAACCGACTCTAATGAAGGAAGAGGGGAAGAAGGTGAGCCCCAGTTTGCTGTCTGATTTTGGAGTGAAGGGAGCTCCAGCTTCATTGCCCACGTGGGCTCTGAAGAAGAGGAGTTGCCATTTAAACAGGCATGGCCGCCCGGAACTACATTTGAGAATGATCGGTGCTCATCATATGTTAAATTATGATTATATGAAGAAAACCCCAACGGTTGAGCAAGCAAAGAACCGCCATTCTGATATTGTAAGGAGGCGAGGAGAAGATCACTATTTGAATCGGAGAACACGGATTCTGATCCTCGTATACGCTTTGAGGGATGCATTGTAGAAAGGAAATACGTACTACTATATGGAGCTCTATGACCCTGGGCCAGAAAGCTACTTACAGGAATTTCACCAAGTGGTGGCGGATACAACAGATGATTGAGTTCCAATTTTTTGAACTCCACAGCAGGAATCTCAAAACTGTTAATTCCCAAGACATTAGGATTTTGTGCATCTGCTGAGGAGAATGCACCCAACTCCTCATTTTGTTTGTTCTGACTAGCCAGGAAAGAAATATCTGGAGGGTAAACTGGCAAGCCAGCACGCTGTCGTCTCTTTATTCTGGTGTTCCAGTAGTTCTTTATCTCATTATCTGTGCGGCCAGGCAACTGAAAGGGTAGAAAGGGCAAAACAAAAGTTAATATGAATCATATACCACCAAGTATCCAATTGAGAATTTGAAGATATCACACTCCTAATTACTTAATTAATAACATCTCCAGATATGCCGTACATATCACCCAAAGGCCAAAGCATAATCATGTGTATCAAGATGATGGAAGAATGTAACTTGGACTATAACAAGTGACAGCAGATAGTATAGAGAAAATCATCTTGGGAGAAAGGGGCTCTAACAATGTGGCGTTCATTATCTGTAACTTCACTTCCACCTTTTTACCAGGCAAACACTTTTGTCTACTACTCCTATCCCTGTAAAGGGATAATGACCAAGTGTACAATAAATGTACATACAAATCTGTTACGGTAGACGAGACTTGACAATGCAATAAGTCTCATTGAGCCACAAACCTTTTACATCTTGGATTCTGGCAACTTTTAAGGTGGTATATGAATCTCTAAATCCATGTCATATCTCTTCTGATCATGCATAATTAGGTGGGATTTTAGACACTCCTTAGTGTTGAACATAGAGCAAAATAAAGAGCAAAAGAAATGCAGCAAGATACTTCAGAGAACGGAAGTTCAATAGTTAATGACTAATTCTATTTAAAGAGAAGTAGAAAAACAATTGCCAATAAAAGCCTGATCGGCAAAGCTATGCTGGTACGGCCATTCACTGTTCATATTATCAACCCCTAATGCAATGCCCATCTGAGTAGATGTAATATTTTGGCTTTCTAAGGCTTAGAACCCTGTGTCCCGAAGTGGTAGTCCTATTATGCTTCTAGGAGTAAACAAAACAATCTTCATTAAGATTTTAAGTTCATCTTTTCATCATTTTCTGAAATAAGAAATTTGCATCTCGTAGAAATATTCTTAGATTTCGAAATATTCAAGTCTCATTTTCAGAAGATAGATTAATCGTTTTTTTTATGGGTAAAAAGATAGATTAATCTGAGTGCACTTCAATTCTAAAAATGAGTCTAATCGACATAAATATGCGAAACAGGTCTATGTGTTCGGAAATTATTTTCATATCCTGACCAGGATTTAAAGAAGAAAATTCAGCTCGAGTTACATAGAAAATTAAATGGATGGCCAACTATTATCAATAAACAGGAGGGGTATGATTACACAACATTAACTGCCAACAAGAACTATGGTGACTCTAAGCGAGAGGTATGAGTAGGAAGTAGGAAGTGAAGGCTTTATCTTATTCTGATTTCCGGACGGTAAGTGCCAACTGAGGGTTTTCTGTTTAAAGACACTCCTGCTGGCACTAGAGATGGCCTATTGTCTGTTGTCATGGCTGATGCTATTGATGACCCCCAATGTTAGCTCAATTGCCAGTTCTTTGATAAATAATTGGCGCAGTCCGATTTCCAGTCCAACAAGAGGGACCAGCCATCAGGACGGGTTTTATGAAGACCATTGTTTGTCACCAGTTTGTATCCTCCTTCCTTTTAGCGAGGATCTTACGTTTTTTTTTTCCAAACTGCAGTCGTACATTGTAGTATCATTGAGGATTACTTATTATAATTTCATATGATGACAACAAAGGAAAAAAAATAGAATTTGGGATAGCATGATTACAAGCAGGGGGATACATGAAAGAAAGCTAAATCTGATTCAAAAAGATTGAACAGATCAAGGTCCCCTGACACACAGCTGGAAATTTGAAGGTTAGCAGAAACTCATAATTAGACGACGAACTGATCAAAATACTACTCCCTCTGTCCCAATTTATGTGGCACCCTTTCCTTTTTAATTTGTCCCAAAAAGAATGTCACTTTTCTATAATTAGAAACAACTTAACTTTAAATTTTCCATTTTACCCTTAATGAAATGATTTATAGCCAGACAAATGTCTAAGATTTATTTTAGACCACTAATTTCAAAAGTCTTCCATTCCTTCTTAAACTTTGGGTCAAGTCAAACGGTGCCATATAAACTAATTACTTAATCAAAATTAAGTATTACACCATCCATCCCATTTTACCTGATGTTGTTTGACTAGGCACGGAATTTAAGAAAGACTTTTGAAACTTGAGGAGTCGAGGAGTTGAGGCATAAAACAAGCCGTAGACATTTTTGTAGTAATAAATCATCTTATTAGGGTAAAATAGGAAGTTTAAAGTTAGATTGTTTTTAAATATAGAAATGTGTCATTCTTTTGAGATAAACTAAAAAGGAAAGTATACCACATAAAATCTGATAAAGGGAATAATAAAAAGAGGACTCATAAAGGACTCAAGCTGTCCACAGGAATGGCAGAGACCTCGAATTTATCGGGGGAGGGGAGAGACATCCAACTTAAATAGGAATTAATATGAACTAAATAAAAACATAAATGAAGAACGCCAATTAAAGACATTTTATTTGGAGATTTTACAAAAAAAAAATACTATATATGCTTTTCCCCTATTTTTTTGTTCAAGAAAATGACACAAAGGTCAATATGTACAATCCTGTACATTTAGAAATTTAAGTGTAAAACAACGAATGGTTTTTGACCCAAACCAAATCTTGAACTGTCAGTTTAACTGATTCTTCATGATTGATCAATAAAATTACCGAAGCAGATGACATTTATGCCTTGTGATTATCTAAGCAAAGATATGGAGAAAAAATAAGACAGCTGCAAATAGCTGTAGTAACCATTAGTGACTAAAATAGATAGGAGATAGTATGAACCTCAACAGCCATTCGTGCCCATTTGTTTCCCATCTTAGCATGCAGTTCAAGTATCCGCCGCTCTTCCTCTGGAGTGAATGCACCTTTCTTTAGATCTGGTCTCAGGTGATTTGCCCACCGCAAACGGCAACTTTTACCACAACGAGCAAGTCCTGAATGCCTCTGGACAGCATTCCAGTTCCCCTCACCATGTGTCATGACGTAATCCACTAAAATCGCATCTTCCGCAGAAGTCCAGGGACCTTTTTTAAGTGGTACACTTTCTCCACCACTAGCTTCATCTGGCGAATCCATCTCAACTTTGGATGTCATCCTATCATCAGTTTCACTTGTGATGCTCATATCCTAAAAATGTTTAATAAATAAAAATAGCATGTAACTACCAATAGAAGGAGACTGAATTGTTTGTTATAAAGCTGAGGGGAAAGGCGATATGTTCCAAGTGAGTGACCTCGTTTATAACGAAGCCAGTCGAGCTTAATATCAGAAATTGTTGAAAATAAAGAAACTGCCAAAAAAGAAATTTGGGATAAGTAAAAGGATTTTATTCAAATAACAGCACCACAAAAGTGCTGAAATTACAGAATAGAATGGATAGATATAAACCACCAACTTCAGTAAACAAGTTGACAGATTCTCACAGAATAACATAAAAGGTAAAACGATAAATGATAAAAAGGGATAACTTATTCTGATTTCCCGATACATAATTCAGGGCATCAAACTTCTAAAAACTCACTAGACCACCTCATCTCATCTAACTACCAAATAACACGACACAATCAGTTATTTTGGGTAAAATGAATGAAACAGAGGAAGTAAAGGTATTTATATTACAAAGTCCAGAAAGATATTCACTGAGCTCAATCCTAGGTATATATAATATAACAACTTAATGATTTGACCAAAGCAAATAAACATATATGTCACAGCAGAACCTCAGCCTAAAAAAGTTAAAAACACCTACACTTTTTTATTACATCAGGGGACGGGGACGGGGAAGGGGAAAGGGGAAGCGGAAGCTACGTTACTGATGGGATTTGAACTCTCTACCTCCAACACGGAAGGCATGGAGCGCACCAGGTGAGCTAGCCCTCAACCCCGTCAAAAATACTTACTCACACTCGGGCTTTGCACCAAACCTATAAATGCATGGCTCACAATGGATGTGAACGAGATTCATTATTAATATAAAAGGAACTCCTAGTTTGAAATGTACAGACTTCACTAACACCAATAAAAACCCATTCACACCTACAACTCCCCCCACCCCTGCCCCACCCAAACTCCAAAAGAAAAAAGTCACTCTATGAAGATTTCATAATCAACAGACCTATTAAATCATGCTAATACAAACTGCTTAGACAAATGAAGAAAATACCCCCAATAGGGGTATGCTTAGCAATTAACAGGCCTAATAAAACCAGGAAATCTGACCGAGGATCTATCGAAAACAGTCTCTCTATCTTCACAAGGTAGGGGTAAGACACCACCCTCCCCACTTATGAGATTACACTAGTATGTTGTTGTTGTTGTTAGTATGAAAAGGAACCCCTAGTTTAAAAATTTACAGACTTCACTAACACAAATAAAAACCCATTCCCCCCCCCCCCCCTATAAACCCCAAAAGAGAAAGACAATCTATGAAGATTTCATAATCAAGAGACCTATCAAATCATGCTAGTACAAACTGCTTAGACAAATGAAGAAAATATCCCCAATAGGGGTATGCTAAGCAATTAACATGCTTAATAAAACCAGGAAATCCGAGGATCTATCGGAAACAGTCTCTCTATCTTCACAAATCACAAGGTAGGGGTAAGACACCACCCACCCCAGACCCCATTTGTGGGATTACACTGGATATGTTGTTGTTCTTGTTAATATGAAGAACTCCTAGTTTAAAAATTACAGGCTTCACTAACACCAATAAAAACACATTCACACCTAACCCCCCCTCCCCCCACCCCCCACCCCACCCAAAAAATAAAAACCCAAAGAAAAAGTTACTCTATGAAGATTTCATAATCAAGAGACTTATTAAATCATGCTAGTACAAAATGCTTAGACAAATAAAGAAACATAACCCCTATAGGGATATGCTGAGCAATTAACAGGTCTAATGAAACCAAGAAACTCGAGGTCTATCGGAAACAACCTCTCTACCTTCACAAGGTAGGAGTAAGCTATGTTGCCCGGACTCTTCAAAAATGATGTCGCACCCAAATCGGATTCTTCCAAAGTACACTACTTTTGGAGAATCCAACACGCACCTGTGACATTTTTGAAGAGTCCGAGCAACATAGGGCGTAAGTCACCACCCTCTCCAGACCACAAGTACTCTCCAGACCCCACTTGTGGGATTACACTAGGTATGTTGTTACTATGACAAGGAAATCGTAGCTTAAAATTTACAGACTTCACTAACACCAATAAAAATCCATTCACACCACCCCCCACTCCAAAAAGAAAAACCCAAAGAAAAAGTTACTCTGTGAAGATTTGATAATCAAGAGACCTATTAAATCATGCTAGTACAAAATGCTTAGACAAATAAAAGAAAAATACCCCCAATAGGGATATGCTGAGCAATTAACAGGCCTACTAAAACCAAGAAACCCGAGATCTATCGAAAACAACCTCTCTACCTTCACAAGGCAGAGGTAAGCGATGTTGCTCAGACTCTTCAAAATGATATCGCACCCGCATCGGATTCTTCCAAAATACACTACTTTTGGAGAATCCGACTCACAGCCGTTGACATTTTTGAAGAGTCCGAGAAACATAGAGGTAAGTCACCACCCTCTCCAGACCCCACTTGTGGGATTACACTAGGTATGTTG
The DNA here is from genome assembly GCA_003996215.1 of Jaltomata sinuosa. Classification (NCBI taxonomy): domain Eukaryota; kingdom Viridiplantae; phylum Streptophyta; class Magnoliopsida; order Solanales; family Solanaceae; genus Jaltomata; species Jaltomata sinuosa. The sequence continues at coordinate 388,096 of QJPP01002103.1, read as the reverse complement.
TTCTTAATATAACAAGAAACTCCTAGTTTAAAATTTACAGACTTCAGTAACACCAATAAAAACCCATTCCCACCTACCCCCCAAAAAAAATTGCCTGATAAAACCAGGAAACATAACAAGCTGAAGCTTACCTGAACAAAGAAAGATGGTGAAGCAGCCCAACAGAGTCTTGGAGCTAGTGACACACTAATCAGTCCCTTAACAAAACTCAAAAGACAAAAAAAAAATTAATAAGTAACAGAATTCAATTGAATTCAACACATCAAAACTGAAAATAAGCTTAAAACCCAATATACAAGAACCCCCTTAAGTCAAAAACCCAAAAATATGAATTATACAAAATCCAAGATTAAAACTTTATCAAGACCCATATAACAAAACTGAAAGATGAAATGGGAAATGCAAAAAAAATCCAAACTTTAAAAATGGGTAAATGAACAAAAAGGAAGAATCTTTGAGAAAAACATGACAAACTCATACTAAAATTTCATGACACAATTTGCATTTTTATCATACCTGAATAAAGAAAGAAAGCTGGTGAAGCAGCCCAACAGAGTCTTGGAGCTACTGACACACACTAATCAGTCCCTTAACAAAACTCAAAAGACAATTTTTTTTTTTTTTTAAATAAGTAACAGAATTCAATTGAATTCAACACATCAAAACTGAAAGTAAGCTTAAAACCCAATATACAAGAACCCCTTTAACTCAAAACCCAAAATATAAATTATACAAAATCAAAGATTAAGACTTTTTCAAGACCCATATAACAAAACTGAAAAATGAAATGGGAATGCAAAAATCTTTAAAAATGGGTAAATGAACAAAAAAAAAAAGGAAGAATCTTTGAAAAAACCCAATAAAATCAAGATCCACTTATTAATGAAAGAGTTTTGATAAAAGAGAAACACAACAAAGAGATAGCTAAGGTGTCAGCAGCTTAAGGAATTTCAAAAAAAGAAGCCAAAAGGGAAAAAGAAATGAAGAGAGAGAGAGGGGTTTACATGGCAACAAGAAAGAGAGAAAATAGAGGAGAAAGATTAGGGAGAGATAACAACACCCACATCATTAAATTAAGGAAAAAAGAAATCATTTGCTTTCTTTAATTTGAATCTTTGTACCCTTTATTTATTAATTTTTGTGGTTCGGTGTTTGGTACCTGCATTGAAACTTATCTAATGTGGATTCATGCTGTATAAGACTCATTCAAAAAAAAATGCTCCATCTCAAGGATTTTTTCATATTTAAAACTTGAAATCGAGACCTTTGATTAAGAAAGGAGCAGCTCACTCCGCTGCACCACATTCTTTAAGACCCGTTTGGCCATGAAATTTTTTCACTTTTCTGAAGTTGAACACTGAAAAATTCGTTTGGTCATAAAATTCTGAAACTTCTGTTTTAACTTTTTTCACTTATTCACGAATTTTCAAAAATTCCAAAAACAACAAAAAAATATTTTCACTTTTTTCACTTAAACTTACTCACGGAAATTTAAAACAACTCTAATTTATTTCATTATCAAACACAAACTCTAATTTTTAAATATCATTTTTACTTTAAATTTAAAATATAAACTATTTTTTTTTTCTATTTTCATAATAAAACATGGCCAAACATCTACTTATTTTCTCTCTACCTTTTCACCATTTTTCTTCTTTAAAAAAAATACAAGTTTAGCAAAGGAAATCTTGGATTACTTTGCAAATAAAAAAAAACAAAGAAAAATAGAGGAGTTTTTAACATGTGGGGTTTGTATAAATAAAGAATTATTTACTCTATTGGTTTCAAGTCATGTGGCTTAGTTTCATTAAACACAGAATCTTTTTTAAAGAAATTAGAATTTATAATCTTAAATATTTCATAAGATTTTTGAGAAAGTAGATATATGTCATAAAGGTACAAGAAAAAGTAAAATTATTTTCTGATATAAAACATATCACTCTTGTTTAAAATAATTTTGAAAATAATATCACATAAATGAAACAAATAAATTATCCACTTAGTATGTATGGGGTTAATAATTAAGAAATGATTAATTAATTAACTAAAGAATTAGAAAGAAATTTATGGGGTCCACATAACACAACAAAGAGAGCTTGATTAAGAGACTGAAGGAAATTTGGCACTATATGATAAAAAAGGTTTCCTCCTTTAATCAAATTATTAAATATTATTGCTATTTTTTTCGTTTCAATTTGTTTATTTTAGTTTTATTAGGCATAAAGTTCAAAAAAATTTAAAAAAAATAAACAAATTTAAATATTATGATTTTAAACTAAGTAGATGTGTCCATAGATTTTAGATACTTTTCAATTTATTTAAAATTTATGAAGCTGAAGTTAAAAATAAAGTTGTATTTGATTATATTTTTTATCAAGGAGAGAAGAGCGCATTAGCAACTCTGACACAACTATATGAAACAAAATAATAATTATTAAGTGATATTTTTAGTTTAAATACACACTCTTAAAAAGTGAAAAAGTTTTTTTAAAAATAAATTTTTATTAATTAAATTGTACCTATTTAACATAATTTATTAGTTGAGTGAAAATTCACTTATTAAAAAACTTTTTTAAAAAACCAGCAATACCTTTTTGTTTATATAAAACATCACTTAATATGAATGGAAGAAAGTACCATTTGAGTTAGGAGTTTGGTGATTTAAAAAGATTTTTAAAAATAATTTTATAGTCCCCCCCCCCCCCCCCCCAAACCAACACACACACACCCAAAATAAGAGGAAACACATTAGAGAATAATTTAAAAGTACAATTTAAGTCATTCACATTAATTAGTACTACTCTTTATGCTAGATTGTACTCCCTCCGATCCTTTTTAATTGTCACGTATTTCAAATATAATTGTTTTTAAATACTTATTAATTAAAAAATTAAGAGAAAAATAATTATTAATTTTAATTTTATTCATAGTATTAATTATTCTAAAATTAAGAGTCATGTGTATAGACAAAGATTTAAATATTATTAAGAGATATATTAGTCAAATTAAACTCTTAATTAATTTTTCTTTTAAAAAATTATATAAAATTTTATCATGATAATTAAAAAAGAACGGAGAGAGTTTTACCTAATATCCTCCAAGTATCTTTAATGCAGACAAGGAATTTGTACTCTCCCATTTTTTTTAATTCTTTCCAATATAATTATATTTTTTAATGTAAAGATAGTTAAGATAATAAACTAGGGAAAAATTTACTCCTTTCTCATCTAATGTTAAAATATATTTTTCATGATATTTTCATAATTCTTACATCATTTTGAAAGTATAGGTTAAATCTTTTTCCTACTAAGTGTCAATTTGAGTTAGGAGCTCCATGTCTAACTCTGAAATGTCTTTACTTATATATGTATTTGCTCTGAGAAGGGCTTGAAACCTATAAACGGAACAATATAATAAAATGATAAAATTAAAAAGAATAAACGGGAGACATATCAGAGAAAGAGTTATTTTATGTGTTCATCTATCTTTCAGAAATAGTCATGTATTTTCTCATAGATCTTTCGATACAAAAGATATGTAACATTGTTACTGAGTAGTTATGATTCATTACTTTAGCGGGGCTATAAAGAGATTAGTTATTTTTCTAAGAATATATTATTATTCTCCTTTTCTAATATTGTCATGGATAATAATGAAGAAATTAATGATCCATTCAAATAATGGAACTTCAGTTTAATTAAGATTATGGATAGAGTAATTAATTAACTTACTCTTTTTATTCAAAAAAACACATGATAAGAAGAAAGGTTATTTTGAATACTCCTATACATATCCTTCTATACATATATGGAAAGATGTTTGGTATATGTGAAATTCAAATATTCATTTCACATATACCTAATATTATCCAAATAAGAGCAAACAAACATAAAAGTTCAAGAATGAAATGTCTTTTGTTTTATTTTAGTTGAAAACCATGTGAAGGACATGTGTATTAATATTTTATAGTATAATTTTTATTTATTTATTTAACTCTTTGTGTTATTGTGTATATATATACTAGATATTGAAGCCCGTGCTCAGCACAGGCCCAATGCATGTTACGTTTTTTGTGTTAATTTATGTGATACTGATATAATTTAAATAGTCAATCAAATTTTTTATATGATTTTTAGATATTTCAAGTTGTTAACTATTATCATTTATAATATTTTTTACATAATTTTTAAATAATATATGTTACTCCCTCTGTGTCAATTTATGTGGCATCGATACAATTTTGAGAGTCAACTAAATTTTCTATACATCTTTTAAATATCTTAAGTTCTTAATTGTTTGCGATTTATAGTACTTTTTTTCTGTCCCAATTTATGTGGCATTAATAAAATTTTAAGAGTCTTTTAATTTTTTATGTTTTTGAAATATTTTAATTTGCTATTATTGTGATTTATAGTACATTTTACACAATTTTCAAATATATAACAGATTAAAAAGAAAACTAAGATAAACAAATTAAAATGGAGAAAGTATAAGGAAATATCCAAGCAGGCAAAAATTATCATGTCTTTTAAATATTTTAAGTTGTTAATTATCGTAATTTATACTAATTTTTAAGTAATTTTTAAATATATAACAGATTTTAAAAAATAAGATAAATAAATTAGAACAGAGAAATTATAAAAAAAAATATCTAAGCAGGCAGCACAAGCAGGTACGCGACCAGCTGCCTGCTTATCCTCCTTTATAAGTAAGGTAATTTTATGTTTTTAATTATTGTGATTTATAGTACTTTTTTTTTTCTGTCTCAATTTATGTGGCACTAAGGGTGGCAACGGAACCGGGAGGTACCGGTACCGGTTCCGGACCGTCCCGGTTCATTTACCGGTCCGGTTCCGGTCCGGTGTACTCCGGTTCCGTCCGGTTGAGGGTGGGACGGAAGGGGTAACGGGACGGAAGGGGGTTGGTTACCGGATCGTCCCGGTCCGGTCCGTCCCGGTACCGGTCCGGTCCGGTCCGGTTCGATCCGGTTGGTTTTCAAATTTTTTTTTTTTTTTTTTTTTTAAAGTAGCCGTTGGGTAGCCGTTGGCAACGGCCAGTGGGGCCCACCCAACGGCTATAACAGCCAAACACCCCCCCCAAAACACCCCCCTACCCCCCAAACTTTTTTTAATACCCCAAAGTTTTTAAAAATACATTTTAGTCCTAAATTTTAACTATAAAAACCCCCCACCCCTTCATTATTTATTACACAAAATTTCTTCTTCTTCATCTACTCTCTCAACTCTCAATCTTCTACTCTTCTACTCTTCTACTCTCTATTCTCTAATAGTCTCTATTAAATTGTTAATTTTATTTGTTGGATTATTTTGGAGCAATTTTCAAGCTTCAAGTTTCATCTATCAATTTCGGCTTTTGGTTATACACGTCTGTTTTTACGCAGACGTTTGGTACATTCGTTCCAACTTTCATCTCTTTACTTGTTTATTTTTTTGCATTTAATTTTTGTATTTATTTATTTGCTTACTTTTAATATTTTACAATGGAATCCGGTGATAAAAATGTTGGCAAGGGTAAAAGTTCATTTTTTGGTAGGGTAGGTAATGCACTAACCGGAAAAACTAAAGTCGGTAGTTCTTCTAAATCCAAATCTAACACTAGACAACAACCTCAATTAAGAATAAATACGGATGATTTTACACATGTTGATGAAACTCCTTTTAATATTGATAGAAATACTCAATTAGATCATGAATTTTTACAAACAAGGTTTGGTAATTTTAATGAAGAGCTAGATGAAGAAGTAGAATATGATAATGAATATGATGGTAATGATACTAATGATGATGATGAAACAGAGCCGCCTACGGCTACTAGTCCCACTCCTGCTCCCGCTTCCACTCCCCCTCCCCCTGTACATCCTACTAGGGCTAAGCCAAAGGCTGAACGTCCTAAAAAATCTGTTGTGTGGCAATTTATGATTCAAAGTGATGATAAAACTCAAGCTATTTGTAAAGTATGTAAACATGTTTTGAATCATAGAACTTCGGGAAAGTCGGGTGGGACGGGACATTTAAGAAATCATTTAATGGGATGTTGTAAAAATGAATTTTTGCAAGCTCAGGCTATAGCCGATGCAAAAAAATATGGTACTCCCCTTCCCGATCCATCTGTAGGAGTAGGGGCCTCTAACATGATCCAATCACAGTTAAACCCTTCTAATGTTTTTGGCCCTAGTACACATCGTAGTTATAGTAGAGAAAGAGATCTTGAAGAATTAGCTAAAATGATTGTTCTTTGTGGCTTGCCTTTTAGTTTTGCTGAAAATCCCGGTTTTGTTCATTATATTCAAATAGTGTATAATCCTTCTTTCACAGGTTTTTCAAGAAATACTATTAAAAAAGCTATTTTTGATTATCAGGGACAACATGTCCATTTTCTTCGTTGTTTATTTAACTATAATACTTGTAGAATGGCTATCACTTCTGATATGGGTCGTAGTCCTAATGGTAACGATTATTTCACTATTACTGGTCATTGGATTGATGAGAATTGGAACATGCAAAAAAGAATTTTAGGTTATAAATGTTGTGAAATGCTGAAAACCGGTAGTTACATAGCTCAAACTATTGTAGATGTTTTAGAATTTTATGGAATTTGTAATAAAGTAATTAGTGTCACCCTTGATAATGCTTCTAATAATACAAATGCTGTTGATAAACTAAAACCGGCAATTTGCCCTATTTATATTGACGGTTTTCATATTAGGTGTGCTGCACACATATATAATTAAATTGTTAGAGATGGTATAGCAATGTATAATAATGGTTGTATAAAATGTGAAGCTGCATGCCATTTTATTTTTAAATGTCAAGTAAAGTCTAGGCGTGTAGAGTTTGAAAATCGGTGTCGTGAATTAGAACTCCCCCCTAGAAAAATTCCAAAAACTGTGTCTACTAGATGGAATTCTTTATATGAAATGCTTAAAGTTGCTTATGAATATAGGAAGCCTTTACAAATGGTTTGGAATGCTCACAATTCAGATATTGATTATAGAATTACTGACACTGATTGGAAAGAAGTATATGAACTTAAAGAATTTTTAAAAGTTTTTTATTTATCTACAAAACAAATATCTGGACTTTATTATCCAACTATTTGTTCAGTTTTACCAAATATATGTGCTATTTCTGATAAATTTTCTCAATACAAAAATATTCCACGGTTTAAAGATTCTATTAATGCAATGATTAAAAAATTTAGAAAATATTTTATTCCTATTCCTCAAATTTATTTAACTGCTTGTTTATTAAACCCAACTTACAAAGAAATAGGTGCATCACGAATGGTTGAAAGAATATATTGTAATTTAGATATTTTAGAGATTATATTTGAACAAAGTATCCAAGGTGACGAAGTTGCCGAAGAGGACAAATTACCTAGTTTGTCCGATGTTAAAGATAGCATAAGAATTGAAGCTAGAAAATTGTATGACTTGTATAATGCTAGTAGAATAAATGATGAAGTACATAATGTAGAACCTTCAAGTTCTAGGCGTAGATATTCGTAGATATTCAAATGAAGATGATATTGATGATATGATGGAAAATTATCTTGGTCTTACTTCTAATGAAAGAAATGATTTTGATGAATATCTTAATCAGGGAATGGAAAGCATTAAGGATGCACAAGGCAAACCTCAACTTTTGGAATGGTGGAAGACTCGCGGCAAGTCATTTCCAAAACTTCAACCGGTGGTTCGAGATTTGCTAGCTATTCAAGCATCTTCAGTAGCTTCGGAGGGCGCTTTTAGTGCAGCAAGATATCAAATTGGGGAGCATAGGTATTCATTAGCATCGGACAGCTTGGAGATATCGGTATTGTTTAGAGATTGGATCAATGCCGAGCGAAGGAATTATGGGCGTCCTAGTTTACCTGTCCAATTTGAATATGATATAGATAATATTTTGGTAAATTCAAGTGAAGACGGCATGGATGCATTGGAGGATCAAGCACAACAACCACTTCCGGAAAATGTTACGAGGGAATTCTTAGAAACTCTACGGAAAGACTATTTTCAAGGATTCAAATATTAGTATGATAGTTCGAGGCCTAATTCAAACAGAACCCTTCCTAGAAGGTGGCTGCGTAGATTAGGTTCTCTTCTAATATTTTGTAATACAAATTGTATTATTTAATTTTTATGAATAAAATTATAGGCTATTCGTCTTAAATTTTTTAAATTATTGTCTTCAATTTAATACAAGTCTTTTTTATATATTTCAATTTTTAAATGTTTCAAACTTAAGTTACAATTTCAAATTTAAAAAAGTTGTTTAACAAATGAAAGTTTGATATAGTTTAAAAAGATTCAAACTTAAATAAGTAAGTTATTAACTTAAGACTTAAGAGTTAAGACTTAAAAGTTTAAAAAGATTTTAAGAGTTTAAAATTTGAAATTTAAAGTTTTAAACTTTTAGAGTTTAAAATTTAAACTCTAAAAAAAATCTAATTTATTAAGTTATACTTTTAAAAGAAATATAAAATAACTTATATATTTTGAAACTTTTTCAATTATAAATAACCGAATTTTAATTTAATTAAATTTTTTTTTAAAAAAAAGGCCGCGACCCGGTAAACCGGACCGGTACCGGTCCGGTCCGGTCCCGGTAAGTACCGGACCGGGACGAACAAGGTGAAAAATTCCGGTACTACCGGTACCGGAACGTCCCGGTTCCCGGCCAACCGGCGGAAGGGATGAGCCGGTACCGGTCCGGTTCCGGTTAATACCGGTCCGGTACTCCCGGTGCCGGTTCCGTTGCCTGCCATATGTGGCACTGATAAAATTTTGAGAGTCGACTAAATTCTTTATGTCTTTTAAATATTTTAAGTTGTTATATTGTGATTTGTGCTAAAACAAATTAAAATGGAGAAAATATAAAAGAAAATATGCAAGCAGTACAAGCAGGCATGTTGACCTCTTGCCTGCTTGTTGCCATTTAAAAAAATATTTTAACTTGTTAATAATTGTGATTTATAATTATTTTTTTCTGTCATAAATTATGTGACACTGATAAAATTTTGAGAGTCGACTAAATTTTTATGTCTTTTAAATATTATAAGTTGTTATATTATGATTTTGTAGTACTTTTTACGTAATATTCAAATATATAATAGATTTTAAAAAGAAAAGTAAGATAAACAAATTAAAACGGAGAAAATATAAAAGAAAATATGCAAGCAGGCATGTCGACCTCGTGCCTCCTTGTTGCCCTTTATAATTTAGATAGTCAATCAATTTTTTTACATAGTTTTTACGTATTTTAAGTTGTTAACTATTGAGATTTATAATACTTTTTATGTAATTTTCAAATAATATATGTTACTCACTTTGTACCAATTTATGTGTCATTGATACAATTTTGAAAGTCAACTAAATTTTTTTATACGCCCTTTAAATATTTTAAATTATTAATTATTATAATTTATAGTACTTTTTCTTCTGTCCCAATTAATGTGGCAGTAATAAAATTTCGAAAGTCAATCAATTTTTTATATCTTTTAAATATTTTAAGTTATTAATTATTGTGAATTATACTATTTTTTACGTAATTTTTAAATATATAATAGATTAAAAATAAAAGTAAGATAAATAAATTAAAACGGAGAAAATATAAAAGGAAATATCCAAGCAGGTAGCATAAGCAGGCAGCACAAGTAGACATGTTGACCTGCTGCCTGCTTATTGCCTTTTATAAATAAGGTTAATTTGTGTTGAAGATAAATTATTTTTGATTTTTCACTGGATATTCAATATTTTACGTTGGAGCTTGACTAAATTTAAATTTGCACCGAAAAGTCCCATATTAAAGGGTAAAGCGTTCTGTAACAAAGGTGACTCCGTATCCAAGGGGAGTCAAACTCGAGACCTCTGATTAAGGATGAATGAGTATTTATCACCCCACCATAATCCTTGCTGGCGTGTTGATGAAGATAATTTATGCAATCGTACAATCACTATTAAATTGATATATGTATAATACTCACACTAATTTATTTGTCATACTTATAGTTTGTTTGACCAAGTTTTTTCGAGGTTAAAATATTTTTTTCCTTAAATTTGATGTGTTTGGCCAAAAAAAGAAGAAGAAGAAGAAGATGTTTTTGAGGAGTAGTAGAAGTAATTTTTCTATTAATGCAAAGAAGTTATAATTTTTTTGTTTTTCTCGAAAGTTAAAGTAGAAAATTAATTTTCTCAAGACCAAAATATTCTTACCAGTAAATTTACAGTTGGTGAAAGTACCATAAATTTACAGCTGGTAAAAATATCATAAGTTTAAGTGAATTATACGTTGAATAAAATTATAATTACGATTAATCATTAAAAGATTTCATTATTTTCTTGTATTCATTATTTGACCTTTTCCAATCGATAAATAAATTTTTAATCATTTTTTTGTATGGTCATTACGTTAGGAATGTAGTAAAATCTTATTTCCAAATATTTAAGTAAGCAGTTGGATATATATGGATTGATATTTGAAAAAAGGTCGTATTTAAAGTTGAAGAAGAAAAATAGTATTTGAAAGATGAAGTTGTGTTTATACATGCATTTCACTTGAATCTTTTTTTAAAAATTTTATGAGCGGAAAAATATTCACTTAAAAAATTGGTCAATAAATTTGAAACACTCATCTTATAAAACTAACCAAAAAATATTCCAAAGCATAATCAAACAATGTTTTGAAAAAGTTACTCAACAAAAAGAAAGAAGAAAAAACAAAACTAATGTCCAAATGATTCCTAAGTTCTTATTTCTAATTTTCAATAGTAGAAAGTTTCCTAATAATTTAGAACTTCAAATTAAATTACTCAAATCTTCATACATATTAAAAAGATTTTGACAACAAGAATCAAGATAATATGTTGAAATAAATGACTAGTATTTTGTTAACTTGAAAGAACTCTTGTCAATATAAATAAATTACTAACAAATATGTGTTGTGAATCTAAAAGTCTTTTGTAAGAATACTATAGTTAAACTATATCATAAAAGCAAATAAAGGGATTCTCTTAAATTTCACATTAAAATTTTATCACACATCATTTATTTTAGAAAAATTAATTAGTTTTGTACTGAAGTTTGTATAATATTTGACACACAAATTGAATTTAATCTACTTTATATATTTAAAAGGACCATCTTGAAGACTTTGATCACAAATTTCTTTTATATCTTCGTTTATAAAAGTCAAGCAACAAACAAAATTTTAAAATTGATTAACATCATTTAGACTATTGTAATTTTAAAATAAATTCATAAGGCATACATTGTCCATAAAATTCTTGAAATAGCTTGCCAGAACTTTCTTTTGTCAGTTTTGATAGTCTTATTTCAAGAACCGTGGTAGCCTATTGCTCTATTTATAATTTTGCTTAGTATTACTTTGATTTATATATTTTCAGACTCTAGTAACTCAATTTTCAATTATAGATCATAAAAAAGTATTAAAGTGACAAAGAAAGTTTGAACCATCAGAGATAGAATTACTTCGATGATGATTCGTCAAGAAAAGATGAACGCTGCAGGTAACCTATGTCATGTAGCATTTCTGGTAATTTTAGTAATGATGCATTATGTCCTTCAATTACTCTTGTATAAAAATTTTCGCACTCAAATTTGAGACAACTTTAATAGTATAATTTCTTCTTTTCTTTCATGTTATGTGTATATTATAGCTTAGAGGGTTCGTCTAATAGGTAGTGACTTGTTGAATTTTTGTCGCGGTCTAGATCCAGATTTGGATCGTGACAGTCTCAAACATCTTTAAAAATATTTAGTTCTTATTGTATGTTTCAACTATCTTAATAGATCATAGATGTTTAAACATTCATCCTTCAAAATATTTGAAAATTTTCAATAATATTTTTTTATTCAAAATCAATCCAAATTTAGACTAAATCAACTCCAAATCATTTTAAATTTGTATTCAACCTTCAAAGATTATTTTTATTAATCCATACAACACCCACTTCAAAATAATACATCTGGTTCAAATTTTGTAAATCCACTTTAAAACTCTAAATAAGTTGATATTGAACTAAGGATATTTCAAACATCTTTAGAGTTATTTAAACATCTCTCAGAATGTTTAAAAAATTTAAATAATGATTTTGTTTCAAAATCAATTCAAATTCAATCTAAATCAAATCTAAATGATTCCAAATTTTGTATTCGACCTCTAAATACTATTACCAAGATTTCCAAACAATATCCACTTTAAACTAACAAAAAAATGATTCTAATTTTTAAATTAACCCACTTTGAAAGAATTTTTGAAATTGTATATTCAATGATGTACTAATACTAATAAACTAAATTTGATTTAATGAATAGATTAAAATATTTAGAATAAATAGATATAGAGCGGGTAGCGGGAATCGAACCCGCATCGTTAGCTTGGAAGGCTAGGGGTTATAGTCGACGTCGATTCATTATTTTTAACGTCTCTAATTCAAAATCGAACATAAAACTTTGGTTTCATTCGGCTCCTTCATGATTTAGGGTTGGTTCAACAATGACAAACTTCACATTTTGATTAAAAAATATTCAAATCTCCTCAAAGCTTGAAGAAGAAAAGAAAAAGAAAGAGGAAGAGAAGAGGAGGAGGAGGACAAAAAGGATGAAGAAAATGTTTGAAACAGCCAGCTCCAAATGTTTGTGAAAAATTAATTCAAACATATAATTTGTAGGATTATTAAATTTATTTTACTAGTGTAATAATGGAATCAATATTTATGAAACATGAATTTACTAAAATAACCACAATCTATAATGATGTACCTGTTATATAAGTTTGTTTTTGCTTTCGAGGAAGAATTGTTAATAGAATTCTTGTGAACTTGAGAGATTGAGAGAAAAAGAAAGTATAGAAGTTGGAACTTCTTTTTATCGATCTTAAGTTGTCTCTCCCCCCCCCCCCCAATCTAAATAGTATATAACTAATTATATATTATTTATTTCTTTGATATAGGTGTGACAGATCAACAAGAGTCAAGTAATATAAAACATAGGGAGTATTAAGTACTTTTTTCATCCATCTTTACTTGCTCATTATTGACGTGACACACACCTTAATTAGCAATAAATAAAATGATAATTTTTTACTATATCACTCTTATTATTCAATGTTCTGGGAAATACATTGAGAAATGATTGTAGTTAATAATAATCGTAAATTAGAAATTAAGTGATAAATTATATTTTGATTCTCCAAATTGGACAATTATGTTCAGTTTATTTCTCAGTGAGTGAGATGACTTATAGAGTAATAATTAAGAGTGATATAATAAAATTATTATTTTATTTATTGTTTCTTAAGAGGTAAAGCGGAGCAAAAATTTAAAGTTCATGAGTTTGAGATTCTAGCGCTTTTACGTCAGTGAGTTCTAAATTAATAATTCGTACCTATTGAAAAGATTTCTTAAGATAAATACAGAGTTTGGACCAAAGTTCTTGAGTTTGACCGAACATATATCTTGAAGGCTAGCTGTGCCCCTATTAAAATGCGTGTCAAGTAAAATATGAACAAGTAAAGATGGACGGAAAGGAGTAGTATTACTTGACATTTTTGTTATCCAAAATCTTGGTGACAACATTTTATATAAGCCAAGTTCTCAACCACATTTTCCTCTAAAGCAATTTTATCCACAGACCATATATATACATGTCATAAAGAGTGAACAAAAAAACCAAGAAAAATCCATCCAAAAATAGAAAAACAGATGGAATTAACTACAAGTTCACAGTCTATTTCCTATGCTAATCTCCCAAAACTACCATTCCCTTATAGAGCTACTCTTTTTTGTTCTTCCAATTCCATTGATTTTCTTGGATTTAATTGCATACCAAGAAAGCTAAAATGTAGTGCTAGGCAATTGAGGCATTTTGGACCTATCCATGCTTCTGTGGTTCAGAGTAATTCAACTAATGGTTCAGTATCATGGATTCTTGAATTTATAGGTATGTGGTCTTTTTTCACTTCATGTTCTTTTTTTTCTTTTTAACATGTAGGAGTTTTTGCTCATGTGTTAGTACTTAATTGTAGAATGGGAAAAAAAATGGGATCAAATTTATGAAATGCTAATACTTAAATGAAAAAAGAAAACAAAACAAAAATCAATTTTAATCACTACACCAAAAAAGATATTTAGCGGCAATAGCTTAATCACCGCTAAATTATGTTTTTAGAGGCAACTATTATTAGTGACAATTACATTTTAGTACTCTTTGTAAATGCCCCTAAAGCCTATAGCGACATTGAATCCAATGAGAATTAACTAATGCGGGTAAAAGCTTTAGCACTCTTTGTTAAAGTGCATATTTATTGCCGCTAAAAGTGTTTATTGTTAATAGTGTTTCACTTAGGAGTGTTGCCTAAAGGTCAATGAAATTGGTGCGAGGTTTTAATTTGACGGTTAATGAAGTGGGCGAAAATGATGAGAGACAATACTAAGTGATGTCCTCATCTGCCTAGACTTTGGTGAGTAGAGTTACTAGGTACAAATGTTGGTAAGAGGTACCTGGTGGAATAGTCGAGGTGCGTTGCGACAACCTAATCCGTACACCAAGGTTACCAAAAGAGAAAAAAAAACGTTTCACTCTACTTAAGCAGCTCAAAGATTGAGGCATTTAGACAAAAATGGGTGTTTTCTTTTCTTTCTAGTTGATACCTATGGAAGACAAAACAAACGTTGCTTAGATTTAAGTTAACTTTAGGGACCAGACTCAGGGCTTTTTTAGTCAAACGTTACATATGCTTAGTCAAATAATATAGGGATCAAAATCGATGACTAAAATCGCTATTTTCCCTTCTAGTTTGTTGTTTTACGTTGTCCTTGACTACATTACGACGAATCGTCTGCTGTATGTACTGCTAACTGTTGATGCTTTGGAGCAAGGACCTAAGATTTTATGTTATACTTGCTTTCTGCTTTCCTAAAGAATGTGTTATAAATTATGTTGCTCGGACTCTCCAAAAATGACGCTGCACCCATGTCAAATCCTTCAAAAAATGCACTACTTCTGGAGGATCCGATACGCATTGTTGACAATTTTGAAGAGTCTGAGCAACATAGTTTATAAGCTGCAGACTATTGTAAACTCTAGATGTGGTTAACGATACGAAGGAGTTTAAAGCATTTTGTTGTGATCTTCTCATCCATTTATGTTTAGCTTACACGTTTTGACTCACTATCAAATATTGAATACATCAAATTAAGGTGATGGAGACACAAGGCACATCGGTTCTCCCACTGCAAAGCCGCGCTCTCTTGAAATACCTTCCGTAAGTATTATAATGTGATGCTTTTTTGTAATAATCCAATTTCACGTTTCACGTATGCTATGCACCTTAACTGCAAGTTTTGTTACATTCTTTAGGGTGCAGTTATTGTTGGACGTGTTGCTGATAAGGCAGATGTAGTCATTCCGGTGCCTACAGGTAATGAAACCATTTGTGTGAAAGAATTTAGCTTATTTACATCGACAGCTCAATACTTTTTTACATTATCAGTGTAATTTAACATGTTGTAGTCGGTTGCCTATGTTATATTTTCGAGTGATTAGTTCCACCATAGCACCTGTCTTATTTCTCAAGTAGTTAGTTTCACTTATTATGAACAGTCACGTGTATTATCTTTTAGGTGACCTGATTGTATAAAATTTCTTTACACTGTCTATGTATAGAAGTTAAAACTCTTTCTGAAAAGCTGCATTTTTTTCACCTTTCGGGCAGCTTCAAGGAAGGATTGTGTTTCTGCGCTAATATATCAGAGATATGACAATGTCAGTTATAAACTAAACTTGAAATGTTCTTGCTGAAGGTTTTCAACTCAATCTTGTTTTGCTCACTAAAATTTTCGTGATTTCTCTGATATATGTATCGATCTTTTGTGAAAGTAAACATGATTTCTTGATGTAATCCCCTCTCGTTTGCTCAATTATTAAAACATTGTTAAAGCAAGGAAAGGAAAAGCACTTAGTCAAGGTAATAAATTGTTGTCAAACATGAAAATCCGTTGATGTACAAACAGTATCTGCTGTGCATGCTCGGCTGCAGAACATGGAGGAGTATCTTGTAGTTACAGATTTAGACAGCACGAATGGCACCTTCATTGGTGAGAAGAGGCTCGTACCTGGTGTGGCTGCTGCTGCATTACCTGGAAGTCTCGTGACATTTGGTACAACTTTTGTAGTCAATCCTTCCTTTTACTTTCAGCATCCTGCTTTCCTTTTTCTTTAAAAAGTAATGAAAATCGGATTTAACTTATATACATAGATAATGCAAAGAATTTAATTATTATCAGTATAATTTAACCTATTATAGCGTTTGGCGTGCTTTATTTGGACCACATGAGCTTGTCAAGAGAAAAACATGTGTCGATGGCCACTCTGTAATGTGGATTACCTAGCATGACACCAAATGAAATGTCTGGTGTGCCTTGTCTTTGATAATATGAGAAACATAAATTTTTAGTGGACAAGTAAAAAGGGAAGAAAAAAAATCTATGCTTGTGGACAGAGTTATCCCGTTCCTGTGCTAGTGGGAGGTAGTAGGTATCCCGTGGAATCAGTCGAGGTGTACATAAGCTGGTCCGAACACAAACGGTAATCTAAAACAAAAGGAAAAGATTTATGAGCATATCTAAGGGAATGTTGGGATATCATCATGATAATCTGCACGACCTACTGCTTTAGTTAGTTAACTTTATTAGTTGTCTATTAATGAAACAGGTTGCCTAACGTGTTTCAACAGTAAGAAAACAGTAACTAAATAACACAATGATAACGTGGAAAACCATCCGGCTCACAAAGGTGTTAAAACCACGACATGTACCTCTACAGGATTTAACCCCAACTTCACTAACACAATGAGCCTCAACAAAATGATTACAACTCGATGTAACCTAGGAATTATAAACTCTAATCCCTAACAACACCAACCACCCAAGGTTTGTGTTTTCCAAATCTTCGAGTTAACCCAACTTGAAGACAACAATCCTACTTCAGTTTATAACACACTGAACTATGATTACAACTCAAAGAACAACTCCTAATACATCACTACTAAGACACCTTAGCTAGACTATGTACTTAGGACCAGGTTCTTCAATGTGTTTCTTCAGTATCTTCCGTTGCACTTGCTAAAGTCAATTTCACAATTGCCTTTTTATTCTCTGTGAATGCACACTTGCTTTAGATAGCATCTCTGCTATTTAAGCACGACTCCTCAAGGAGTTCTTCTTTCATTTGAACTCCTTCTTCCATCCGAACTCTACTTGCTTAGAGTTCTACTTCAAGTGAGACTTCTCCTTGCAATTAAACTCGTGCTTTGGATAGCAGCTCTGTTGTTTAAGCACAACTCCTCAAGGAGTTCTTTTTTCATTTGAACTCCTTCTTCTATCCGAACTCTACTTGCTTGGAGTTCTACTTCAAGTGAGACTCCTCCTTGCATTCAAACTCGTGCCTTCTTAAGTGTTGTAGTCAAACTTCAACTCTTCAATTTGGCACTTGAATTTATTTCGAATATTGACTTAGAGTTATCCAATAACTCACTCTAGTATGTTGACTTGGATTGTCCCATATCACGAGCTTACATCACAGTTTTAGATTCACCAAACCTGTGCATTGGTGGACCAGCTTAGCTTACCTGTTTCATGTTACTTTGTTAATCATCAAAACTTCATAGGACCCAACAAATTCCCCCTTTTTGATGATGACAAACGCTATGCCTTTGTGCCATCTGTTGCAAGTACCTATTTGCACAAGAGTTTGAAACATTTGAATGGAACAGGTTAAGCCATGGGTTATAAATACTACATAACCATTTCTTCCCCCTTTTGGCATCATCGAAAAGCTGGTTCAATGCAATGAGAATGTAACTAAGTCAGACAATTCATGGCCACTGGGGCTATCATCAATTCAACAGAAGAGAGACAAGCTAACACAAACTTTGCATTAAAAGAGGGCAAGAGAACAAGTCAAGTAAAGACCAACAAGCCATATTATTAATCTTGTTACTGCAGTCACTACATGAGATATAAGCTAGTAAAATAGCAAAGAAAAACATGTGAGCAGACATGAGACAGGGTTGAGGATGGGGCTTGAGTACACTAGGAGTTAGGAGCAGAAGAGGATGGAACAGGTGATATTAGATGAGTCAACCGACGAAGGGTTTCAGCACTCTTAGCCTTTTTACGAGCAAGGTCGATTTCCAGAGTGAGGATCCTAGCCTAAAGGGCTTCCATTTCCATTGCATGAGTGGCCTGGGCAGCATCCAGTTCTGCAGTTTTTTCAGCTAAAGCATTCCTCAATTTTTGCAATGGGTGTCAGCTCTCCTCATAGAAGCAGGTAGAGCAGCATGGTTCACCCTTCCAAGAACGTCCTTTGTGGTTTGGAAGGTCTAGACCTGAGCAGGGACAGAGTAATCATCAAAGATTTGAGCCAACCAAAACCTATATGGGAGAGCATGCCCCTTCTCATCCTTCAGGAGCATACAATGCATGTGCTTGATGATCAAGCTTGGCAAATTAATTTTCACTTCCATATCTAGGAGCTCCATAACGGTCAGGTCAAGGAAATTTGCCTCAGTTCTTCTCTCCTTCCTCGGGGTAAGAATCTTATGAACCACATCAAAAGACATCCGGTGTAAAGGTGACATTTCCTTTTTTAGTACCCTCTTGTGTTTAGTAAGATCTGGTTGCCTAGAAAACTTCCTAAATGAATCGAGCAAGTTTGAACTGTTTCAAACTAAGCAGACCAATTAGACTGGGAGTAGGACTGATGATGTGAAAGTGGTGGCAACTTTTTTGAAAAAGAGGCGAAAACTCTTGATTTTTGACGATTATGGTGTGAGGAGCATATCAATGTGGCAGACACAATCAATGTATGAAACAAGAGAGCTCTACTGTTTCATTTGATAATTACTAACACATCACAAGGTAGATCATACCTGACGCGAATAATTCACATGAGCATAATTTGCTTGCTTGGACCATGTCTCTGCACAATTTTAATGCAAGATTAGGTTAACATAGTTAACATCTGGAATTGGGACACACAACTAAATGTGCAAGACTGAGTTGAATGACATATTGTTAAATAATCTCAAGCAAGGAACCATCTATACTACCAATTCATTGAGGGAGGTTTTATGCAATCTTAATCATCCCCAAGTCTAATCTATTTTTCTCAAACTGCTTCCTACTCAGAGCCTTGGTAAAAATGTCAGTAATTTGTTTCTCAGTTGGACAGATCATGATTGAAATAAGACCTTTTTCAACATTGACCTAGAGAAAATAATGCCTTATGTCAATATGTTTAGTTGGTTAGTGTTCCCCCTGTCACTGTGGCATCGGTTGTTCCCCCTGTCATTGTGCCAACAGTTTGCTCATCAGATGGACCGGTGGTACAACCTGTTTCTGTGTTCTGTCATCAGCATCACTTTAAACCTTTGTCACATAGCTGAGAGATGCTGAGTAGATTGTGCTTCAGCCCATCAACATGGTACACTTCTTCTACTGTCTTTGCTGTAGATTTTTCAATCTTCTCGACTCCAGAAACATTCCCCCCTTAGATTGAGGTGAGTGAAAGGAACTTTTCTTTGTCTCATGTCATGTGTCTTGAGCAAGCACTATCCATGTACCAATGTTTCTTGCTCCCTTTCACTTTCACCTGCAAAACAGTTTAAGGGTTAACTTTAGGAACCCAGACAAGCTTGGGTCCTTTCTTGGGAGCAAAAGGATGTATTAAATTTTTTCTAGCCCATTTAGGCAATAGGTTAGTGGACTTGTTCCTTTGCACAGATTCAGAACTGCTTCTTTTTGCCAATCTAATGTTTTTATTTGTGAACCAGGCTGCAGTTGGGCATTCAGTAGTGGGATGCCCCATATGTTCACAGATAAAGCACAGATCTTTAGTAGAAGCAATTTCTTTATGAAATCCTAGACCTGCCTTTTCACTATGAGTCCTTTCTCCTAGCTTTTTCACTATTCTAGATGAGTTGGTCCACTTGTTTGCCTTTTCAAGATCAAATTTTATCTTGGAATTTTCTAGACTCAATTTTCTCACCCTTTCCTTTTCATAGAGAAGATTATCTTTGCATTTTTTCAGTTCTAGCTCAACAATCTCTTGACTGTCACTCATTTTATTTTTGCAATTTTCAGAGAGTGCATTTTTTAGGATTTCTGATTTTAGACTTAAGTTGATTGAATCAAGTTGACTGACCTGTTCCTTTAGGATACCATTTTCTTTGTCAGTTTCAATCTTACAAGTCTCAAGATCAATGTATTCAAACTTCAGACTTACAAGAGCACTGAATAACTGGTTCCTATCAGAAGTTTATTCAACAAAGTCTTCAATCAATGCATTCATCAGAGCAACAAGTTTTCTTTTATAAAAAAATGCAACTTATCTTTAAGTTCAAGAATGCTTACCTCAGAGTCAACCTCTTCTTCTTCTTCCAGATCTGAGTCTCCAACTGTCATGAATGCAGTTTCATCTACTTCATCATCATCAGACTCCTCAGTTCCTGATCCCCAGGCAGCTACCATGGCATAGTCTTCCTTTTCTTTCTTCTTAGAGTTTATCTCTTTATTTATCTTTGCTTCCTTCTCAGCCCTTTCCTTTCTCCACTCAATGTTCCATTGTGGACAGTTTTTAACCATGTAGTCAGTCTTTCCACACTTGTAGCATCCTTCTTGGTTTTTATTAGTGGACCACTTCTTGCTACCTGTTCCTTTCTTTTCATACCCATTTCCTTTCTTGAAGAATTTTTTGAAGTTTTTTGCCAGAAATGCAACTTGATCTTCATCAAGAATTGAATCATCATTGTCAGATGCTTTGAATGCTACAGACCTTTCTTTGGAACCTTCCCCCTTCTTGGAATTTTCCATGTTCATTTCATATGTTTTCAAGTTCCCAACCAGTTCATCTAGGGACATATCAGTGAGGTCCTTTGCTTCTCTGATGGCTGTGACTTTCACATCCCATTTTGATTTTGGTAGAATTCTGAGAACTTTGTCAACTTGTTCCTCAGGGGGCAAGACCTTTCCCAACGATGATAGTTCATTAACCAAGGTAGTGAGTTTAGTGATCATGTCTTGCAGTGACTCACTTTCCTTCATATTGAAGGTTTCATACTCAGTGAACAACATGGCTACTCTGAACTTCCTCACTTGGCTTGTTCCTTCATGTGCATTTACTAAGGCATCCCAGATTTGTTTGGCAGTAGTACAACCGGACACTCGGTTGTACTCATCAGGACCCAGTCCACAGACTAGGATGTTTTTTGCCTTAGCATTTTTCTTGAGAGCAATGAGGTCATTAGGAGTGAATTCACTTCTTACTTTCTTCACGGAGACTCCTTCAACAGTTTTCACAGGAGTAGTTGGACCCTCAGTGATCCTGCCCCATAATTCACAGTCTTCTGCTTGAATGAAGTCCTCCATTCTAGCTTTCCACCAAATGAAATGAGATCCATTGAAGAGAGGAGGCCTGGTGGTGGATTGTCCTTCACAATGTCCAATTGGTGGTGCAGAATTCATTTTCAGGATCTGATCTTAAGGTGTTAGCCTTTAAATAAGATACATGCTCTGATACCAATTGATAATCTGCACGACCTACTGCTTTAATTAGTTAACTTTATTAGTTGCCTATTAATGAAACAGGTTGCCTAACGTGTTTCAACAGTAAGAAAATAGTAACTAAATAACACAGTAATTTTTACGTGGAAAACTACCCGGCTCACAAAGGTGTAAAAATCACGGCCTGTACCTCTACAGGATTTAACTCCAACTTCACTAACACAATGAGCCTCAACAAAATGATTACAACTCGATGTAACCTAGGAATTATAAACTCTAATCCCTAACAACACCAACCGCCCAAGGTTTGTGTTTCCCAAATCTTCGAGTTAACCCAACTTGAAGACAACAATCTTACTTCAGTTTATAACACACTGAACTATGATTACAACTCAAAGAACAACTCCTAATACATCACTACTAAGACACCTTAGCTAGACTTTGTACTTAGGACCAGGTTCTTCAATGTGTTTCTTCAGTATCTTCCGTTGCACTTGCTAAAGTCAATTTCACAATTGCCTTTTTATTCTCTGTGAGTGCACACTTGCTTTGGATAGCATCTCTGCTATTTAAGCATGACTCCTCAAGGAGTTCTTCTTTCATTTGAACTCCTTCTTCCATCCGAACTCTACTTGCTTAGAGTTCTACTTCAAGTGAGACTTCTCCTTGCAATTAAACTCGTGCTTTAGATAGCAGCTCTGCTGTTTAAGCACAACTCCTCAAGGAGTTCTTCTTTCATTTGAACTCCTTCTTCTATCCGAACTCTACTTGCTTGGAGTTCTACTTCAAGTGAGACTCCTCCTTGCATTCAAACTCGTGCCTTCTTAAGTGTTGTAGTCAAACTTCAACTCTTCAATTTGGCACTTGAATTTATTTCAAATATTGACTTAGAGTTATCCAATAACTCACTCTAGTATGCTGACTTGGATTATCCCATATCATGAGTTAACATCACAGTTTTAGATTCACCAAACCTGTGCATTGATGGACTAGCTTAGCTTATCTGTTTTATGTTACTTTGTTAATCATCAAAACTTCATAGGACCCAACATATCAGTTAGGAAACTGGTGTGCAAGATCCACTTACTAATTCCATGAAGCAAATGTCTAACTTTAAGGGGTTTTTTGGTGTGAGGTATAGGTATAATAGTCCCGGGATAAAGTGCAGGATTATTTTATCCTGCGTTTGGTTGGAGGTATTAGTTAGTCCCAAGATTATTTATCCCATCATTTATATCATAGTGATGGATAAGTTATCCCATATACATGGTGGGATAACTAATCCCGGGATAATTGTTCCCAACCAAACGACCCCCATGAAAAGCCTTGATGCATCATCTTTGTGGAAAAAAAACATACTTTACAATAGATCTTCAAGCTTTTTCATTTCCATTCACTGAATTTTTTATAGTACACACTTCCTTATGATCTATGATTAGATGTATTGCTTGCGCGATTTTATCAAGTATTTAACTTATATAGACTGACAGTATAGAGGATATTGAAACTATCAGTGTATTTCTTTCTTATGATTTATGGGTGGTAACGCGGAGGGAATGGATCCTTCCTTGTCCATGGGGTGGTTGTATTGCTTGACCTATTTTATCAAGTAGTAGTAACTTATATAGACTGAAAGTATAACGAACATTTAAACCATCAGTGTATTTTAACTTGTTGTTGCATGTTACACCGTTAGTTTACAGAAGTTAAACTCTTGTATCGTATGTGTTAACTTTCTGCTACTCCGAGTTGATTAGTCTTTTCGAAAAATCTTGTCATTCAGGGGATACAAATTTGGCGATATTTCGAGTTGCAAAGCTTGAGAAATTGGAAACTACTGCATCTGAACCAGAAGAAACTAAAGAAGGGGAGCCAAGTAGCAGCTAAAAATTTCCAGAATTCCATTATCTGCAATAATTTTGTAAACAGAGGAAATATAAAGAAATGTGATTTTTATTGAACTTATGTTGTCCATTTTCCTCTTGACTTGGGGTTAATTATAAAAAACATTAAAAAAAAACAAAGGCAGTTCGATACACAAAGCATTCGGCGTCAGTAGGGTCTGGAAGCCACACCCGAAGAGGTGTGATGTCAATGGAAGCCGCACCCCAAGCATTAGTGGCGGCTTTCATAGAGACAACTTTATCGTTGCTCCAAAACTCTCTTTAGACTTGGGGTTAATTAATTAACCCTTTGTTTTTGTTTTCCACAAATTTGTATATTAGCCTTGAGTTTTGTTTTCCCCATTTTATGTGAAGAAATTGTAAATAGCCTTTTTTGGACCGCTAATTAAGTTTTAGTCCGCATTTCAAATTAAGCCACTTTTGAATGTGGAAATACTCCCTGCGTTTATTTTTACTTGTCACTTATTTCTAAAATGGATTTCTATTTTTACTTGTAACTTTTGACATATCAAGAAAAGACAAATAAAAATTCCTCAAATGATTTTTCAAGACTTAATATTAAACATAATTAATAGGGGTAGTGAGGTAAAATAGACATATCAATTATTGTTTTCTTAATGGGCGTGTCAAGCCAGAATGTGACAAGTAAAAATAAACAAAGGGAGTAAGATTTTGACAAAATATCCCTGGTTAAAATACAAAAAAGCCCCAAGAATGATTAACGTTTGAACTCCATAAATCATCTTTTTGAGCTGATAAAGATTTGAACCTCATGAATCATTCATGGAATTTAAAATCTCAGCAAATTTTCACACTTAGATTGTGAACGTTTGACCTTCATAAATTATTCGTGGAGTTTGAAACTCCAGAAAATTTTTACGCTTAGATTGTGAAAGTTTAAACTCCATGAATTGTTCCTGAAATTTTAATTGATAAACGTTTTAACTCCAAAAAAAATCAAATTTAGATTGTAAAAGTTTAAACTCCATAAATTATTTTTAAAATTCCACTTGTTAAACCTTTGAACTCTAGCAATGTGTGCAACAGTTATTCCATGTTTTAGCTAGGGATATCTTTATCCAAATTTTATTTTTACATTTAGAAGTGACTATTTTCAGGAAATTACATGGGGTGTCCCCCAAAGTGAGTGATCTTCAATTATTGCCCCCCATAAGAAAAGTCTTTAAAGAATACCATTCCTTCTTTTTTTATATATAGAACAAATACATTTTTGTCTCTCTACACCACAACTCTTCATGTTCATTTGTCTCTCAACTTTTAATTTTCATTTTTTCTTTTTCTTTTATCTTTTTTTTCTTTTTTCTCAATTTTTTTTAAATTCTCATATTTTTTTTGTCAACCTTTATTTTTTTGTTCTTTTTTTTCTCAATCTTTATTTCTCTCAACTTTTAATTTTCATTTTTCCTTTTTCTTTTATCTTTTTCTCTCAACCTTTATATTTTTGTTCTTTTTTTTTCTCAACCTTTTCTTTTTCTCTGTTTTTTTCTCTTTTTTCTTTTTTTTCTTTTTTTTCTCTCCTTTTTTCTTTTTTCTAAATCTTTATTTTTTTTCTTTTTCTCTTTTTTCTTAACCTCTATTATTTTTTGCTAATGAACAGAAAGTTGGATAATCCGCAAACAGGATTTTCTTTCTTTGACGTCGAAGTAAACTTAAGGGCGTGCTTTGTTTGGAAGTCCTTTGGAACAAGTCTTGTCTCTAACGCAAAAGTTATAGAACATCTCATAAATCAAGACACAATGAGGTAGTGTCAAGCCTTGCTCGTGGGGCATAACTTGTTGTTTGAAAATTCTTGAGCTAAGTCTTGCCTCTAAGGCGAGAGTTATAGAGTATCTCATAAATTAAGACACAATGAAGTAGTGTTAACTTTTGCCCATGAGGCGTAACTTATTTTTTGGGAGGCCCTCGGGCTAAGTCTTGCCTCTAAGGGAAACGTTATAGAGCATCTGCTGATTATATTTTTTAAAAGATGGGGCAGCAAAAAATGGGTTAAAATGACTCTCTTTGAATTGAAATGGCTTTTAATGATTAAAATATCTTTCAATGATTTTCATAAGCATAGGAGGACTTTAAATAGCCAACTTACATAAAAAATCTGCATAGTTTGAATTTCAAAAAAGCCTAAAATAACTCAACAACTAAACAACCTAATCTAATATTCAAAATTCAAATTAATCATAAACTAAACAACTTATTTTGCTAAAAACTACTGCAGTAACTAAATGCAAAACTCAACACTCCTCATTTGTTTTTAGTTATTGCAATTTAAAAAAAAATTGCTACTCCTCAATTTATGTTTCTGCTGCTGCTTGTGCTTGAGGATTGTCTTCAAGCTTGCACATTTTTGTAACATTTCTTTTTTTCTTTCTTTTTCTTCTTTTGATTTTGCGCATCGAAAACGCCTTTAACAATGTTGTCTTGTTTGAAAGCTCTTTCGAAAGTGCTTTCATCTGGACAATTAAAGGATTTGCAAAATGTTGATGTAAGGATTTTTCTTCCATCACAACATCACATAAATCATAGTTTTTAAAATATGATTTTATTTTCACGGACCAAATCTGAAAGTTTTCGTCAGTGAAATTTTTTTGGGCATTCAAAGAGAGATTGCTGCTTGACATCTTCTAAAAAATGGGTTAAAAATGATATGATAGTTTTTGGAAGAATTCACAGATCCCGTAAGATTAATGAGGCTCTTGATACCACTGTTGGTTTTTTTTTTAAAAGATGGGGCAGCAAAAAAGGGGTTAAAATGACTCTCTTTGGATTGAAATGGCTTTTAATGATTAAAATATTTTTCAATAATTTTCATAAGCATAAGAGGCTTTAAATAGTCAACTTACATAAAAAAATCTGCATAGTTTGAATTTCAAAAAAGCCTAAAATAACTCAACAACTAAACAACCTAATCTAATATTCAAAATTCAAATTAATCCTAAACTAAACGACTTATTTTGCTAAAAACTACTGCAGTAACTAAATGCAAAACTCAACAGCATCACATAGATCAAGACACAATGTGCTAGTGTCAACTCTTGCCTATGAGGCGTAACTTCTTGTTCGAAAGTCCTTGAGCTAAGTCTTACCTCGAAGGCAAAAGTTATAGAACATCTCATAAATCAAGACACAATGTGGTAGTGTCAACTCTTGCCCATGGGGCGTAACTTGTTATTTGTAAGTCCTTGGGCTAAGTTTTGCCTCTCAGGCAAGCGTTATAGAGCATCTCATAAATCAAGCACAATGTGATAGTGTCAACTCTTGCCCATGGGGAGTAACTTATTGTTTGAAAGTCCTTGGGCTAAGTCTTGTCTCTAAGGCAAGAGTTATAGAATATCTCATAAATCAAGACACAATGTGGTAGTGTCAAGTCTTGCTCGTGGAGTACAACTTGTTGTTTGAAAATCCTTGAGCAAAGTCTTGTCTCTAAGACAAGAGTTATAGAGTATCTCATAAATTAAAACACAATGAAGGAGTGTGAACTCTTGCTCATGGGGTGTAACTTGTATTTTTTTAGAGGTCTTTGGGTTAGTCTTGCCTCTAAGGCAAGTGTTATAAAACATCTCATAAAATCAAG
This sequence comes from Jaltomata sinuosa, assembly GCA_003996215.1. Lineage (NCBI taxonomy): Eukaryota > Viridiplantae > Streptophyta > Magnoliopsida > Solanales > Solanaceae > Jaltomata > Jaltomata sinuosa. The sequence continues at coordinate 361,000 of QJPP01002103.1, read as the reverse complement.
ACACAATGTGCTAGTGTCAAATCTTGCTCATGAAGGGTAATTTGTTGTTTGAAAGTCCTTGGACTAAGTCTTGCCTCTAAAGCAAGAGTTATAGAATATCTCATTAAAAAAAAAATGATCAAAAAAAATAGAAAAGAAAAATTAAAAATCAAAGAAAATAAATAGAAGTTGAAAGGAGAAAAGAAAAAAATAAAGATTGCGAAAAAAAAGAAAAAAAAAAAAAGACAACAAAAAATAAACGAAAAATAAAGGTTGAGAAAAATGAAAAAAATATTTAAAAAAAAGGAGAAAAAAATAGAATTGAGAGAAGAAAAGGAAAAAAGTAAAGATTGAGAAAAAAGAAAAAAAGAAAAGAAAAATAAAGATTGAGAAAAATGGAAAAAAAAAAGATAAAAGAAAAAATAAAAATCAAAGAAAAATAAAAAGGAGAAATAGAAATAAATATAGAAGTTGAGAGGCAAATGAGCATGGAGAGTTGTTTAAAAATATTTGAGGTATAGAGGGGCAAAAATGTAGTTGTTCTATATATAAAAAGAAGGAAGACTATTTTTATAAGACATTTCTTATGGAGAAAAAATGTAAAGGCACTCTCCCTTTAATGAACATTTGTGTAGTTGTCCCGACTATTTTACCATTACATTTAAAATGGAGATTGAACTTTATTACTATGTAGTGCTCATTTCATTTTTCATCAGAACAGTGATAGGGGAGAAATATGAAAAAGGAAAGAAATCCATAAAGCTATTATAAAAACTTTACAATAAGGTTTAACTTTACAATGTGGAAAATAGTAAGAAAATGTTATACAAATAAGACCATATTTTTGTTGTCTATATTCATCTTTTCTTATAAGGGTGGTCAATTGAAAGCAATATAAGAAAAACTTTTTCTAAATAATTGAATTAATGAAATAAAAATGCTTAGTCCAATGTGAACTAGCTTTGCCTAATATTTGGAATTAAGAAAATGCTCAAACCTATCTTACTACAAAATATTCGACCTTTGATTTCGTCCACTTCTTTTAGCAAGTGTTAAAGCTACATTAATGCCACTATATTTTACTCGAACACTATAATTTTGTATTGAAAATTAGTTATAATATACCTCGTTGATTTGGCATTTAGGAGTGGTATAGTTTGAGCAAAATATAATATACCTTGTTGATTTGTCCAAACGCCCAATTTAAAATCATCATATCATAGCACATGTCCTTCATCTGCATCGGATATTTTGCTAGTGCTTCATGTAGTTAGACTCTAATATTACTTTGTTGTTATAGTTTTGTGATTATCTATTACTTTGTTTATTTGGATATATATCTTGGATTTTGTGAGCCGAGGGTCTACCGGAAACAACCTCTTTACTTCACCTCTGGGGTAAAGGTACGGTCTGCGTACATTTTACCCTCCCCAGACCCCACTTTGTGAGAATTTACTGGGTATGTTGTTGTCGTCATATCACATGTCCAAACGCAAGCTAAGATTGCATATTCTGCGTTTGTCTTATCCTCATTTGAGCTAACATAGTAATTGCACGAATTTAACAATGAATACTTCTGGGAACGAAGAACTTTTTGCATGAATAACTTGTTTGTATACATATTTTTTGAAAATACTTGACCCGAGGTTTATCATAAATAGCCTCTCTACCATCACAAGGCAGGAGCAAAGCTGCATACACAACCCCACTTGTGAGATTACATTGGTATGTTGTTGTATATATTTTTTGAAAAAAGAAAGAAAAACACAAACTTGTAAGCTCAACACCGAAAATGCAAAGTGGAGTTGTCATAATTCAATCGAAGAGCATTCATGTTATCAGAAATCTCAAGAGTCACAATTTTCCTTCAATTAAGTTATGCAAAGTCTCAACAACAAAACAAACTGACAAGTCACAAATTAATTTTTACAGCAGCATTTCTTGGTCATTCCTGTCTCAACCATTTCAAGTTCTTATTCCTGAAATTTTTGCTACAAGTGGGGGAGGAGAAAAAAATTGGAAATTCTACAAGCTTAAATGCTAATGCAGAACCTGGAAATATCTAGCAAGCAGGCACTGCTTGCACCAAAGGAAATCTCGTAACTGCTAGCCCCCGCCACAATTCCTCTTCAACTAAAAGACCAAACTGTGCATGTCAACACAGTTGGTCCCATCGATCATTGTAACTTCAAGACAATCGAGTATCTGCTCTTTGCTTCGACATCAACACAGTTGCATGTTGCATCAATGCAAGTTGCCACTACTCACTTGAAGAAATACAACATTCTCCATGTCTACTCTACAAACTCCTGTAATCTATTACAGTAACTTCATCTTCAGGCGCATCAAGATCTTGATAGCTGCAAAATTATTGAACTGTAGGTCAGTAAAGGAAGTAGAGATAGTTTTCTTTCCAAAGAAAGTAAGGGAAGTGTTGATCGTTAGAAATTAAATCACGAAATGCCATGGCATGTATTCACGTAAGTGCATTTAGGTCAGTCACATCTCCGTAGGCCGGTAGGAGTAAGGTTTGTGTACACTCTACCCTCCCCAGACCCCATTTTGTGGGCATTACACTGAATATGTTGTTGTTGCTGTAATCAGGGCAGAAGTTCCTTGAATGAAACGTAAATGCTACCAAGATATAACCAGATAAATAATCATTAGCTGCATGAACAATATAGCAATGCTCATTTACAGCTCTCTTGAACTGCCACTCTGTTTCCTCTAATTCTGAAAATAGATTCGAAGTTGAAGAACTTCCATACCAGATGGTCATTCAGACGACTCCAGCACAAGAAACACCAACAGAATGCTACAATTTGCAAATCCTTGTGTATCTTACTCAGACCTCTAATTCTGAAAATAGATTCAAAATTGAACTTCCATACCAGATAGTCATTCAGACTCCAGCATATGAAACACCAACAGAATGCTACAATTTGCAAATCCTTATACATCTTACTCGGACCTCCAGTTCAACTTCCTCAAAGATGATGAGAGAGTGTTACTACAACACATAACGCATGACAACTGAATACATAACACATGACCACCAGCATTACACACTGGTACTGAGGCATACACATTTTGCATAGTTGTATTTTGGAGTTGTGCAATTGCAACTACAAAAGAAAATCAGTGCTAACATATCAAGAGGCAAGAAAACAACTTCCAAGAATTTCTAGAAGTAGCTCCATCTTGGCAAGTTACAGACATAACTCCATATACTTGGGAGGCAAAAAAGTTTTTTCTTGATTCTGAATACTGCCTTGAGAACATAAACGAAAAAGGTGGAACTTAACACAAACTGGACTCCATTTGTCTTGTTTTTCCTGTCTGTCTTCTTCTCAACGTGGAATCCATGATCAAAATTCTACTTTAACCTAATCTTCAAACATAGACAAACCAGCATGCATAGATTTATCTTGGACATGGCCCGCCAGGACTAGTATTCACAAGAATTGTTTCTACGAAGCCATGCATGAACAAGGCAATAGCTCCAAATCGTAGCACAAGTACCGTGTAGTGTACGTATCATGGTTTCTTTTCTCTTTCTTTTTTTAAATCAAGTAAAGTATAATTTTACTGATAGTAGGAAAGCTCCCGTGTACAACAAAATAGAGAATATACAGACACATCTGATTCTCTGTGAAGACACCCAATCTTCTGTACAAATAGGAAGCCCATATTCTCCATATAATCAATAAAATTACACTTTACTCGATCTAAAAAAAGATCAACAGAAGCTCATTAGCTTCAAAAGGTCTCCTATTGCTTTCCCTCCATACTACCCACATAATTGCTAATGGCCCATGCAACAACATCCCATGCCGACATCTTTGCTTCCGTCCTGTAAAGGCCCAATACATAATGCACCTCTTCGCAGTACCCAACAGTGTCCATTGTAATCCCACAAGTGGGGTTTAGGAAGGGTGGATTGTACACAGACCTTACCTACCTTTGTGGGGTAGTGAGGCGGTTTCTGTTAAGATACTTGGCTTAATAAAAACGTTTTTCAAAATAGGTTCGAAAAATATAAGAGTAAAGAAGCTATGATGAAAATATCAAAAGGAAGAAACATATTGAGGCAAAAATAGTAAAGATACCCAAATAAAGGAAACAACAATAGTACTAAAATTGAAGAATAAGATGATAGAATAATAATATTAATACTGTAAGTAGAAGAGGAAGCAAATAAGGTGCTCTAAACTAGGTTAGTAAGTAACAGACATTAAAAAGGTACAGATTATAATCAAATACCAAAATGAAAATTACAAAGAAAATGTTATGGCTAGTACGTAACCGACATTACAAAGTGTGAAGCATGCACAAGATATTCTAAAAGGGTAAGGAATAGACAGCTAGATGCGCTAAACTATACATGGGTTGTTTCCAGCAAAAAGTGGAATCTGACCCACCTCAAAATATATAATGGTTAACCAATACGTAGGATTGGGAACCAGTGCTATGTCAACACGGACCTCCCAAACCCACTTTCCAGGGACCATTTATAAGCTGATGTGAGCCCTTGCTCACAGAGCCTAAAACTCAGCCCTTCTATTTCCTAGTTTTTTTCCCGCATCTACACAAGACAATGGGAAGCCTATATTATAATCTACATCAAACCATCCAAAGAGCCATACTTTAAGTCATCAATATACTATACCAACACTTTGGAAGCCATATTGTCTCCTCACCCAAGAGTATCAATTTCACTCAAGCAGTTCAAAAACAGTGCAAACTTCAAAATTGACCACATTTTACAGATTTTAGTGAGATGGAACATTTGAATGATGGCAACTACTAGTTTCACCATCGATCAATCTGAAAATACTACAAGGCACAAAATACCTTCGCAAACGACGAGGATCCTGTCGAAATCCAGGAGGTAAAGCAATTATCGAGCCTGCAGGCCCAGACCTCCCATTTCTACCACCTTCAAAAGGAGTAGGGCCTCCTTGTTCTCGCATCATCCGCATTGCAACTTCAGGGGGCGCAGGAACAAATGGCCCAAGAGGACTACACTTGCAGTGAAAATGAAGAAAATAATCAAAATTCAAGAGTGTGATATCCAAATAATTGCTAAGACCTAGGTTTGCAAATTTAACAAGTTATTACCCAGCACCAGGAACAGGCATCAATACTGGTGGAGGAGCCATTTCTGAAGGGAAAGGACCAACTGGAATCCCTTGTCCACCAAAAGCATCAAACATTTCTTCATCCGGATTTCCCCCACTGGCACCGTCATTATTGGACTGAAAATCCCCAGATTGTGGATTTTCAGACATATCAAACCTTTCACCACCATTAGCACGTCCATCCCGATCTTTACGGTTCCCTCTGTCATCCTTCAGTCGACCATCTAGGCCAGGTCGGCGCCTTAGTGGCTTCTCTTTCTGCATAGAACCAACATGCTGTTAAAATCACCACTGATTGAAAGTTTTAGTAAAAGGAGGACTCAATTACTACATGAGATCAAAATGTTTTCTTATACAATTAACATATAAAGACGGACTAGCTCCTTCAGGACAACGTGCCTATGTCACATACGCAAGAATACAAAAAGGATAAACAGCATTGAAGCACAGATGACAAAGAATGGAACTGGACTTATAACACGAGTGCTAACAACAAGAACAATCTAGCTGGTGCGAATTTATCACAGCAATGAAGATGTCAGAGACCTTACTCAGTTTAAGCCAATTATGTTAAACATTACTAACTGCCGTCACATGTGAAGGCAACACTTAGGGTTAAACATGCATTCACTATCAACAATTATCTGACTGTTGATAGTTTTTGCATCCAAACAAACACTTCACTAGTTTTTGCATCCAAACACACACTTCAAGCATTCTTAAAACACAAGGGCAAATCAATCAAAAAGTGTTAACTTCACCATTGTTAGAACTTTCTCAAAGATTATAGAAACACTATCCTTTTCAAAAAAAAAAAGGAACTATTTCCTTATTAGCCCGTTTAAAAAAAGAATTGTCATTTTATTATATTTGGAAGCAATTTAACTTGAACTTTCTATTTTACACTTAATGACAAGCTTTTATAACCACACAAATGTTGTGGCACATTTAAGACCAAAGTTTCAAAAAAAAGTCTTATAGCCACACAAATGTCATGGCATATCCAAGACCATACGTTTCAGAAGTCCTCTTTTTTTCCTTAAAAGTATGTACCCAGTCAAAGTACATATTTTTGTAGCTTGTGCAAGAGTAAGTCGAGAAGTTCAAATTGCAATGAAGTTGCCAACTAAGAAAGACCGGAATTCCATGTAGGGTCAGCGAATTCGAACAACTTACTCCTATGACACCCTTTTCATTTGGTATGATATGCCATACAAATTGAAATGGAGGGAGAATAGGTACTGAAGCACACTTGTCCAAACCACCAGTGCTATCACTGTATGTTTTTTACTGACTGAAAAATCGGTTGTTTCTAGCTTCACACTTTAAGGATAAATGGCACGATATCATTTCCTTCTCCATTTAAATACTAGATTTGGTTCAACTCGTGCCAACCACACATTTCGTGTTATACTACCTTTACCATTGAACTAAATCCCTGGGGACTGGACAATAATAAGTATAGGTTTCTAATCCGTTCGATATGCTGAACTTAGAACTTTGATTTCAGTTCCATGCTCTTTTACATCACAAGAATACCGGAGAGATGAAGATGTTGAAAAACTTACATATGACTTAGAGAACATGCTAAATTTACTAGTTTTCCAGCCTACCAATTCTATAACTAGTTTCTAGAAGACGAAATCAGTTGTAACATACAATATTCAATATCATAATGTCTATCACGTAGAAAAGATTCTAGAATCATTAGCTACGCCTAAATAGGTCACAGATTCCAGTCTAACAATTTTTATCACTTGACAAGTTCAAAGGGGTTGTTTTACTAATTGCGTTATTGAAAATAATCCTGGTATCAAATTACAAGTTTAATAATCAGGTACTTGTTGCCATGTTTGATTTAGCTAATAATAACAACCGATAATAGCTATGCCACTACCTTCATAAAAGCACACAGATGACAACAGCACCTTCCGCATTATTATTGGAAATTTAATCATCTCTTGTTGTCACTATATTTTTTTTCTCTATTTATGTTCTATGGTATTAAAATTTAAATCAGAAGAATGTTCTCAAAGCTTAGTTTTGTGTTTAAAAGAGGAATGCAACATTTATTCATTCATTAATCTTTTTTTAATAACTGAAAAATCCCCGAGGCCAGTGGCGCAAGGTTCAAAACTTGATGAATAATGGGCCCGCCCCTCTACTCTATCTATTCATTGATCTTGCGATTTATTTTACCTCATTCCAAATTTCATTTGGTTTTTGGTCTTAATTTGAGGTAATTAAAATTTTTGATAATGATACATCTATTAAGCTCTTAATTAAGTAAGCTCTATTATATTACGCTAATTATTTTATTTAATGGAATAATGGACAATCAATCAATCCACTACACCTCAATCCCGAATTAGTTGGAGTTTATTATATAAATCCTCCATAGCATTTCCTCTATTTGGGACAAGGTATTCTTACAAGAAATAAATCTGTGTCTAATTTAAATAAAACAGATGCTTAGATGATTACCATAATATCATTTTTAATACCATTAACCAAACATCTAACAACACTACAAACAACTAGCATTCATTATTCACGGTACTAAAATCCTCTATTACAGTCCATGTATAATTTGTCTGGAAACCAATTGACCGCAAAATTAATATGACAAAACCTTCCAGCTTGTTTTTTTTTTAAGATTCTTCAACATGAAGTCTAAAGGGAAAAAAGCAGAAAGTTCCAAGACATAATAGCTGGATACTACAGCATTACTTAGGACCCGTTTGGCCATAGATTTCCCAAGTAGTTTTGGGAATATTTTTGGCAAAATTCGTTTGGCCATACAATTTATCAAGTTTTGGCAAAAACTCCAAAATCCCAAAAACTACAGAAACGTGATTTTTGGACCAAAATCTAGTTTTAGGATTTGTTTAAAATTTTAAAACTTACCCTGAACTTTCATATTTTATAAAAAAAACATCAATTATGACTCCAACTATAATTCTATATATCTAACCCTCACTAAACGCATTCTTATTAAAGAGATCACTCGTATAATATGAGAAAATTATATTAAAGAATAGCTAGTTACTACCGTTGTTATTATTTATTTATTTTTGCATCTTTGATCTTCATAACTAAATGTAATTTGATAAATTTTGATAGTTGGTAATTGTATTATTAGTAGTTTTATTAAAATGTCATGTTAAGATTTTTGAATAATGTATTATCTAGATCATTATAAAAATAATAATTTTGTGTCAAACTTATGGGTAATTTTAAAAGTTTTTAGAACTTATGAGGTGTAAATCATGTTTCGTTTTTTCTTTAAAAAGAGTGAAATATGTTCCCCAAAACTATGGCCAAACACATGTTGAGACTTCACCCAAAACTGATTTCCCAAAAATACTTGGGAATCTATGGCCAAACGCTAGCTTAGTCACATTAGAAAAAGTATGCGAAGAAGCCTGGAGTAGAGAATTAAAGAGGTTCAAACACTTGTATGCGAAATAAGAAACCCAAGAAATGTTACTTAACATAAAGAAGGAGAAATGGATGGTTTACCGGCATAGATGGCAGCATTACAGGAGTCCCACCAGGAGAATTTTCATCACTGAGATCATTTAAAGCCTTTAGCCTTGATACTAAAAGTAAGAAGGTGGAAAATAAGATATTACTGTGTGCTGCACTTACTTCATATAGTTCTGGAAGTATAAATCTTCACGCACTTTAGTAGTCAGATCCACCGACAGATCAGGGTGTTTCAACTTTAAATGTTTATGGACGAACTCAGACGCATGGAAGAGCTTTGTACAACCCTTGGCTCCACACCCATACTTCCACCCGTACTTCTCATCCCTAATTTTACGGACATAGGGATCTAAGGCTTCGGCAGCAACAGCATCAAGTTTTTCCTTTGCAGCCATTACCTCCAAAGGATCCTTCCCCTTCAGCCTGTCTTGCCAATATGAATCTACTTTTGTTTCCCACTCTGCTCCATTGCTTGTTGCATCAGAAGCCTTGCCGTCCACTCTCACATGCCGAAGACCCTTAGCTTCATTTGTCTCCGTCAGGCCATAATAATCCACCCCATGAATGCGCCACAGATAGGTTAGAAGTGTATCAAGTAGCTCAGTTCCCTCGAGACCTTTTACTGAAGTTAAGCCCCTTACGATAATAACTGGGCCAGTGGAACCATGAGACTTGTCTCTGCTTCCCCTATCATTATCAGACCGAGATAATATGTTATCCTCTATTCCCTTCTCCGAGTCAAGCTTCCTCACAAGTGCCTGTGCTTGTTCAACATCAATCTGGACTCTTCTAGGATCAGAACTCACTTGGTGAGCCTTTGGAGCAGCTGAAATTAAGTCAGTTTCTTTAGTGGATCCCCTCCCATGACGCCTCCTTTTGCCATTTTCATCTGCTTCTTCATCGGAATTTGGCTCACTTGACTGTCCTGATTTGTTTGCAGGAGCAGGTGTAACACCAGGACCTCTATTTTCAGCAAAGATTTATCACTTCAGCAAGCAGCACATTGTTTCAACTTGCACATTCCATATATTAAGAACAAACAAATCTTACATGTCTAAAGTTCCACTCTGCAAATCAAGTAAGAAATCCTTTGCCGATTTCCTTGCAAGCTCATTCCTCCTACAGGACATTAAGACAGAAAAGAAGACTTTAATAGAACCAAAATCATACACCTGACTAGAACAACAGGTAAAAGGTATAAAAGCAGTTAGTCCAAGTGACAAACAAGAGCATCTCCAAAGCTCTTCCTACAAAAATTATGTGCAATGGTATCAGCATGTACCTTTCAATAACAGAAATTAAGTTTGACGGATGGTATTTGTCTTTCAACCTGCATATACAAAGAACTTCCATTAGAGAGCTCAAAAAATAGAGATAGCAGGGCAAGCTAAGTGAGCTGGAAGTGTACCATTCTTCATCTTTATGCGCGTTAAAATAAGCTCTTTTTTGTGCTTCTATGTACCCAGACTTGTATTCTTGATACCTGCATATACGGAAAATTAGCTCCATTATTTTACAGTGACATATTTACATAAATATGAGAGAAAATGTACTCAAGACAAAAAAACTGCAAGTTATACTGAGGCCAATAAACTATGCTTAAATTGTAACATCTAAAGAACAAGACATCATCTGGTTTTCATTCTCACCTGCGCTCGGCTTCAGCTGGCAAGATATCATCTTCAAGCTCCTGAATGAATTGTTTATAAGACTTCAATCCCTCTCTGCAACATGTTCAAAAGAGTACATTGATTATTCAAACCAGATGACAACCCCATTTCAAAGTTTTTAAGAAAGACTAATGAAACAATACAAGTCCCAAGTCACTTTCATATAACAATAAACTGAAAGCAAATCACACAAAATTCGCGTGAAAGTCTCATACACATGCATAAAGGTACTATTTGATTGAATGGAAAAGGAAAAGAAGGTGCATGAGAGTTAATCATCCGGCCTTTAATGAGGAAGAGGATCACATTTACAAACTTTGTCTTATTAAGAAAGAGACACGCCTCTGAAAAAGTTTTCTTTTGTAAGGTGGGGGGGTAGGTGTTTGTGTAAATTGCTACCACCCACATTCTTAGAGCCTGTTTGGAGGGCTTATGACTTAATGGCTTATAAGTTAGGATTTCTAACTTATGGCTTTTGGCTTATTTTTGTTGTTTTGGCTTAAAAACACTTTTTTATTTTACCCAAACACTATAAAATTGTTTAAAAGCTATTTTGGCTTAAAAACACCTAAAAAATAAGCCAATCCAAACAAGCAGACCTGCAAAAACAAATTTTTCTTTTTTCTTTTTCATTTACCTCAAGCCACGTTTCTCGTAAGACACAATTTTCTCGTTACATTCTTGATGCCCAAATAAAAAGCAGAGGCAAGGAATTCAGTCATCATAATGTTACATGACAAAGATAACATGGGAGCAAGCACTTCCACTCAAATAATAGCATTCACCATGCAGCTGAGCTTGTTAGTTGCAAACTAAACACCTATTATAGGAATATACAGGACTTACTTAACTAGATGGGAGTCTATGGGGGAAAAGCATGCTCTTTTACAATCATAGAAGTTGCAAGGAGGTATAAAGGCAAAAACGAGAAAATTGGAAAGAGAAATGATTTATGACACAAACTTGTACCTTTGAGCGTTCCCTGCGCCAAAAGTATCTGCAAATCCTCCACGACCAGGGCCCCAGTCTAGCAAAAAATAAATATAGGTCAAAACTCCATCCCTAGAAATGCCAACGCCACAAGAAGTTTGGAACAAATAATTTGATTGTGAACAAGAGTAGTAGACTAAAAGCTAAGAATGGATAACTGAAGTCAAATCAACCAGACTGCACCTAAAAGAGTACCAAAAATGTTCAAATATGAACATTTCTCCCTCAAGTTTGTTGGAGAGATAAGTGGATTATAAGGGAACAATCTAAGACAACAAAATAAAGGGCAAGACGTAACTTGTTTGACTTACCAAAATTTGCTAATTAACAATCCTATAGAGCAATGAATATTTATACCACGCACTCTAAAAATAGACATTACTCAAAATAAAAGTTAAACTTTAAATAGCAGAAGCGACACTCGAAGAGAGTATTACTCAAAATAAAAGTTAAACTTTAAATAGCAGAAGCGACACTCGAAGAGAGTAAAATATAAATGAGACTGACCACCTCGATAGCCACCTGACGAGCGGCCTGCAAATCGCCCATGATGCCTCTCATCAGGATAACCAGGTCTACCCCCCATCTCACGCTCATAACCGGCGTGATGGTCATAACCATATCTGCAATATCAAAAAGTTTACGAGAGCACTGTCATAAGAACACTTGCAAGATAATTTGACAACACAAAAGATCAAATATGTAAATGCAGGAAAATGATAAGGTCAATAACTATGCAAAAGGACAAATGCCATGAATAAAGAAGGAGCATGAACAATAAAGAAAACACTACGAATGATGCTACTTTGGAAAACTAGAGAAGTGTCCAAATAAAGACGAGAAAAAAGGGCAGAAATTCACTAGTTTCTTCATTTATATTTTCTCATATTTAACAAATAGACGGCTGATCATGCTTTTATCTATTCCCAATCTTTGTGTGTCATTCTTTCGTAAGGACTCTTCCATTGCATAAAACAGACTTGCCAGTATTAGGGAAGTGCAGCTCAGGCCTCAGAAGGTCAATACAAGGTTGGGAAATGAATATGTTTGCCAGAATAGAGAGGTTCACTATTGATGACAACCTACCTGACCCTTTGAATTGAGGAACAAGAACATTCTCACAGTCAAAGGATGCTACAAGCATATCTGTATACTGAATAAGGTTAATGACCTCTGATCAAGGAAGCTGATACGGAAAACTAGATTGCCCACCAACGTTATATGTTTCAATTAGATTGCTCTAAATGGAGCATGTTTAACACAAGACACACTCACAGAAAAGGCTTCCAGGCTCCAGCAGTCGACTGCCTGGAGAGTGTCAGACACTTTATTCCTACATTGTCCAGTGGTCACTGACCTGCGGAATATGGTTTATTGTATTGGTTTGAGTTGGATCATGCCACATCATATGAGAGAGGCTTATACAAGAAGAGGGAGTTCACGGAGAGTTGATGATTCCTGAAGTTACTTTTTGGTGTTTGTGGAACGAAAAGGACCGAAGATGTTCTTATGGAATCTCAACTCCAAATAACTCTCTCAAGGCAAAATGTTTCCTAACCTTTTTTGCTGGATTAAGTTAACACCTGTAATTAGCACTTGTCGATTTTTGGACTTTCTTAGATCCCTAGTTATATGGATTGGGACACTGTAACGAGGCTAACAAACTTTTTTTATGTACTTTTATGTTCTGTTTCTGCAATTATGCATCTTCTTGATGGCTTTATAATGAAATCCAATTACTTCATCCAAAATAAAATTACCATATGTCACCGAATGCAAGAACTCATAACAAAAAGTAAGCTAAGAAAAAATACAAACAGACGAAAAATAACAGTTTTTCATTTTCATATTTGATTTCATTGACATCAGGAAACTTGCACCAACAAATCAAAAGTTGCTGATATATCTGACATACTCCCTAATCTCTAATCTAATGTTTAGAAGCCTAAGAAAGTGAATGGCTTTAGCTTCAGACCAAAAGCTGGTAAGTTAAAATGTTGGTGACCAATTCACCTATAAAGGTTCTAAGGTGATTCCAAAATTGTGCAGCCACTCTTTGTGTATTCAGCAAATGATATGCATAGTTCCCAGACTCTACAGAGGTGAAATAACAGCTTGGAAGGTTTCCATTTTCCTCATCACCAATGGTCTGCGTGAGGATTCCAAAACTATAATATCAAGCAACTTTCTTAAAAGCTGCAGAGGACCTAACATTTTTTATTTGATTTTCGTTTGCTCCTCCCTAATAATAATAAGTTGGAAGATTTGCCACTTAACATACCATCCATAAAATCCTTTTATTTCCTACAATTAGTCTGTCATCACTGATCTTGGGCTCATAGAGTTACCCACACAATGTTGAGGATTGTCTATGTTTTCTTTTAACTTAGATTCGAGCAAATAACAATTAACACTAGAAATTACTTAACCCGGGTCCTTTACTGTTCACCGGAGAAAGCAGCAGCAATTTTTCTACTGACACAACTCTTGTTAGACAACAATGTGTAAAATGCAAGTAGAGTATTAAGAACTAAAAATTCAAAAAGCCCAGAAACTCATCAGCCCGAAGGCATGGATGGTACTCCTTCATGTAACTATGCAGACAATTACGTGATCCTAAATTCTTTTGAAGCTGTAACAGGACACCATGTTAACTGGTCAAGAGCAGCTTGTTTCCAGTTAATTCAGTTCAGAATATGCAGGTTTTGGCCACCATTCTTAGGTGTCAAGGAGAATGTCCCCACAGTGTACTTGGGCATGCCTTAAGGGCAAAACAGAAAGCAGATTCTATTCGGCAAGGTGTAATAGAGAAATGTGAAAGGAGATTAGCTAACTGGAAAAGACAATACCACTCTCTTGGAGTCACTTGATTCTTATAAATAGAGTTTTGGATTCCATGCCATCTTATATAATGTCTCTTTTTCCAATACCCAACAAGGTAGAAAAGAAGATTGATAAGTTGAGAAGGGATAGTATATGGCAAGGGAACAAAGATTGCAAGAATTTCCACTTGCTCAAATGGAGTATGTACTATACATCAAGAAAGAAATGAGGAGGATTAGGGATCAAAAACTTGAGGACACAAAATAGGAGCCTTTTAATGAAATGGTTATGGAGATTTAATTGGAAAGACAGTGCATTATGGAAGAGGGTAATCATAGTGAAATATTTTCAATTGAATGAATGGTATTCAAATATAGGACACCCACCACAGGGAGTTGAAGTTTGGAAAAGCATCAAAACACTATGCCCCAGCTTCTACCAGAACATTAGTTACAAAATAGGAAGAAGAATTTCCTTATTGCTACTATTTTGTGCTTAATATATACAACTTGTTACCTTCTCAAAAGAAAATCTCTATCCTCCAATTTCACGTTTACATACAGTGTTGGCACCTTAATGTGCCTGCTAGTGCAGACAGACAGATATGCATCTGTCTTTAACATGTAATTGAGCTTGAACTAAACAAAAGGTCCGTCGGTCTTCAAAAAAAGAGCCCATTATAGAGTATCTGAATGAAACAGACACAAAGAGCGCAGAATGGATGTAGAGGATTGATATGACCAACCTATCTAGTTCGCGATTAAGGTGTAATCAATGTTGTTGTTTGAACAACAGAAATATGTGCATTATACGACGTACCAAAATTGGAACCTCACCGAAGCTACCCTTTTTCAGGAAATATGCGCATTATACGAGGGACCAAAACTGGAACCTCACAGAAGTTACCTTTTTCAGCTCAACATCACTGTTCTAATAGTACTAAACCCTGAAAAAACCGACCTTTAATTAATCTTTGCCAGCACCTAAACATTTTCATCGCAATTTCTTACTGGAAATGGGCAATGCCATAGAAAGTATACTGCATTGCATAGTTATGCTATCCCTCAAAATACCAGCTGAAATATACTAATCTAACACACTGATGAACCAACAAGTGCTATATTTCACATTAATTTTAGTAAGTTCTAACTACTTTCTTCCTTTTGTAACCCCAGAAATCTGTTATTTTTCATCTTGAAACAAGGTCAATCCTGGGTCTGCGCACGACAACAGCATACCCCGTGTAATCTCATCTCTACCTCGTAGAGATAGAGAAGCTACAACAATAATATACGAGACTAATATTGTTGTTTTAGCTAACCTAATTGGGGTTATCCATAAAAACTCCTACTGGTTGGCTAATCAGACTAAGGTTTATAAAAGGATTTACAAAAATATGCAGAGAAAATGATAGAAAAAAACAAAGCTTTGTGATTTACCTTCGATTGCCGTGCCCAAAACCACCTCTAGGGCTACCACGGCGGTCATCGTAGTCATCTCTACGCGAGCGCTTATACGGTGGAAACGGAGGCGAACGGCGATGAGGAGGAGAATATCCACCACGTCGGTCACGATAAGGAGGAAGAGGAGGAGGAGGACTATGACTAGGCCTTCCACGCTTGTAGTCACGCTCTCTAACAGGCGGAGGATGAGGAGGAGGAGACCTATTACTACGATCGTAATAGTCCCCACGACCACCTCGTCGATCGAAATCCCTGTCATCTCTCCGTTCACGTGAATCTCTGTCACGGCCGCGCCTCTGCGGCTGCGGCGGAGGAGGAGGCGGCGGTGGAGGAGAAGATACCGGCGGCTCTTCAGCGGACTTGTTTGGATTTTCTTTGCTTCGTTCACGGTCACGGCGGCGTTCTAAGCCTTCCGCCGGAACGTCCATTACTTCAGCCATATGCGATGGCGGTGGCGGGAGGAGGGAAATCGGGAAAGAGAAAACCCTAGCTCAAGAGTGTAAAGTACTGTTATTTGTGTTGTTGATGTTTGTAGATGTGGAAATTAGGAGTGAGAAATGGAGAATTGGAGATTGGTGAGGGGTGGAAAGTAAATTTTAGATCTTGTTGGAGTTTTTAATTTAAGGAGATAGAATGTTTTCGTTTACCACCCAAAAGTATTCTTTAATTACTTAATTTCCCATATAAAAATGAGTTTTGAATATTTACCCCCAAAAGTATTCATCTATCTATTTATGCGCTAGATATAAAGAAGCTCTACTTTTTTGTCTCAATTTATGTAACAAGAATAGAATTTAGATAGTCAATCAAAACTTTTATATGATTTTTATATATTTTAAGTTGTTAACTATTGTCATTTATAATACTTTTTACGTAATTTTTAAATAATATATTTACTCTGTTTGTTCTAATTAATGTGGCATTGATTACAATTTTGAGAGCCAACTAAATTTTTTATATATCTTTTAAATATTTTAAGTTGTTGATTATTGTTATTTATAGTACATTCTCTTTTGTCTAGTTGATGTGGTACTGATAAAATTTGAAGAGTCAATCAAATTTTTATTTATTTTAAATATTTTAAGTTATTAATTATTGTAATATATACTATTTTTTGCGTAATTAAATATATATTAGATTAAAAAAAAGTAAGATAAATAAATTAAAACGGAGAAAGTATAAAAAGATATATCTAAGCAAGCAGCACAAGTAGGCACGTCGACCTCGTGTCTGCTTATCCACCTCTATAAGATAGTACTGGTGAGAAGTGCCCGTGCAGGTAGCACAAGCAGTCACGTCAATTTTGTGGCTGCTTATCCCCTTTTATAAGATAGTAATGGTAAGAAATCGCATGTGCCAAATCAATCAAATTATAATGAGAGGTTTACAATTCATAAGCCACATCATGATGTGTTGTTTGTTAACTTGAAGAAACGATATGAACATTAGATAATAATAGAAACTAAAGATTACATATTGTTATATAACATATACAACTGAACACACATTTGCTGTCATTTAGTTATAGTGACATGTACAAGTTTCACAATTTACTCGAATGGAAAAAAGTTAAAAAAGAAAACTTAAATGGCTGTGAAGGTCAACTGTGCGTTGAGCTTGCACAATAAACACTACATTTTTCTCCGCAAATATCAGTTTATACATTTCACGTTGCCAAATGTTTAGCAACTTTTTTTTCTTTAGAAATCATTAGTTGTGCAGGTTGAATGCACACATCTGCTTTTATTTGGTTAAAAAAAAGAAGGTTTTAGACGGGACAGGATACATATATATACTTCGAAGATAAGAAGAGCAATTTTGAAGAACATACAAAAGATAAAGTTGTTATTTATTAAGCCAAGCAAGTAACTTTATATGTAGGACAATCAACAATAACAATAATTCAAACATAACATGAACACAGGTTAATTTTTCATTAACGAATTTGCAATATCATTTGAGATGAGATATTTGAATAATGCATAAGCATTAAGCTTTCACCCCACCCCACCCCCAAACAACAACCAAACTCTAATGATATGATCAAATTGAAATAATAAAAATGTAAAACAAGGGTATAACTTAAAAAGTTTGCAGGTGAAGTACTTGTAAAGATTTAAGTTACTGAAAGATAAATCAAAGTTTTCTCCCTGTATCCAATCTAATAGGTATTCCAGCCCCATACAAACAAAGAACATATAGAGAAGACCTTACCAGCAATAAACAAATCAAATCAGGGGGAAAAAATAACAGGACAGAAGAAGAAAAGAAAGAGAAAACTATCAAAAAAGAGAGCAAAATTGTGGCAAGAGGCAGTGCATGTTAGACCATCAATTTTACACAATACCTTTTTCTAAAACTAATATATCCAGTGAATTTTTAGACATATTTATACTCATATGCAAGTTAAAATATGTACATTTCATTCCATGAATATCAACACTTTAATCCAATTTGAACATCAATAATCTCATATCTAGACAGGGGCGGAGCCAATCTTTGACCGGGGGTTCATCCGACCTCCCTTGGTGAAAAAATTATACTATTTATATATGGTTAAAAAAATTTATGTATATATAGTAGATATTGAACCCCCTTTCGGCTTAGCCCATATGTTCATTTCTTCAAATTTTGAACCCCCTCAGTAGTGAAAATTCTGGCTCCACCTCTATATCTAGGTAAATGCATTTCAAACTATAATGCATTATGTATATTTTTCAATAATCCTTTGTAATTGTTAAATGATACTAGTTGTTTAATATAATCGAACCTCTAGCGGAGAAACATGCAATAAGAAACTGCTTAGTTGTTTGGGACATTTTATCAAACACTTTATGCGCGTAAAAGTTTCTAAGCAGCCTGTTCAACTAAGTAAAAATTTGCTACAGGCATTTGAACAAATGACCAAATACATGCACAAAATTCACCAATAAAACATGATAAAAAAAAAGGAAAACCAAATATGCCTAAATCTGATTATCCAAAATTATTAATATTGAACTAAAAAAAAAAAAAAAATCAATGAGAGTTTTAGACGCACTACTTGTCGGTATCATAGATTTTCACTTTGCCCACAATCGAGAAATAGAAGAAAAATCCTATTTTAGCAGCATACCTTAACCTCTAAAACCCAGAAAATCAAGTGCATAGTCAAAAAGAGGAGATTGAGAGAGAGAGAGACAAAAGACAAGCACCAAAAAGACAATCTCAAAACACAAAAACACAGAATGAAAAGCGAAAACATCAAACTCAGCAAACCATGAAAAATAGTCGCACATAAAGAAATTACAAAATCAAATAATAAAAATCCCAAAAAATACGAAATAAATTGCTAGAAAAAAACAATGAAAATATGCACACCTGAAGGCGAAGCTGTAAAAATCACTGAAATACAAAGTTAAATACAAAGTTTAGAACAGGAGGAGAGGGAAGAGAATAAATGTCTGAAGAGGAAAGTGTTTGAAGGTGGCGTTAAGATCGACAAGAAACATAGGGGATTGCAGGTGTAGTAAGTAACTAAATGGCATAAATATTCCCCTGGATGAGACAGTAATTCCGGGAAGCACACGTGTTGACGCTCAGCTGTGTGCTTCCCTCTTTCCCTCTTATTAGATAGTAAATCTTCGAGTTAATTTCCTATACAATCACTCGAGTATTGAGAAGATTTCACTAAAGTCACTTTTGAATTTTTCTTCCCTCTTATTAGATAGTAAATCTTCGAGTTAATTTCCTATACAATCACTCGAGTATTGAGAAGATTTCACTAAAGTCACTTTTGAATTTTTCTTCCCTTATATAATCATCAAAGTATTGAAAAAATCCCACTAATTACTTTTGAATTTTTCTTTCCTAAATGAACATTCAACTATTGAAAAACTTCCATTAAAGTTATTTTTAAATTTTTTTCCCTAAAAAGTTATTCAACTATAACTAAGAAATCTTAATTGCATGTCATGTCATATTAATTTCTTGTTTTTTATGCCATGTGAAATAAGACCT
The DNA here is from genome assembly GCA_003996215.1 of Jaltomata sinuosa. NCBI lineage: Eukaryota > Viridiplantae > Streptophyta > Magnoliopsida > Solanales > Solanaceae > Jaltomata > Jaltomata sinuosa. The sequence continues at coordinate 341,446 of QJPP01002103.1, read as the reverse complement.
AAACTAATTTTGGATACAAAAATATTGAATCTAGCCGTTTAGTTTTGAGTCCAAATTGTCAATTTAAGTCCTATATCATTTTTGAAATGAAGTCTTATCATCCTAACGAGAAATTTTCTTAGGTACAATTACTAATTAATTTGAGTATAGAAAATAAAATTTAGGTATCTAATTTTATATATATCAATCAAAAATGCTAATTAAAAAAAAATATTGATGATCCACTCGTAACTCCGGCCTGATATGAAATGAATCAAAATTTTAAAGTATTGTAAAGAAGTAACTTGCTTTTATATGCATTATATGAAAGTTTAAGACTTCTGTCAATTAATTATTTATTTTAAAAAAATAATTTTATCTGTAATAATCTTTATTAAAGTATCTAAGAGATGAATTACTTGATTTGTAGGGATATGAAAATTCACTCTCAAAATTAACAAGAATACTTATTTTTTATATTTAAATTAATTAGTAATTGCTTTAAAATTATCCCCGTTAAGACAATAAGATTTCATTTCAAAACGATTTAATCACTTAAATTGACATATACTTAAAATAAAATGGCTAGATTTAACATTTTGTATTCAAAATTAGTGAAGGATCTTACATGGTATGAAAAATAAGAAATTAATATGACATGTCATGCCAACTAAAATTTTCCAGTTATAATTGAATGACTTTATAGGATTATTTTTTTAAAATAACTTTAATGAAAAAAATTTCACTACTTGAATGACCATTTAGAAAAGAAAAATTTAAAAGTGACTTTAGTGGATCATCTTAGTACTTGAGTGACCATATAGAGAATTAACTTATATATCTTCTATATATTACTAGTAAGAAAAAGCACGTGTCGTGCACAAGTCTAATATTTATTAGTAATTTTTTTAAAAAGGTGTTGAAATGATTTTAGAGTTTTTATCTAAAATAAATTATATATATATTTGTGGTAGTATCTTATTACGTGTAAAATAAGTACGTGGTAAATAATACGGAAAAGGGCATAAATTATCCTTCACCTATTGAAAATGGTACAAAAATATCATTCATCCACATATTGGCTCTATTATACCTCTGACATTCACCTTTGGACTCTAAAATGCCCTTCAAGTTAACAGAAAACAGAAAAGGGTCAGAAATACTCATGAACTATAGGAAAAGGTCTAAAAATACCCTTCATCCACCTTTTTGACTCACTTATACCCTTGAAACTAACAGTCACCTCTATATATAAAAAAGTATCGTTAATCTCAATCGGTACAAACCAGAGGCAAAACTAACTTGTAATTTATGATTCACATGAACGCATTAGCGTTTTCCTCAGATTCTGTAAATGTGTAAATGCCTATAAATAAGCTATAAGCTGGGTTCAAAAGATACATAAATATAACTTGACATTCCAAATTCAAATGCATTGATATTAAGGTATTATATTATGTTTTATACTACTAAAGTTCAAGTATAACCTAATCGATTTGCAATTACAAATTCCTGTTCAAATATAACTTTGGTTATAAATAAAGTATGAAATAACATTAGAGATGGATACCCATCTAATAATTCCATCTCCCTAGCCCCCAAAGAAAAGAAAAAATCTCATATTCTGCTATATGCTTTGGTCCATAGTGTAAGTTAGGGGTGTTTACGGTTTGGGTAAAAACTTATCCAAACCGAAAAATCGAACCGATTAAATAAATTAATTTTTATTTGGTTTGATTTGATTTGGTTTTACATTTTTAAAACCGATAATATTTGGTTTGATTTTGATTTTGATTTTGCTAAAAAATCGAAGAAATAACCGAACCGATAAATTATATTACATATTTTTTATAATTATATATACATGGTTTATTATTTTTTATGAATAATTTTGATTATCTTATATATGTTTTCATCAAAATTTATTTATAATTTAAATATCTTGTATTAGAGTACGTCATTTTATTATTTTATGTGGTAAATGTTTTTGTTTTTGAAAGAATTGTTGTCTTTTTTCCCGTTTGAATGAATCATTTCTTTTATTTTCGTGTATGGTTAATAACCGAATAACCGAATTAAATCGAACCTGAAACCGATAACAACCAAACCGATAAATGTATATTATATTTGATTTGGTTTGATTTTAAGAATTTAAAAAATTGATTATATTGGTTTGGTTATGATTTCAACCAATAATCGATCCAACCCAACCCGTGAACACCCCTAGTGTAAGGCCTCATTTGTTTTCATTAAGATTAAGACGTCTGAATCTGAATGCACATCTGAATGATTAAGATGTTGTCTCTAGATCTGAATACTGAACGATTAAGACTGTTTGTTTTTCAACATCTGAATATGCATAATTTATTTATTTATAAATATAATAAAAGTACAATTCAAATAAAAATTAATTATACATTAGAAAAATACTTAATTTAATAAAAATAAAATTATTAGTTGATTAAAAAAATGAGACATTTGTGTTTGCTAGTGATGATGGAGATGGTTCGTAATGGTGGTGGTGGTAATGGTTGTTGTTTATGGCTAGTAATGTTGGCGGTGATAGTTGATAGTAGAGGTGGTTGATGTTGTAGTGACTGTCATAATGGTGGCAATTGGTAGTGTTGATGGTGATTTTTGTGATGGTGAAGTTGGTTAAGGTTAGTAGTTGGTGGTGTTGATGGTGGTGACTGAAGAATGTGTGGTAGTTGAAGGCAGTTCTAGTTGTGATGGTGGATGTGGTTGGTAGTAGGGATTGATCGTACTGGTGGTAGTGGCTGATAGTGATGGAGGTGGCGCCGACTATGACAACGGTGGTGGTGGTGGCTGAAAAATGTGTAATAGTTGACGGTGTATTGGTGGTAGTTAGCGGCGGTGCTAATTGTGATGGTGAAGTTGGTTAGTTGTAAGATTGACCACAGTGGTGTTGGAGGTGACGGTGATGGTGGGGACAATTGATATAATAATTATATATAATGATGGAGGTAGTAGGGATAGTAGTGGTGGATAGTAGTGGTGGCTGATGGTGGTGGTTGACAATGGTGGTGGTGGTTGTGATGACAAAGGTGGTAAGTGATGGTGACTGGTGATTGTGGATATAGTGGTGGTGAATATTATCAATACAAGTTTACCTCTTAATGGTATTAAGACTTTATTTTAGATCTTAATGATTAAGACCCATTCAGACCAATTAAGTGTTTAAATCTTAATAAAAACAAATGCACTTAATGGCCTAAGGTCTGAACCATTCAGATTCAGACCTCCATTAAGTGCAAACAAATGAGACCTAAGTAAGCAAAACAGTTCACAACTTCACATGTTTGCTTGTCTGCTAGATGGTAGTAACAAATTTCATAGAAACAAACATGAAGCTAGATGGTAGTAACAAATTTCATAGAAACAAACATGAAATAAAATCAAGGAGAATGTGACCAAATTATCCAAGGAAAGTTCCTCTTCCCATGCCTTCTAGTGTTCTCTATTTTCCTGATTCATACTGTTCACTTGTAGTTCGTTATATTGTCATTTATTTTATACTTTGATAGTTTATATGGTACCATCAATGTAACTAATAATAATAATATATTCAATAATGTTATTGATCTAGACGATCAAGAGCAGAGGGAGATATTAGAATAAGAGGAAAAAAAACTTAATGTTTGAATCACCTACCATAGATTCGTAAATTATGTGTACATATCTGCAAACAAACTGATACAAGTGCCGAATCTAAATAACTAACAATAATAATAATAATATACTGAATAAGGTTATTGACCTAGACGTTCAAGAGCAGAGGGAGGCATTAGACCTGGAACAAAACAACAACATAAACCTTAATGTTTGAATCACCTACCATAGATCCAAAAAGAAAAAATAAAATATTGACTTTATTTACTTTTGTCTCACTTCTTTTGGGTACAATAAAACAAAACATCGAAATTGAAGAAAAACTGCAACAACATTAAAAGGACAATTAGTAAACTAATTAGAAAAAAAGAAGGGAATTAATATACTTGAATAAAATAATAACACGTGAACTGCAAAATTATTCTAAATTTTGATTGTTTATATGTTACAATATGGGTTATATATAGTAACTCTTCCGATGAGTTATTGTGTCGGCCACCAAGGATAGTCTATCAAATTAGTTTTTTTTTTTTAAATTAAAATTTTAGTTGATTTCAAAATCCTAAATATTATAAAGATGATTAAATAAAAATTTGAAGAAATAGTAAATGACACTTATGAAGGATAAAAAGTTTAAATCACATTATAAGGTGCTTCACACTTTTAATATAACTAGTTTAGTGTATGTGCGTTGCACGTGTGCATCATATATGTGCGTTGGAGATTAACATTAAAAAGATAATTTCAATATGAAGGATATAAAAGTCGATCATTATTTAAAGGATATATATATTCAACATAAAGCAACACTCTTATAACAAAAAAGTACTCGTAAACCCAAAAACTATTAGAATTGAAATAACATGACATCATGCGAAAGCTAATAATTGTAAATTCTGGCGGCGATAAATCAGATGACAAAGAAAACTATAATAAAAGAAATATGATATTTAATATGATTTGGTCAAGTGACCTACATATTGAAAAAACTAATATTAAAAAACACAAAAGTTGAGAGAATAATCTCCTCGTAAACAAAATTCTTCAAAGACTACATCTCGTGGATGTTATTCTAGTAAAAAATTCCTAAACTTGGAAAAAGAATAAAAAATTAATTAAAAATAGTTTAAAAATATTATATAATTTCCTTTGCAGATTTAAAAGTGTCGTGATCCTTTCCTTAAATAGAACTTCCATTAGTGATGAATAATTTGGAATAAAATAAAAAGGGTAAATTATAGAATAATTCTAGAATTGATATTAATTATTTTAGTATTAATTGTGTAAAATAGTAAATTATATATTTTTTTATAATAAAACTTTTCATAAACTTAAGTGTCTTTCCATATATTTAGGAGTCTACTCATATATTTATTATAATCAATATTCAATATTATAAAAACTCCTAAACTTGAAAAAAGAATACAAAGTTAATTAAAAAATATTATATAATTTTCTTTGCAAATTTAATAGTGTCGTGACCCTTTCCCCTTAATTAGAACTTCCATTAGTGATGAATAATTTGGAATAAAATAAAAAAGATAAACTATAGAATAATTCTAGAATTGATATAATTATTTTGGTATTAATTGAGTAAAATAGTAAATTATAACTTTGCTTATAACAAAACTTTCGATAAACTTAAGAGTTTTCCCATATATTTAGGAGTCTTCTCATATATTTATTATAGTCAATATTCAATATTATTAAAGTAATAATATAATAATTAAAAATAATTATAAAAAATAATTTTATCTAGTCTCTATGTCACGTGCCTCGCACGTGTAACCCCTACACCTATTATAAAAATTATACTTAAAGATAATAAATTTTTACCACAATAAACAAAATTTAAAATATTCAACTAAAGTTAGGTTTCATATGTTGAAACTTTCAACAACTCCAGCTAACGTAAACATGCACATAAGCTTTTTACCTATTATTTTTTTAGCAGTGGTAGTTCTACACTTTGATGGGAGCAACTCCTCTTCAGTACCAAATCAGTCCAATTTGTTCAGTGTCTTTTTAATATTATTACACCTGTCCACTTAAAGATGTAAAGATTAATATTAATTTAATTAAAATAACTCCCTAAATCATGATTAAAACCCAACTGCTTTTTTGATCATTACAACTTCGAAAATATGCTGGATCTTTCAATTCCTATTGGAAAAATATTGTCTTACCATACATAGAATTCATTCAAGAGAGACAAAAAAATATACTTCTCTGTTCTTTGTTGACAATCAAAAACGAAGAGTAAACTCATTTCATTGTTAAGTTTAAGAAAATTGATTAAAAAGCACATAAATTTGATTCCCATATTTCTGTTAACTTATTGACATAAACAAACTTAACCAATAATATTCATCGTCAAAAATATTGTATTAATTTTGATACCTCCTAAATAGTCATACACCTATTTATGAAGAATTAAAAGAAAAGTTGATTTGAATTCATTTTAAATTAGTTAATTCAAAGATTTAATTACTTATCATATGGATATACAAAAATAATTTTTTTATTAATATTTTTAATATTAGCTTATTTAAAATATAAAATATTTAATTGAAGTTATAATTTTTCAATAAATATTGAATGAGGTTGGTCAATTCTTAGGATTCTTAACGGAGGGCGAGTAGAGTAAAAGTTGTTGGTGGAAGACTCGACCAAAATAGCACATATCTTCTTCTTTTTTTAAAAAAAAATACATGTCTTCGAGATTATATGAAAATACAACAAAGGATAGACAAACAACAAATATGATTTTATTAAAACAAAATACACGTCTTTAGAATTATATGAAAATACAAAAAAAGATAGCGTGAGATGCCTACCTTTCCAATGTTAGAGAATGCGCAAGTAGACGTCCAAGTAAAACTCTAACAACTATATATAGCAACCTATAAGCACATCTAATATCTGCAATAATAACAACTACTATATATTATTACTTTTTATAAGATAAGAAATTATTTTCAATAGATCCTCGGCTCAAGAAATAATAATAATAATAATAATAATAATAATAATAATCAAATCAAAAAATAACCTAACAACATTTATCGCAAAATCATACGTGTTTGAGATAGGCAGGTGCTGCAAAAATAAAACAAACCAAAAAAATCAATTAGATTTAGCCGACACAAAAACAGAAACTCGTAGGAATTCTATCACGAAAAATGGAGAAAAGTTTACCGTTCGAATAAAGAGAGAGCTTCAGAATTTACGTATGATCATCCATACGATACTCATGTTTAAACTAAATAAAAATTCGTGTAACCTTAACTGGACACCCTCCCTTCCGGTTGGACCTAAACAGAAAAAGATTGGAACCTTGTATTACATGAATCTTGAAAACAATACTACTGTGAGCAAAAAAGGAAAGAAAGGAACTCTTTTATGTGGTGAGTAAAATTGATCGCAAGCAGTAATATTAGACTGGAAGAAGACTTCTCTCCATTAATGAAAGAATCTCAACCAATGTCCAATTTATCTCCGAGATGATTTGCATAATTTTTCTTCCCCGGTCTTGCTCAACATCAACAACGTCATTAGACTGCTGAACGACTTTTTAAATACCAACACAAATGTCATGGATGGGAAACAATGTCGTAACTACCAGTGCTTTTTTTTTAAAAAAATTCTATCCCTTCATTAGGCTTAGGTAGTAATATAATAATTGCATACATGTTACACAACTTCATTGAATATGTAAGAAGATACCTAGAGAGAAATATTACCGGACAATTTTTTTATCTCCATCAGACCTTGCTCAACATCAACAGCAGCATGATACGAAATTAGGGTTATTAACTGTTCTTCTTTTTTAATTTATTTAGTAATTCTTACCATATATTTTAGGATTCCTTAATTTATAAAACTTACCATATATTTTAGGATTTTTTTAGTTTAAAATTTTATAAAAATAATTAAATAATAATTAGAGGAAAAAAAGTGAAAAGACAATTTTGTCTATTGCGGAATTTTTAATGAATGACAAAAAGTTCAAATCACATTATAAGGTCTTTCACACTTTTAATATAATATAGATATAGATATAGATATAGATATAAATGAAGAGTATATTCGTTCCAAATCGCAATATTGAGCGATATATTTTACCTTTTTATCCTTAATAAAATATGGACTTATTTTTTTGGGGTATATGTACACTTTTTTTCTAATGAAGAGTATATTCGTTCTAAATCGTAAAGTTGAGCGATATATTTACCTTTTTACCCTTGATAAAATATGGACTTATTTTTGGGGCACTACTACCTTGGGTAAAATTGGGCTTAGAAGAAGAGAAAAATCTCTATTTAGAATTTGGGCTTTTTATCAGTCCTCAACCCAAACCCTAAAAGCACTCAATCACCTTTGTGCTGTTATATATACTAAACCTCTCCCCACATTTCAGTGTTCGCTCGCTCGCCCGCCGCCGTAGACGCAATTTGCTTCTTCCAAATCCTCTCCGACGTCGTTTCTCCCCGCCGGAATCCACCATGGTTGCCTCAAAGAAGACTGTAAGTAACTCTTACGAATCAGATCATGAAAATGCGTTTTTGTTTGCTTGCTTGTAAATGCTAATCTAGTTTTTTTTTTTTTTTTGTGAATTTTTGCAGAAGAAGACTCATGAGAGCATTAACAATAGGCTGGCTCTTGTTATGAAGAGCGGCAAGTATACATTGGGATACAAAACTGTTCTCAAGACCATTAGAAGCTCAAAAGGTATTGTATAGTGAAATCAGTCACTCTTCAGTTTGGGGAAAATAGTCATCTGGTATAATTTTGATGTGCAATTTGTTACGGATTGTATTATTACTTCCACCGGACCAAAATACTTGTCAATTTCCTTTTGTTTTGGGAGTCAAACGATATTGATATGAGAAAAATTGCTATTTATAGTGCTAAGTATAGTTTTTGAATGTCAAAATTTTAATTTTAAAATATTAAATTAATCTAATCTAATTTAGCTTTGAAAATTTAGTTAAATTGACTCTCTAGAAGCGAAATGTGACAACTATTTTGGAACTGAGGGAGTATTTGCTATGTATCAGTGCTCTGTTTTCTGGGAAATGTAGGCCGATTTTTCTAGGGAAAGGTTAATATAGAATTGAGATGTAGGATTGCGTAGCATACGAGTCAATGATATAACAGTCCCACATTCCTGTGTTACTTACTTTCTGGAAAGTTATCTGCCAGATTAATGATGAAATTTCAAATCAGGAGGTTATTTATTATTGAATCCAAAATGGAATTTTCTTTTTAAAATAGCAAGAAATCCAAAATTGTGTAATATTTGGAATAATATTTATGTTTGAATGCACTTAAATACAACTTCAAAAGTGAAAAGTGAGTTTGAAAACAAATTATAAATTTTCCAAATTTTGAAATGTCTTCAAATTGGATTTGAATTTTTCATGGTCAAACATAACCACATTTTTTGGTGATGAATAAATTAACATAAATTAACCACATAATTAACTTAATGTTTTGAGTAATCATTTCATGATTTCCTTGAGTCAACTGAACTGGCTCAGTTGAGTCTGAGCTCGAGTGATTTGAGTTTTTTGAATGAGTTGGGTTGAGTCTAGCAAACTTTTGCAAAAAAATTGATTTGAGTCTAGCTTAGAGTCTACTACCTAGCTGACTCGTTTATGTGCTTAGGCCTTGTAGTTCTTTTCAAGTTTGATCCTAAAGAATGGAAAAACTCCTAATAGAAATGTTTCCTGGTTTATTAGGCTTTACACGACATGAATCCAGACTAATCGAATTAGTTCGCTTTGGATATTTTTCGAACTTCTTAAAATTTTGATGGGCAATTTGTTATGGATTGTATTACTTATTTGCTATGTATCAGTGTCCTGTGTTTGGCATATAAGACTAATCTTTAGCTGCATATCATGCTTAGCTGATATGTCCAGGCAAGGGTTAATATCGAGTTGAGATATATGATTGTGTAGCATTCGAGTCAACAATCTAACAAAAACCCTTATTGATGACTCTTGGATGATATAATTTGGTGATTTTCTCTTTGAGCATAATATATATCAATTATCCAAAAACGTGTACCTCGGTCTATGATATTAATAAGAAGCCCCTTAACTACTAAGCTTGGCTGTTATTCTTGTGGAGGTTATTAAGAAGTTAATTTAGAAGTTAACTTCTCTATATTTAATCAATCAGATCTTAGTTTTTAATGTATAATTAAACCAATTAAACATGGGGCCAAAATGTAACAAGCACTGTCTCAAGAAGCTCTCACCACATAGTTCTTACCTAGACTATTCAAACTGAGGAGTTGAAGATGACAATCACTGGTAGCAGCCTTCATAAATAATCAAGGAAAAATCTGGAATGTGACTGTATCAATGCTGGCTATTTTTTATAGCAAGGTTAATTAGGAATTGGTGCTTGTATTATTAACCCCCATATAGTTTGGGTCAGTTGTATATGGATCCTCTATTTATTTTGAATCGTTTGGGCTATATAGTTTGATTCTTGTCTTTACCATTTTTTTTGATGACTGTGGTGTCCGGGCCAGCTTTCGCGCACCTCGACTAAATCCACGTGCTACCTGCCACCTCCCACCAGCAACAGGTACCACATAACTCTGTCCACCAAGGCTAGAACAGATGGGAAGAAACACATAGTGTTTTTTGTCTCCGCTGAGATTTGAACCTGAGACCTCAGGCCTCATGATTCTTTAACCCACTTCATTGACCACTAGGCCACACCCTTGGGTGCTCTTTACCGCTTATTCATGTCCTTTGCTTTCTTGCAAATACCACTTAACAGTTTAGAGATCTGCTCCTTTCCATGTTAATGTTACTTGCATTTTTTTTGTTTGATTAATAGGAGTATTTGTTTATTTAAAATTTAAAATAAGGGGAAGTATACAGATTTCCTGTTAAGAGGGAGTAGTAGTCGTTGTTGCTTTTTAACTTGGGTTTCTATATCTTTCTTTGAATATCACAGCAAAACTTGTTATCATTGCCAACAACTGTCCTCCTATCAGGAAGTCAGAGATAGAGTACTATGCTATGTTGGCAAAGGTCGGAGTTCACCACTACAACGGAAGTGAGTTCATGTCATTCATTACATTCTTTTAGATATCAATATATCTCCTTGTGCTCTCAAAGTGTCCTTGGTGTTTTGTTTTCAACATATGGCTTTCACTGAAGTGATTTACTTTCTTTTGGGTGCCTCTTTGGCTCTTTGCTAATAATTCTTTTTGAAGTTCTTGTATCGGTAACGTTTTGGAAAGTTATTTTTTGAATTTGTATATAGGTTAAACAAAGGTGCTCATAATAGTGATCTGGATGGAATGCCAGAAAAAATTCTTCTCTATTGACAGGATTAATATCATGAAAAAAGAGTATCTAAGCATAAATAGTCTGGGGATACAAACCAAGTTTATATCTAGTGAGTTGAGAGGGAAAACCTGATGTCTGTCACTGGGCTAACTATTAACTAAAGTTTAGCGGTCTGCTTGATATGTAGTGTAGATGAGGTGTGTGATGTGTACACCTCTAATATTAGATTATGTTCAGGTGCATATCTGTTGTGTCATGGTTTCTCTTGCCTCTTATGGTTTCTTATGTTGTGATCTTGTTGATTCACCTTTGATTCGTGAAGTCAAAAGATTTTGAGCTGTTTATGCTTTTAATCCTGAAGAGAATACATTTCATTGTGAAACACTTCCTAGTGGAAATTGAGTTTCTTATTATTGTTCATTCTACTTGTGATGATTGGAGGTATCACATGGGTAGAGACGTAGAGTGCTTTCATTTTTTCGGCAAAGTTATGTTCTTATGATTGTTTGTTTTCCATTGTTGCAGACAACGTAGATTTGGGGACTGCCTGTGGTAAATACTTCAGAGTCTGTTGCCTCAGTATCATTGACCCAGGTGGGCATATAGTGGACTTCCTCAATAGTGTCCATTAACTAATTGCATTTCTTGCCCCACATGCATAAAAGATATTGTTTGTCTTGTTGATTTCTTAAATCTCCCCTGTTTACGTTTCTGGAATACAGGTGATTCTGATATTATCAAGAGCTTGCCCTCTGACCAGTGAGAGGCGATGTTTGATTCGATGCTGTTTTGGATCTTATTCGGAAGTTGCCATTGTTATTATGAAAAGCAGCTATTATCGATGAGTAATGAGTTTGGCAACTTCATTTATGACTTGGAAGAAAGTTTTGATGATGTTGAATCTGATTTAACAATTTTTCTGAGTTGATCTTTCAATCTACTATGTAGACTTCTGTCTTTCAACTTCATTCCTGTGTTACTTTCTGAAAAGTTATCTGCCTGATTATTGATGAAATTTCAACCTAGTTAATTCTCTTGTAGGACTTGAGAAGGGTAAAATCTGCCTTGTAGTAGGCCCCTTGCATACTGAGTTAAAAGAGGCAAATTTGATCTTAGTTGTTCCGTCAGTTTAAGGGGAATGTTTGAGCCCAAAAACAAACCTCAGGGGTCGTTTGGTACATTGAATAAGAAAAATAATTTTGGAATAAAATTTGGGATTAATTTTACTTCATATTTGGTATGAGGTATTAATTAATTTTGAAATAATTTTATCTCACTATTTGTGTACTAAAATAGTGGAATTACCATTCTATATAGATGGTCGAAGATTTTTTATCCCTACTTATCTTGTTTGAGGTAAGAAACGAGTGTAGTTATGAGTCATTTCTAATATTTTTGGGGTGGTTTTGGTCTTCTTTGGTTAATCGGGTACACCTACATCTCATTTCTAATATTTGAATTTTTGTAGTTTATTATTTCTTATAAATCAAATTTATATATTTAAAAATTATATAAAACTTATAATTTAAAATATTTACAAGAATTATAATTTATTTTTTTGACTGTACAAATAATAATCAAGACATTAATTTAAATTGAGGAAGTAACATTCATTATTACTAGGGGTGGCCGGGTGGGTGTTTGGCTAGTTTAGATGGATATGAATTTTTGATTTTTGGATTAAAGTAATTACCATTCAAATAAGCTAAGATTGGATCAATTTTTAAGTTCGATTTCAGATTAATCGCTTTCGATTGTGGTTTCTTCTTATAGAATTGAACATTCAAATCAAGTAACCATATTAAATTGCCTTAATAGTTTCTTATTCTCACCACAATCATCCAAATAAAGTGGACAAGCAATAAAATTATTATCAAGAAAATGCAATAGAGAAATAAGAGAAAAGACATAAGTACTCCCCTAAATCATAAGCGAAATTTCAACGACACATCTTAACTATACGTGAATTCTATTACCCCAAAACTCCCTTCTCCCACCCCCTTCACTCCCAATATTTCTTTGTACCTTATGTGCTGACGTAAAGCCATAACCCAATTCAATTAGTTGCGATGAAATACACGCGCTGTCATGTATATATATATTTTTTTTTATTCTAAAAAGTTTCTTGTTATTTTCTATACCTTGTATTTAAGATAAGTTAATACACATAATTTTTTTATTTTTTTATATTTAAATTTTCTAAAAAAAATTAACGTAACTTTTTAGTTTTTTTCCCCCTTTTTATTTTCTTTGCCTTGTATTTAAAATTTTCTCAAATAGATGTAATTTTTTTTTACCTTCTTTCATATTTTCCTTTTTCTATGTTTTTTTTTTGCTCATTTCTTTGAATTTATTTTCAAATGTCTAAGAAGACAAAATGGTGCACAAGATTAAAGGTTGAGTTATTTACCTTAAGGACTAGGAATCAATTCTCACTAAATGAATTTTAAGAGCAGAAGTTGGCTTATTGATTTATGAGTTCAAAATTCACCTTGAGGTTCTAAGTTCAAGTCTCAAATTCTATTTAAAAATAAAAATAAAATAATTCAAATGTCTTGTATTTAAAATAAGTTAATTTAGATAGATATCAAAATAAGTCAAGGAGATTAAATTAAAAAAATTAAAATGTTAAAAATAAAAGACACTTTTTTATTTTTTTTTAAAATACACATTTTTTTAAATTAATTAAAAGTGAAAAGATAAGAACAAAGAAAATAAAATGTTAAAAGTGATGATGAAAATAAATTTTTTTTACAAAGAAATAATAGAAAATAATTAAATAAATATAAATTTTAATAGTAATAATTATGTGTATTAATTAGTTGTAAAATGTCAATTGAAAAATGACATGTGTTCAATATTACGAAAAAAAATTCTCATATTTTTTGCCTCTCACTTGCTTCCAAGAGAGTAAGCACACTCTTTGTGCCACCCCCAGCATTAAGGATGTATTTTTTACACTTTAAAATAATTTTGGGATTGTAATAGGATCCCAATGTAATTAAGATGTGTCACTAGAATTTCACGTATAATTTAAGGTAGTACTTACGCCTTTTCTCGAGATATTAATAAGACTATGGGAAATGACCAAAAATACCCTCGAACTATTTGAAATAGAGCAACTATACCCTCCATTTTATTTTGGGCTCAAAAATACCCTTGTTGTTAACATTTTGGACCACAAATACCCCTCCAACTTAACAACCCTTTTTCTATGATGATTTGGCAGCCACGTAGTCGTCCAACTAGGACAAGACCACTCCACATGGCTGCCACCTAGAATCCCATTAGATTTATGAAAAGGGGTCAAAAATACCCTCAAACTATTTGAAATAGAGCAAATATATCCTCCGATACATTTTGGGGTCTAAAATACCCTTGCTGTTAACATTTTGGATCACAAATACCTTCCAACTTAACACCCCATTTTCAGTGATGATTTGGTAGCCACGTGGCCGTCCAACTAGGATTAGGCCACTCCACATGGCTACCACCTACGATCCTATTAAATTTAATAGTCTAACCTATTCTTTCAACAATTCGACCCACTAATTGCCTCGATCTCACTCCCAATTTAAAGCTATACTAAACCTAACTAGCTTCATTGATAAAAGACTTCAAACAAATCTAATATGAGCAACGAGCTCTCATATCGATCATTAGAAAAAATTATATATTATTCGTGTATAAAATTTAAATTCAAAAGGTGCAAAAAATTTAAATTTAATCAATAAATAATTCAGCAAGTAAATTATCACCCTCCAACATCAGGCTCACCAAATCATCCATTTGATCTGTCTTTGTTTCTTGCTTCTTCATATCATCAATACCTCTTTTCTCAACAGTGAATACAATTTTGTGGATCATCTTCTTAATTCCATTTTAGCATTTAGTAAGGTACTTATCACTGACAGTGAAGATGTATCTTGGATGTATGCTCTGTCTTAGTTTATAAATAATAGCTATCCTTTAAAAAAAAGCCTTCAATGTAAATGCCGACATAGTCGCTAAATTGCATTTTTTCTGTTTTAACGGCATACTAAATACTAATAACTTGCAAAAGTTTCTTTTTATACCCATATTAGATTTGTTTGAAGTATTTTATCAAATGAAGTGGGTTAGGTTTAGTATAACTTTTAATTGAGAGTGGGTCGGAGCAATTAGTGGATCGGATCATTGAAAGAATGGGTCAGACTATTAAATTTAATAAGATCATAAGTGACAGCTACGTAGAGTGGCCTTGTCCTAGTTAGACGACCTCGTGGCTGGCAAATCATCAAAGAAAATGGGGTGTTAAGTTGGAGGGTATTTGTGGTCCAAAATGTTAATGACAAGGATATTTTGAGCCCAAAATGAAACGGAGGGTATATTTGCTCTATTTCAAATCATCAAAGAAAATGGGGTGTTAAGTTGGAGGGTATTTGTGGTCCAAAATGTTAATGACAAGGATATTTTGAGCCCAAAATGAAACGGAGGGTATATTTGCTCTATTTCAAATAGTTCGAGGGTATTTCTGGCCCTTTTCCGATAAGACTATAGAATGACTAAGAGTAAAATTGAAAACAAATAACTAATTATACTTGATCTTTTAAAATGACACTTATTTCGGATTATTTATTTTGAGTAAGGACGATAAGTAAAGTGGTCCGAAGAGAATATAAAAATGATAATTTTATGTAAAATGAGTATTCCCTTCGTGCATCTTTACTTGTCCACTTTTCTATGTTGGGATGTACAACAATACTTGTTCAGTTTATAAAATCAATATATAATTTACTTATTTTTGTCCATTTTATCCTTAGCATTAAATACGATTCATTATCTAATGTATTTTTCAAAGCATTAAATTTATTATATTCAAAAGATAATATGTTAAAATTACCCCTATCATTTTACTACTTCTTAATTCCTATGGCAATAGAAAAGTGGACACATAAAGATGGACGGAGAGTATTTTGTAAACTAATGTTTTGAGGACAAAGAGAAAAACGTGGCACTCCAAATCAAAATCAAACAAAAAGTTGTCCAACGAATGCTCATCGTGATTCTCGCACCCAACTGATAGTATAGAAAAACAAAGCAAAACCAAAACATTGTTATTGTCACCCAAAACTCTACTCACTTACTTCACAAAGAAAAATTTCTTATAGATTTCACAAAGTTTTCTACAGAATTGAGTGTCCAAAAAAGGTGTGACACTGGGCTTAATGCTGCAAAAAGAGGTAAATTTATTAGCTTAAACACTTGCATTATTTACTTTCCTGTTTCTGAATTTTGAGAATGCAACATTGAAATTGAAATTGTTAGATGTTATCGTTTCGGAGCCTTTATTCATTGGTAGGGCAATTTGGGAAATTTCACAAGTGAGGTCTGGGGAGGGTAGAGTGCGCAGACCTTACCACTACCTTGTGGGAGGTAGAGAGGAATTTGGGCAACAACCCAAGTTAGCTAAATTGTATTTTGTGACAATGAGGGTATGTTTTTCAACTGTGTTTATGTTAACTTTTTTGAGTGACTTGCACATATAGAAGAATCTTTTGAGCGATTTGCACATATAGACTTACTTGTCATCATACTTAAGATCAAGTTATAGCGGGTCGCTAAGATTTTTTTATTTGATATTAGGCAAGTCTTCTTTAACATCAAGTTATAGGATTTAAGTGCATTTTAAGAGGCGGTTTGGGCTACACCTTCAATTATTAAAGCATTTAGTCGAGGTTTAGGTGAATTTAGTGGCGGTTTAGGTGAATTTCCTATGATCATCAAGATTTTTATCACAAATCCTGACGAATTCCCAGGATTTCTTCCACAAGACTTGCCTTAACAACAAGTTATGGTGATCGTCATGATTTTGTGGCTGCAAAAACCCATGATTTGTCATGATTTAGCCTCCTGACGATTATCGTAACTTGTTGTGTTGAAATTTCAGCAACACATTTTTGCATCAAAATTGATCCAAATCAACTTTAAATGACTTTAAATTTGATATCCAGCCTTGTAATGCCAGTCCAAACAATTTTCAATTGTTGAATTTAACTCAAACCTTCAAAAATCGATAGACCCACTTTGTTTTCTTCTACAAACGAGCTCAATAAAACTCAACAATGGTGCTCTTGTAGGGGTAAGGTCTGTGTACACCTCACTGTCTACCCCAAAAATATAGGGGGTAAGGTCAGTGTACACCCCACCCTCCCCAGATGGGTATGTTGTTGTTGTTGTTATAATGGTGTACTGCACATACACGTGTTTCTTTGAAGAGAAAACAGAATATTGAAGAAACCCTTGAATTTGATACAGTTTTGCTTGGGTTTTGTCAAGGTTTCTTTATCAAACCAATGACTTGAGTTTCAACCACAACCTATGTTGCTCGGACTGTCCGAAAATACTTGTGTCGGATACTCCAAAAAAGGCACTACTTTTGGAGGATCCGACACACACTCGTCAACATTTTTTTAAGAGTCCGAGCAACATAGGTTTCAACAAATGGTTACGACTTACAATAATTGATGTTTAGGGTAATCCTCACTTGTCAACTTAAGAGTCTCATGAAAGAAGCTTTCTAACTGCAGTCGATCCATAGAAACTCAACCTAAAAGTGTGAGCTACATAAGTTAGCTTAATTGTATGTTGTCACAATGAGTTTCTTTTAGGTGTTCTAACATGTTACGCTTTTCGGATGTTTTCCCTTTACTAACAACTAATGTGTGGACTTACAAGTGGTCCTTTAAAGGGGAAAAACATGAAATTTTATCTTGCTTTCTTTTGAGTTCTACTCGAGGAACTAGTTTCACATTCAATGTTACTAACGCTGAGTTTCTACGATTGTTGTGTCAGGGTATTTATAATTGCTCTTTCCTCATGCATATGTAATTTACTGTACTTGAATTATGTTGCATGAGATGAATTTTAATGGAGAAACATGTTCAGTGAGGATTTATATAGTCGTTCACAAGTTGTTTGAGATTAAGACATAGTTATTTTCATTGTTGTTGTTGTTGTGGTTGTAGTATTGTACTTAAACTGACCGTCTCTTGCTGTTTCCATATGTATCAAAGTGTCGACGACACAAGGTAATGTACTGACAATCTCTGATTGGTTGATATATATCTTGAGTTTTCTGGGATAGTTCTGAAGGTAGTGGAGCTGATACACTCCCTACTAGTATTGTTGAGCTCTGTCCTGTTAAACTTTCTAGTTTCAGGAAAATTAGATCATTTTCTGACTATTTAACTATAACTATGCTCTCGAGTCTTGACAACTCAATGGTTAATTGTGTGTGGAGGTTTCCCAGCCCGTTCCAGGGAAATGTTTTGAATTTACTAATCGTGAATAGCTTGGTGCTGGGGTCAAATCTATCTCTCCAAAAGGGTTGAACACGGTGAAGTCTGCCATTTTAGCTAAGCAACTTTGTGATGAATTAACGAATAGCCGGACAAGGAAGTGGTGTCTATGAGAAAGAAGAGTCGTGAAGCACACTATGCTAGCAATTTGGAATGTCAGTTTAGCCATTCAAATTGTCTTCCCCCCCCCCCCCCCCCCTATTTTACGGTGAGTTAGCATTTCTCTTTTTTGAATTTTTTAGTAATGTAACTTAAAAAATTCTTAATTACTATTCCTATATTCCATTGTGTTAAGCTAGAATTCTTCCTTTTTTTTTTTTTTTCCATTCTTTGTCCTCAATTAATTGAAATTTTTTCTTTCTTGAGTTGTCCTGATCTTTTGTATGGATATTTACAAGGAAGCTCTTCACCTATATTTCTTGCACTTTCAATATTCTATTGTTAAAACGATATTGTGAAATCAGTTTTGCAATAGGTAATTTTAAATACATCTCCATTTGAGGCTCACTCCTCTTCAAATACAATATAAGTTTTACTTAAGTAGTCGTGCATAGTTATCTACATTCGCATTAGCTAATGATGAAAGATTATCTGGATTTTTCCTGCGGATGATAATATTGTCTGCTCCTGGTTTGATGCGGCTAATTCCTCTTCGATATCTACCAAAAAAGGGTCGAAAGTATAACCGATAAGTAGGAGCCATCTCATAGATCTGTCGTCCTCGTTTACTTTTACTTGTTCGCCAATTCTTCATTCAAGGTGATTCAAACCAAATGGAGGATCTTCCACCTTTAAGGCCATAACATAAATACTTGAACACGAGAAGGGTTTTAATGGCAGCCAGACTCCGTTAATGTGGAAGTCTATTAGTTACAGGGATGTCGATTCCTTTGATTTTCTCGATTACCATACATGAAAGTTTGGTATATGAAAGGTTACTTCATCTTCGGTTATCGTGCATGAGAGTTCAGTCAGAGAATCAACAAATTCGACTCCACATTGTTCACAAAATTCAGGGGAGAGAGCTCGGAAGGGCTACTTTACCTTTGGTGATCACACAATGACCCATACAATCACTACCTACAATAGATGGAATTTTGATTGATTATATTCATAAGAAAAGCCAAATGTAAGTAGTTGTGGAAGGGGGCTGAAAGTACATTCTATATGAGGAATTCACGAAAATCTAGAAGGCTCCATATTTTAACTCCTTTGGAAATATTACCTGATTGACATTTCTTTCCTGTATTCCAGATACTTCATATGCTGCCCAATAAACTTGTCTTGAATTTTGCAGTTTCCTTAAAAATGGGCTGAAAGGGGAAGGTCATGTGCGGGGAAAATCAAAGGGAACTCTTTCTTTTTTACTAAGAAGATACTCCCTCTGTTCCTTTTTAGTTGTCATGTCTTCTAAATATAGTTGTTCCTAAATACTTGTCAATTTAAAAAATCAAGAGAGAATTAATTAATTTTTTTCAACTTTGTCCTCAACATTAATTATTCTAGAATTAAGAGGCACGTAAATAAATAAAGATTAAAGAATTAATAAGGGATATATTAGTCAAATGACACTCCTAATTTTTTTTTTAAGGGTTGTGCAAAACCTTATCATGACAACTAAAAAGGAACGGAGGGGGTATTAATTACTCTATTCCAAATCACACATGTAGCCATTAGACATTACTAAAAAGGTATCCTCGGTATATGTATTTAGTGATTTGAGGATTAAAACTTAAATTATTCAATGATATATTTATGTAGTGTTGTTCTATACCTCCCACCAACACATGTGCTAGGTGTTGGGGTTTAGTAATGAAAAGTGAATGGAAAATGGAGGGAAATGAAATATCCCTTTTGCTTTTGTAAAGAGCTTTTGTACCACATTGGTGGTGGAAAGGAAATTTCAAGTGTTTATATTGAGAAACACTTCCTCATGGTATTAAAGGGGTTGAGAAGAAGACAAGCCTCGCGCCGTCGTCGGCTCGGCTTCGGCTTCGGCTTCGGATTTGGATTTGGATTTGGAAAAGATCGAGAGATTATCTTTTTGGACAAAGTTTATTTAAACTTAATTGTTTAAAAAAGTCTAACCTAGAATATTTCTCCATGTGCGAGCCGCACTTCGGACTTGTACGAAACGCACGTCAAAGAGGACACAACTTTTTGACTCACTGTTTCGTGACATGCGAAGAGACATGCGACACGCACAATGGCTTGTGTGTTTCGCACATCACGTTCAGTGCTGGCAGACTCAGTGATTTCGTGTGCACGGGACGTGCGACGCGCACTTCTTCTTGTGCGAACCGCACATCGTCCCGTCGTATCTGAAACAGAGCAACTTTTCTGAACCGTTGCTTCCTTTCTGAAGCAGTGCTTTTTGGCTATAAATATCTGATTCTTCCTCAGATATGAAGCACGAAAAAGTACTATTAGAGTACAAGAAACACAAGTATACTTCTATATTTTCTTCAAATTTCAAGTGTGATTTACTACCGTTGAGTGGTTCGCTGAACAATAGAATTTGAGGTACCGCTATTCTATTGTTGTTAATCGTTCTATCCTGGGAGGATATATTCCATCAACCTTGGGTGCTTGAGGGGAATAATTTCCTTAAGGATACACTGTGTATTCAGTGGGCTCGATTTTTTCTTCATCTCTTTTCTGCAACTATTTTTCGTAAATAGTTTAATTCCTTGTTTCTACTTACTTTGTTTAAGTACAAATTTTATTTATCACCCAAATAACACTAGGTAACTCTATCCACCAAGCCTTAGACAGATAGGAAGAAATCACCTAGTGTTTTGCCTCAATTGGGAATTAAACCTCAGATCTCATGGTTCTCAACTTACTTCATTGACAACTAGGTAATGTTTCGGGTTGTATTCTCAAAATTTTCACATTTTTGATGCAAAAGGAACCTTCCCCTAGTGAACAATTATATTTGAATTGCCTTTTCATTGTGTTCCATGAACCACACTAATCTAGGTAGGTATTAAGTGAATTTGTGTGCACCTCCTAAGACTCCAAAGTTCCTCGTGTCTTCAAACTCAATTGTTAGGTTAAGGTAGTGGTGGAAATTGGATAATTCAATCAATCCCTTTCTTTGAAAGAACTCTTCAAGGGCAAAACGTCCCCTTTCCTTCATACTTCATATAAATAAATCTAAACCCCCAGAGTATATCTTTCCACGGATCGAAAAAAAGACAGTTCAATTTAGATTCTTTTATTTGTTAGAAAAAGAGATAATCGACTATTTTTCCTTTTAGAGAATCTAAAATTCAATAAATAAGATAAATAGGAGACTGGAAATGAAAGTCTCTTTCTCGGATCTGTTCTTCATCACACTGTTGGAACAAAACGAAAATACCGAATGCAACAACATTGAAATATTTGGTACATAAGCCGCGATCCAATAGATATACATCAAAATTTACAATCTACTTAATATAGATATCTTTGACAGGGTTGTATTTTTGGTTGGAATGGGATGGTGTTCAAACTCCCGAAATACAATCTAGACAAAGACCCTCCATTCTTGACTGGACTGACTCGGGGAAGGGTCAATCTCTTTCGGAGCATGCGTCTTAGCCACTTCTTTGTCCTAATCAAACAGTAGAATCTATCTATCAACAATTCTTTTCTCCGCAAATCACCCCTTCCCTATCAGCCCGCCCGATCAATCTTGTAAGATCAACTAATTCAAAATGGTTAACCTGGTCCGGAGTTGTCGGAACGAATCATTTATTTATCGAAAAAGCTTTATTAGGGGGTCTTGGTTGGCCCCTATTTTCAACTATTATAGCTGGGAAATGAAAACTATTTTTCCCACACAAAGTTTGTGAATAAGTTATTGTCGGTTAATGAGCAAAGAATATCCGTCTTTCTGATACACAGGATGGGTTGAACTCATAATTCATTAGATGATTTTTATGAATGTCAACTAAGTATCAAAAGTAAATTGCTCTCGGTTGTTCAATCATTTGATAACCGGAGTCATTCTTTGATAAATGATCACTATGAGTCAGACTCAATAGAATTTGATCAATCCTATTTTCCGTCGTTAGGGTGGAGAATTGAGCCAAGAATTCTCTTTCTTCGTCAGAATCGAATCACTATTCGCGACCCATGATTCAATTTTCTCATCAATCCAGTCCCTGCTCAAGTTTTTTCTTTTTCTTATTAATGAATAGATCTCTTTATTGTATAACTTAGATGTCTCGTATTTCTTGAAAAAGTGATTCAATTGATGGGATTTGGTATGATATCGATGAGATTAATATTCTAATCTTTCTTCTTAGAACGTATTGATTTAATCTGATAAGCGGGATCAAGCATATTGCCCCAGAAGCATAACCTCGTATTTCTTCTAGGAAATCTCCTAATTGTTCTAGAGGGGTTTGCAATTAAAGAAAAAGAACACATGGTGTCTAAACTTAAGAAATCAATATACAGACTCAAACGAGCTTCCCGACAATGGTACTTAAAGTTTAATGAAACTATTGTCACCTTTGGATTTAAGAAAACACTGTTGATCGGTGTATATATCTGAAGGTCAGTAGGAGTATGTTTATTATTTTAGTCCTGTATAGTGATGACATCTTACTTTCTACTAATGATCTTGGTATGATGTATGACACCAAGACATTTCTCTCTTGACAACTTCGAAATGAAAGGTATGGGAGAGGCATCCTATGTGATAGGAATAGAAATATTCCAAGATAGGTCACAAGGATTATTGTGATTGCCCAGAAAGCCTATATTAATAAAGTGTTAGAGCGATTTAGAATGAGAAAAAACTCATCAAGCTCCATTCCACTTAAAAAATATTGTGATTGCCCAGAAAGCCTATATTAATAAAGTGTTAGAGCGATTTAGAATGAGAAAAAACTCATCAAGCTCCATTCCACTTAAAAAAGGAGGTAAGTTAAGTCTCATGCAATTCTAAAGAATGAATTGGAACGTGGGCAAATGAAAGATATTTTTTATGCAGCTTTAGTTGGGAGCCTAATGTATGCCCAGACATGTACAAGGACATGCATCAATTTTGCTGTGGAAATGTTGGGCAGATATCAAAGTAATCCAGGAATGAACCACTAGAAAGCTGCAAAACAAGTATTTAAGATATTTTCAAGGAACGAAAAAATATGTGCCCACTTATAGAAGATCTGATCATCTTGATGTGATTGGATTTTCAGATTCAGATTATGCTGGTTGTGTGGATACAAGAAAATCCACATTTGGTCATTTCTCCCCGTTAGCGGAAGGATACCACATGTTAGGATTTTCTCAGTTTTAGATTGTGAAACTTAAACAATGTAATTGAAATTCGACATGACTTTAGGGTTGTGGAATTTAATTTTTACAAAAATATCATGTTACATTAATCAAGAATACATATTTGGATCCATGATGTTTTCTTGAATTATCTTTAGCGGAATGATTGAACTTTAAGAGAAACTGGTTTCTCTCCTTTGCATTGCGCTCTTTCTCACACTATTTGATGGGAATAACCGTGAATTGCAGTTGACAGAGGATCAATTACTTGAGGCTACTTTATACTCCAATTACACCTAGAGTAGATGTATATAGCTGAAAAATACTCTTCTCTTAATATATAACAATGAAGTCATAATGTGTTATTTATAGAAGGAGGGCGATTGCACAAGCGCGATATAAGCGTGATACATGTCACACATGCAAACCACCTTTATGCATATGTGGCAAGTGTTATCCATGCACTTTGCAATGTATCAAGTGATACCTCTTATGCATGATTTGACAAGTGCCAGCCATGCAATATCCCTCTCTGCATGTGCGGCACATGTCCACCATGCATGGCGCGTGTCATGCAACGTAACACGTGTCACACTGACCAATCATGCTGACACATGTCACGTTTCTAAGCCAATTGGGAAAATATAAGATATATGTCCCACGTGATTAAGTAGGGTTTAATAAATAAAGTAGGCTAATTAAAGAATATTGGTTAAAGCTTATGGGGTAATTTTAAGGCAATTAAACAACTTCCCACTTTGATGGAAAGTGGAGAATTGTATGGCTATTACATAATTTGGAGGTGTCCATGTACTATAAAATGGCTGAGAAACGTGACACGTGCCAGTGTGATTGGTTAGCATGACACGTGTCACGTTGCATGACACGCACCATGCATGGTGGACATGTGTCGCACATGCTGAGAGGGATCTTCCATGACTGCCACTTGTCGAAGCATGCATAAGAGGTGTCAATTGACACATTGCAAAGCTTATGGATGACACTTGTAACACATGCATGAAGGTGGTTTGCATGTGTGACACGTGTCATGCTTATGTCGTGTTTGCGCAATCGTCTTTGTCTATAAATAACTCATTATGACTTCATTGTTACATATCAAGAAAAGAATATTTTCAGCTATGTAAATCTACTCTATGTGTGGTAATTGGAGTATAAAGTAGCCATAAGAAACTGGTCCTCTGTCAATTGCATTCATGGTTATTCCCATCAAATAGCATGAGGGAGAACGCAATGCAAAGTAGAGAAATCAGTTTCATCATGGATCCAAGGTATGTTTTCCTGATTAATGTAATATGATGTTTTTGTGAAAATCATTAAGTTCCACAATCCTAAAGTCATGTTGGATTTCAATTAGATTGTTCAAGTTTCACAATCTATAATCGAGAAAATCCTAACACTAATTAACTTATATATGTAATCAGAGGCGGATCTAGTATTTCTAGAACATTAAGTAAGAATTGTTCCCTATTCCTCTAGGTAAATAACTCAACATTGAACCACGTGCACAATTCAACCTTTTTGAAACATGGGAGAGTGGGAGACAACAGATAATATTAGATCAATTATAGGAATATGCACATAAAATACCTAGTTTGGCAGAAAGACCATGGGTTCATTTGCACCTTAATTAGTTGAGAAAATCCACCCTGGTAGGTAACCTATACACCCATTCGTTCTTTCCCTGATCCAGAAAACCAATGGAGAAGGAAACTTAGAAAGTGAATATGTCTAATTTGAGACCTTTGGCATTAGCTTTTGGTATTGATGCCGCTAAAGAAATGAATGGAAAAAAATTGGTTATTGCTCTAGAGTATTTAGTTTGTGATTCAAACCTTTTTATCCTACTTCAATACTCTAGTTTTAATTGAAAATAACTATGGAAAGTTGGGACAAGCCTAGTGCTATTAGAGGTACTAATTTTGTTGATTCACTTGCATTAACTTATGAATTTAGACTTCATTACGTATTGCTTCTATAGGAAAACTAACTATACATTCAATACTACACAGTAAAGGTGAGAATAACAATATGTTCCGTGTGATTTTGCAGTCATACAAAATTAGATAGGATTAAACATAACCACATTCGTCAGAGATGCAAGTAATAGATATATATAGAGGGTGAAATGAGAGAAGGTCGCTTGAGATGACTTAGTCATGTTCAATGTCGACCTCCATATGCTCCGGTCAGTAGTTTGGTGAGTGAAAGTATTAAACGGAAAAGAGTAGACTAAAGTAACATAGAAAGGAGTTGTCAGGAAAGACATACAATCTCTAGAATCCAGGTACAATGGTAGAAAAAGATCTATGTAAGGGATACAATTAGTTAAGATTAAGTTTTTAGGAATCTTTTATCCGGTCAGAGATTTATATGCCGGTAGAGAATTGACCCCAATTTGCTCGGAATTGACGCGTAAGTGTTGTTTATATCGATTTTTTTAAAAACACATATACCTTTATCAAAACTTCCATATTATGCCCAATTGTGTAAACTTTATATACTAGTATGATCAATATACTGATAGCTTCAGCAGTTCATTGAAATTTCGCTTAGCTTAGTATTGGATTACTTAGTATTGTGTGCCTAGCAGCATGGTTTGGGGTGCGGAGGAGCTATTATAGTCCAAGATCCCTCATGTCAAGCGCCCGAAGAATAACAGCCTCCCTTATCTCGTACTCTCGTCTTATGTTATGGCCCAATACAAGCAGATTCTTCTTACTTTGGGTCATTTTCATTTTTGTCCCTATTTAGTGTTAGTTTTTAATTTTTGCCGCTCATAACAAATAACTTTTCCGAGGGACATAAATTAATATTTTCTTATCATAATAGTCCATAAGTTATGCCCGGACATGACTTTAGTTTATGAAAAACTTATCCCCACTAGACATAACTTTGATTGCTATAGAAGCAAAAATTAAAAACCAGCCCATTTGGAGGACAAAACGTGCATTTTTGTGTCTGTCTTCATATGTAGGATCTGGAAAGATGTGGAAGTCTATTGAATGAGCAATCAATAGGATACCATTCAGGCTTCAGCGCATTAAAGAAACAAAATCTCAAAGGCTGTACACTTCTGGAAAATGTCGCTTAGCCCATTTGCACGTCCTTTTTTATTGGAGTGATAGAAGCAAGTTCGATTAGTTTTTCTGCTTGCAATGGTCTTTCATTACACTTTATAGCGTTTCAATGGTAAGCCAATGCTACCCATCCCATGAAGATTTGGTAGGACCAACCTTTCTAATTAAGCACACATTTGGTCACAACTCCCAATTGGTTGCCATAATTTTCTTGCATTACCTCCTTGTAGATCTGGAAAGAAGCAAGCACCGACCGTGGAGGACACCCCGGACATAGTAATCAATTTGCGAAGATTGCAACATTATTGTTGGAGTCCCACATTGTTTGTGGGATGGGAACATGTACTCCTTATTGTTGATTAATGCTTCTAAATGAACTGATTTATAGTTCCTAGCTTTTAGCCGGTAAAAGTAGTGCCTGTTCAGTTAATTAGCATGAATCGGTATTGCTATTTCTAGTTCATATGGTAGAGTTAGTAGGCATGTTTATCCACTTTCTTCTTACTTGCTTATCTTTAGCTAAAGTTACTTGCTTATATTTAACATCCTGTTGTAGCTTTTCTATTGTAGTTGAAAGATGTCACGCCTCGAGGCTAGCCCCTAGACGTAACACGGGACCCAGGGTCACAAGTAACCCCAAGCTAACCCTGAAGCTGGCATATCACAAGCATACTAAACATAATTCTAAATCAAGCGGAAACATAACTAAGAAATAAATAAGACTAAGAGAGTATATCTGATGGAAATGACTGAGTTCAAGCAATACAACTCAATCAACTGAATACTGACTCTAAGTCTGAATGCCTCTAATACCGACGAGCTACTGGGACAAGTCCCCAGCTAACCCCAAAATAATGAAACTAGCAACATCTGACTAAATTAAAAAAAACAGCATAACAAGGTCCTCGGAGAATGAGGACTCACCCCTGACTGAGGTGATGTGGCACCGGTAAGAGCTAATCGCGTGGCTGAACCTGAGAACCTGAGCCTGCATCATAATAGGATGCAGCATAGAGTATGCGTCAGTACTTTGAATGGACTGAGCATGAGGGATATGCAAGCTGACTGAAATGTAAACATGCTAAAATACTGAAAGCTGAAACCCAAACTAAACTGTAGTATATAAATATAGGCCCAATTGTATAATCATGCATAAACAACTGAAATGCAAGAATAACCTGAAAGTATGCTAAAACTGAAAATAAATGCAACTGAGGGCCTAAAGTACATCTCTGAATCTAATACTGTGGGAGAGCTTGTTAACCGACATAAACCACGCGAGCTAAACGTGGAGTCCGATGTATACGCCCCATCGAGAGGACCCAATATACCTTGCCAGGGTATAAAGGCATGACTGTGGCGTGATCACTTAATCTGGTTGCCCAACAGAGGGGACTTATAATCCTACGTTGGCACGTAGTTCTGGGACTTTAAGGGTACGCTGAACCCTAGTCCAACTCGGTGCTAAATACTACTCCCAAACTGAATGTAGCTCAATTCAAAACTGACATCCTGAGTTGCTAGGTCAGGACTAGGCTAGTCTAAAATCTTTTGTTCTTCTGAAATGCTGTGGTAGACTAGAAACTAGTTAAACTCTGCTTTTAAAACTCATGCTGAAAATCCAGACTGACTTCGAAGGACATGTGATAGCTTAGAAAAATCCTACTAATTAGGGCAATTTCCTTAACTTCCCAAAACGGGTAAAAACTCATGTAAACCATATAAAACAGTATATATATAATATGAGAATCAAAATAACAAGATTCTAGAAAGATTTGCATAATTTGGATAGGAACCCCTAATTCTTAAATTCATGGAAAACACTGTAGAAAGCTGAGAGTTTTGGGCATAAGGGTGAACTAGACCCTTACTGAATACCCACATACCTGGTGAAGAAAGCCACGGAGAAATCCTTGGACTTTTGGGCTGAACTTGATGGAGACCTCTGCTCGTTCTGGGAGGAAAACTATCGCCTCTTTCTCTTATTTTCTTTCTAAGTTTAAGGGATTTAGGAGAATGAATGTGTTAGGTAGTCTTAGGCTACTTAATTAGGCTTAGACGACATAAAAACGACGTAGCTTAGGCCTAAAAAGGGAAAGGAAAAGTCCGGAATACCCCTGGGAGATTTAAAAGAATTTCTGCCGAAAACGCGACCCAGTGATCACGGGTTGGTTGACGGGACGTACTCCTGGACGACGGACCGTCAACTGAGTCGTGGTCCTGTCCAGGCGACTTGGGGGTCCTCTGGTTACAGGAACTACGACTCGACAGGACGGACCGTTCTTCTGAACGGCGGTCCGTCATGTGACTCGTGGTTCCTGGGACTTGACTTAGCCTGGGGTTTTCACGAGTCGAAGGACGAACCGTTCTTCTGAAGTACGGTCCGTAAACCAACTCGTGGTTTCTGGGGCCTGAACTGGGAGGCTACTGGACTTGGGATTACGGTTTGAAATGACGGACCGTGGTTCCAACCGTAGTTCCTGGGACATGTATTGAAAGTAGCGGCTACTGGAACTTGAACTACAGGTTGAGAAGACGGACCGTGGTTCTAAACTACGGTCCGTACTCTGAACCGTGGTCCCTGGGGCAGAATTGCTGGCTACTGGATCTTGAACTACGGTTCAAGATGACGGGCCGTAGTTCTAAACTACGGTCCGTACTTCGAACCGTGGTTCCCGGAAACTTGAGTTTTTCTTAAATTTTTTATTTTCTACTGGTTTTCTGAGCTTAGTCTGGGCTTGGAAGTTCTGGGGTGTTACAAAAGACTTCAGAAAATTACTCTCTGCTTTCGTTTATTGTTTAAATCCCCAACAATATTCTGGTATTAGAGCACTCAAGAGAGAGACAACTATTTCTCTCTCAAAGCAGGTGAGGTCAAATTAACTGGGCGATAGATTGCGAGAAATCCATGGCAACCAACAGTTCCAATTCTTCATATCATCCCTTGATTCCAATATTTAAATGGGAAAATATCATATTTGGAGTCTCAAAATGGAGACAATGTTCAAGTCCCAGGAGCTATGGGATTTGGTGGGGACGGGGTATGTTGAGCCTAATCCGGCACCGACTCAACCTGATAGTCAACTACAGGAGGCTTGCAAGAAAGATGCAAAGGCACTATTTCTCATCCAATTGGCATGAGATGGTGAAATTTCCCCTGAACTGCAACAAAAGCAGCCTCCAAACAGGCATGGGAAACTCTAAAGCAAGAATATTTGGGCGATAAGAAGGTAATTACTGTGAAATTACAAACACTTCGTCGTGAGTTTGAAACTTTGGCCATGAAAGAAAAAGAATCGGTGCAGGAATTTATGTCTAAGGTGTCTGGAGTTGTTAAATCACATGAAAACATATGGTGAAAGTGTTAATAATGAAACCTTGTGAGTAAGGTGTTGAGAAGTTTGACAAAAGGCTTTGACCATGTTGTTGCTGCAATAGAAGAATCTAAGGACCTATCTACTTATAATTTTGATGAATTAATGAGTTCATTGTTAGCCCATGAAGTTTGAGTCAGTAGGTCCTATTAAAAGGTGGAGGAGAAGGCTTTTCAGGCAAAGGGAGAACCTTTTTACAAAGGAAAATCAGAATATTTAGGTGGCCGAGCAGAGGAAGAGGTGGTTATCGAGGTCGAGGTCGTGGCAATGACAGAGGAAAAAGCCAATTTGGGGACCAACGTCAAAACAAAAACAACATTTAGTGTAGATATTGCAAGAAGTTGGGCCACATAGAAGCTGATTGCTGAACCAAGCAGAGGGATGAGCATAAACAAGCAAATTTCACAGAGGAAGTTGAAGAGGGGAGTAAGCTATTCATGACCCAATCTTCTACCTATGATGGCCTTAATGTAGTGTGGTTCATGGACAGTGGGTGCTCAAACCATATGTCCGGAACGAGGTCACTGGTTAAAGAACTTGACGAATCCCTAAAAAGTGAGGTCCGACTTGGAGACCGCAAGTCAATGAAGGTTGAAGGAAAAGTACAATTGCCATCAAAACCACCCAACTTCTGCATGATGCGCAATATGTTCTTAATTTAGCTCATAATTTGTTAGGTGTTGAGCGATTGATAACTGGTGGTTACTCTATTTTGTTTGATGACTCTTGTTGCGCTGTTTATGAAAAGAAATTTGGGCAAAACATTGTCAACATTTACATGACACAAAATCAAATGTTCCCTTTAGAAGTCTCTAGTGTGCAAAATTGTGCTTTAGTTGCGAAAACTAGTGACACTAATTTATGGCATCTAAGGTATGGACTGAATGTTAAAGGGATGAAATTGTTGGGTCAAAAGAATATGGTTGTTCGGCTGCCTAAAGTTGATAGTCTTGATTTCTGTGCAGGGTGTGTCTACGGGAAGCAAAGTAGAATCTCATTTACCTTAAACAAGGCTTGGAGGGCTTCAAGTTGTCTTGAATTGGTGCACACTGATGTTTGTGGTCCGATGAATGTTGAATCCTTAGGTGGAAGTCAATACTTTTTGTTGTTTACTGATGATTATAGTCGAATGAGTTGGGTTTATTTCTTGAAGTTCAAATATGAAACTTTTGAGAATTTCGGGAAATTCAAGGCATTAGCAGAGAAACAAAGTGGATGTTCTTTAAAGGCTCTCTGCTAGCTAGGATAGAGGTGGTGAATTTACTTCTTAAGAATTTGATGATTTTCGTGAGAAAATGATATTCACAGGGAGTTGACAACAACACGTGCATCAGAGCAAAATGGAGTGACCGAGCGAAAGAATTAAAAAGTGGTTGAAATAGCTCGAAGCATGATTAACTTGATGTGAAATCAGAAGATGCGTTTTTGTGGGCTATAGTCCTCAATCCAAAGCATATAAGCTGTATAACCCGATGAGTGGCAAAGTTATTATAATCAGTGATGTTAGGTTCAACGAGGTAGAAGGTTGGGCTTGGAATAATAGAAATACACCATCAAATTCTCTAGTTCCTGATGATGCACCCGAGTCACCTGTAGCTGAACAGTCGGCACCAGTATCATCAGAAACAGTTGAAGCATCTTTAGCAGAGCCAAATCCCAAATATTCTAATAGGAGTAACATGTATACTTCTTGTCAATTTTCTCTTCTTGTTTCAGAATTCATATATTATAGAGAAGCAAATGAAAAAGAAGAGTGTCAGCAAGCAAAGGTGGAAGAGATCAACATTCTCGAAAAGAATGAAACCCGGAAATTGGTTAACTTAGAAAGAGTGTTATTGGCCTAAAATGGGTGTATCGCACAAAGTACTCTGCTGATGGAACGATTCAAAAGCACAAAGCTCGGCTAGTTGCAAAAAGATATGCACAACAACAAGGAGTTGATTTTAATGAAACATTCTCTCCCGTAGCCTGGGTTGAAACGGTGAGAACTCTCTTAGCTCTTGCTGGTAAACTCTCTTCGCAAGTTTACCAATTTGATGTCAAGTCTGCCTTCTTAAATGGAGAATTGGAGGAAGAAGTTTATGTTGCTCAACCGAAAGGTTTTGTTGTGAGCAGACAAGAAAGTAAAGTGTACAGGTTGAAAAAGGCCTTATATGGCCTAAAGCAAGCCCCACGAGCATGGTGCAGCAAGATCAACTCTTATCTCCTGGAGAATGGATTTAAAAGAAGCAAAAATGAGCCAACTCTCTATGTAAAGAAGCGAGGTAAAACTGTTCTCTTGGTGATGTGTCTTTATGTAGATGCTATGATTTTATGGGTTCTTGCGTATCTCTTATTGCTGAATTTAAGTCTTTCATGTTGCACTATTTTCTTGGTCCTGAGATTAAACAAAATTTAGATGGCATTTTTGTCTCGCAAGGAAAATATGCAACTGATTGGGTTGTAAGATAGCTTCTACAACTATGAACGTAAATGAGAAGCTCATATCTTATGATGGTACGGGTTTGGCAGATGCTCGATACTTTAGAAGCGTAGTTGGTGGTCTGAATTATTTATCGCACACACGGCCCAACATAGCATTTCCTATTAGTGTGGTTTCCACATTCATGCATAACCCAACAAAGCATCATTTTGCGGCAGTAAGTTTTACGATATATTGCCGGAACTCCTGATTTTGGAATTTGGTACTCTTAAAATATGAGATATTAAATTGTTTGGTTTCACCGACAATGATCAGGCAGGTTATCTGGATGATAGAAAAAGTACTTATGGATATGTATTCTCTCTTGGTTCAGGTGTTATATCCTGGAGTTCAAAGAAGCAAGAAGGCCTTGTCATCATCTGAAGCAGAATATATTGGTGCCACTGCATCATTTGTCAAGCGGTTTGGCTAAAGAGGTTGCTTGCTGATGTATTTCGGGAGCAAGCAACTGCACCCAAAATTTTTTGTGACAACAACACAACTATTGCAATGACAAAGAATCCGACATTTCACAACAAGACAAAGCATATCGACATTTGGTACCATTTCATCCGAAATCTGGTAGCGAGTGGAAGCATTATGTTGAAGTATTGTGGAACAAATGAACAAGTTGCTGATATTCTAACCAAAGCACTTCCAGTTGGGAAGCATGGGTACTTCTGATTACAGATGGGAGTAACAAACTATGAAGCAAGGGGGAGTGTTGATTAATGTTTCAAATGAGCTGATTTAGTTCCTAATCTTTAGCCAGTAAAAGTAGTGCATGTTCAGTTACTTAGCATGAATTAGTTAGCCATTTTCTAGTTGATATGGCAGAGTTAGTGGACATGTTTATCCACTTTCTTTTACTTGCTTATCTTTAGCTAAAGTTAGTTAGTTGTAAGGCCGCTGTTCTAGCTTTTCTATTGCAATTCAAAGACTTTAGAAACTTACTCTCTCTCTCTGCTTTTGTTTATTGTTTAAATCCCCAACACTTGTGTGGTCTTGGGCAATATAAAGAATTAGTTGAAGATGTAAATGCAATTGAATCGGGAAATGTTCCTTTGGCTCAATATATATGTCCCATATTGAGGCAAAAGAACAATTCCATACTCAATCGTGTTTACATCTGCAACTGATTCTTTATAATGCTGGACGATATCTTGAAGTGCAGATGTTTCAATCTCTCGCTAAATATATAAATTGGACTATCAAGAGAAGAAGTAGAGCAACAAAGAGGGGATGGTTGGACAAGGTGAATTTCCTATATACTTGGAACTATTATTTCCCCGATCCCTAATCTACTTGGAGTTTCACACTACTTTTGTCGATTTTGAGGCCGTTATAATTATTAGTCCAAATTAATGAGTTATGCATTGAAGAAACTGATAAGATCCATTTTCAACATGTTGCTGCACTGACTTGAAATTTTTCTGGTCCTCCATTTCACTTAATGAGTTTGCAGTTGTTAAAACTGGGACTTTGGTTGTGGTGCTTGGCTCTGATTTCTATGCAAATATTCACTATCTATATGTTGGATTGGTCGGTTTAGTGGTGCTTGACTCTGATTTCTGTCACGTCGTCACCTTAACTGAGAATGGAAAGGTTTGTGCTCTTCTTATTAATTTTCTTTCGTATTAAGTTTGTTTCTTCCTATTGAAAATGAGTGCTAATGATTTTGTTATTTGTATGCTCCATATTCTTTCTTTGAGCCGAAAGCATTGGGTTTCTCATGAATATTCTTTTTCGTACTCATCTTTACCTTAACAAACCTGTTTTCCTTATTCTGGCATTTAATATTTAGCCTCTTCTGCTTTAAATGGTAGAAAACCTCTATAGTAAATCTTTAGCAGCCATAGAATGAATTAATCGCAGCTACCTGAAGTTTGACTGTTTTTCCTCAATGCCCACGTTCAACCTGACATCCAGAGAACCAGTAGTGCTTAATCATTTTTTTTGTACATTAGTATTGCTTAATTATTTCATCAATTAACTCTTGATTTTGAAGTTCCATAGCTTTTCCTCAACGTTTTTATTCAACTTAACATCTAGAAATCTTATGTGTTTCATGTGCTCGTTCTGTTTTCGCGTGATTATTGCACCTGAAATTGAATCTACACATGTTACAATAATTAGAAATCTGGCTGCTCATTCTTCAAGTGATCGTAATTACAAAAAATATTATATTGAACCCAGACATAGTCGCATTTTTTCCTATGGAAAATCACCCGTACGAATGTTGAAAATGTAGATCTGGAAAGAAACAAGCACCGACTTGACATGCTCAGCTCCTCCTGGATTGAGACAGAGTATTTGAGAATGCCCTGACCGTCTACTCCTGGGATAGTAATAAATTGATGAAGATTGTAATGTCACTTCAAGAGATCATACATCATTATAAGGAATAAGTCAAAGACGTAAATGCTATTAAGATTGGAAATGTTCCTTTACCTCAATATGGGAAGTGATCATATATCATTATAACGGATTAGCCAAAAATGTAACTGTTGCCTCAATACGGGATATATGGTTTGAGGCAAAGGAACATTTCCGGACTCAATAGCATTTACATCTTTGACCAATTTTATAACGATGCATAATCACTTCGCATATTGAGGTAATGCGACATTTTCGGACTCGATATTAGTTACTTCTTCAACTAATTCTTTATTACTGTGATCTATTGCAATCTATATATATTTGTAATGAACCATCAAGTGCTGAAATAGAACAACAAAGAGGGGAAGCTTGGACAAATGAGGAACAAAGGTGAATTTCCTATATATTTTCTTAAAGGACCAAATTGTTTAAATTTCCTATACATTTTAAGACTGCTTCTGTGACAGGTGAGTTTCTAGATACAATTGTTATATGTCTAAATGTTATACGTTTATTTTAAATCTAATGTTCTTTTGGAGTCTTTTATTCCTACCAAAGATTTATATGCCGATAGAGAATTGACCCAACTAGCTCGGAATTGACACGTAATTGTTTATATCAATCTTTTTCTTTAACAAATTTACCTTTATCTGAACTTCCTTATTATACCTAATAGTGTGAACCTTTTATACTAGTATGATCAATATACTGATAGCTTCGACAGTTCACTGAAATTTTGCTTAGTTTGCGTAGCTTCGATACCTTTTACTTAACATTGTGTGCCTTCCAACACGGTTCGGGGTGTGGAGGAGCTATTGTTGTCCAGATCCCTAATGTAAAGTGTCACTTGACTTGGACCACAGGAATAGCATAATTAATAGTTAAAAATATCATTTTGTTAGTCGATTCTTGGTTCCTGCAGTTGTTTTTAAGTAATTTTGCATAATGTTCGAGTCACAATAAATGAGTAGCTCAGATAGACATGGGTAAATACACGCATCGGAGCATTTCTAGTATGTGCATATGAAATGCTGGTATATTCTAATAAGATAAAAAGGAAGTAGAAGTTGTTCTGTGTGGAGGAGCTATTGTTGTCCAGATCCCTAATGTAAAGTGTCACTTGACACTTGGACCACAGGAATAGCATAATTAATAGTTAAAAATATCATTTTGTTAGTCGATTCTTGGTTCCTGCAGTTGTTTTTAAGTGAATTTTGCATAATGTTCGAGTCACAATAAATGAGTAGCTCAGATAGACATGGGTAAATACACGCATCGGAGCATTTCTAGTATGTGCATATGAAATGCTGGTATATTCTAATAAGATAAAAAGGAAGTAGAAGTTGTTCTGTGTGGAGGAGCTATTGTTGTCCAGATCCCTAATGTAAAGTGTCACTTGACTTGGACCACAGGAATAGCATAATTTATAGTTAAAAATATCATTTTGTTAGTCGATTCTTGGTTCCTGCAGTTGTTTTTAAGTGAATTTTGCATAATGTTCGAGTCACAATAAATGAGTAGCTCAGATAGACATGGGTAAATACACGCATCGGAGCATTTCTAGTATGTGCATATGAAATGCTGGTATATTCTAATAAGATAAAAAGGAAGTAGAAGTTGTTCTTGTTTAATATAAATTCTTCTTATAATGTAGCTACCTAAAGTAATTAATAAAAAGTACTATCAGACAATATGTTCTAAAAGTATATGGTTATTGGAAGACTGTAGTAAGAGTTCCTTTTGCTTTAGTAGTGAGGGTTGAACAATAATCTTCCCTATTATTATTTCTACCTGGTGTTTGAATATATAATAAGTGTAACACTTTTTGGTTATAGGTTTCTTCTTCAAGAATCGGGAGAAATATGGAAGAGGTGATTGGAGTAATATATTTAGGTGTTGTGTGTTAATGAGCTAATGCTAGGGGAATTGTCACTTCAGCTATTGGTATGCCCATACCTGTTTATGGCCAAGAAGCTTCGATAGGACGTGCAATTGCAACACTTTTTAGCGGTGGACTGTTTCTCTTGATGTCCTTCCGGATATGACTCCAGACTCATATCCAGTGCCTAATTCAGACATTAGTCTGACTGGAGACTGTTGAAAAGTAATGGTGTCCATAAATTTAAATCCTAAAGTAATATCTCCAATCACCTCTTCCATAATTCTCGGATAGGTTGCTTCCTCTAGCATGGAATATGAAAGAGGTGATTGGAGAAATTCTTTTAGGTGTTATGTGCTAATGCTAACAATATGTATGTCCATACCTGTTCATTGGCAAGTAGCTTCGATATGTCGTGCAATTGCAACAATGCATTCTTCCGGATATGGTTCTATACTCAATTGCAATTGCTGTTCGAGCTACAGTTGTCGGCACTATCCGGTCGATGTCTTGTTTTGAAGTTTTTGGTCTCTCTGTACGCAGCTAAGTTTTAAAATTTCAGCAATAAAGGTCCAATCTTTTCCATTTCAATTATTATTTCATCAAATGTTTGCTTGTTTCTTTTTCTGTTATTTTCCTTTGATTTCTGTTGCAGCTGTACTTGATAAAAAAAATCCTGTTGCAGCTGTTAAATTGTTATTGAAATTTATGATTGTTGGTTTTTTTGGGGTCTTTTCCTTCCTATGTGGATTAAAAGGTGCCTTTTGGACCAAGCCCACTTTTTCCTTATAGCCCAATAATGTCGAGTCATATAAATATGACCTATTTTAGGTTTGAAACAGAACAAGAGGGAAAAAAATGTGAGCAGCCGTTTTTGATGCTTCGAGAGAGGAAATTGCTTTCTTTTGCTCCAGAAATTTTCTGCTCAGGCAGTCCGCTTCAAACTGTGTTTCTTGAATCGTTAACCGTTGGATCGTGCTCAAATTTGACCTGGGGTTTTCAACATCTGGTTCTTGCATTTCAACGGCGGAGATCGGATGTTATGGTCTGTAGCTTCGCTTTTGGTGACAGTAGCTCATTTTTGGGTGAATTCTCTCCTTTTCTTGTCTAGTTTTTGTGCAATCTTGTTTCATTGTTGCTCTTGATTTGTCACTTGCTTTGTGGCCAATTTAGAGAACTTTTGTAACTTTTGTTGATAGATTTACTGGAACTTTATGGGTCGGAGGTCCCGTTTTTTTTACTCTTTTTCCATGTAAATCTTGGTGTCTTGTATGGTTATTTGTTTTTTGTCTTGTGGTATTTATTTTGGTTGATATACCTGCTGCCCAAACATCATTTGTGCTTGGGTTTGTCTGTCTCCTCTTGAGTCAAATAGAAGGGAAAGTTTAGACTGCTTCAATTAAGTTAGTAGCCCTTTTGGTAAATTTTGATAGCGTGAGCTGTTCCGATTGCCAAAACACTTGGAATTTAAGAATCTACTTAGAATGTCACGATACTTTTGTGGTTAATGATGTGTTACAATTAAGAAACTGATAAGATCCATTTTCAATGTATTGCTGCTTTGTTCATGTACAGAAGAGTTTCCTGAATTTATTTACTGATTTGAAAAATTTCATCTCACTTAATGAGTTTGTAGTTATAAAAGTTTGGACTTCGGCTGTAGAAAGTATGGTAAGTTTTATGTTATTTCTATTTGGTATATCATACGTTGGATTTATCCTCTTCGATACTCAATAAGTTGAGTTAATGGTAGCTCAGATATACATGACTAAATAGATGCATTGGAGCTGTTCTACTATGTGCATTTTTTACTTTTTTATTGGAGGACAGGGATTAATCAGAATGGGATGCATTCTACTGTTGTAACCAGAGCCACTTTTCTGTGTATAGATAAAAGGCAACTTAGGATCTGCTGGTAAATAATCATTTATCTCAATGCTAAGAAATCAGATTTGTATATATCACTTTGGAGAATAGTCATTTGGATTGGGGAATCGAATAAACGTAAAAAAAATATATCCAATTAATACTAGAGTGTGGGGCATTATTATTGATGGATGTGCTGGACCTAATTTGGTTGTTCGAATCAGATGGTGGATGAACTTCCCTATGAAGATCTATATAATTATTCCTACTTGGTGTTGAAATATATAAGATGTATAACATTTTTTTGTTATAGATTGCTTCTTCAAGCGCCGGGAGAAATATGAAAGAAGTGATTGGAGAAACGGAAAAAGGCCATATATACCCCCGAACTATCGAAAATGGTATGTAAATACTCTCCGTTATACTTTTGGGTTATTTGTGTCCTTGTCGTCTAACTTTGGGTACGTATATACCCTTAAGTTAAACGGCACACCACGTGTCCTCATCCTAACGAATTAACCCATTTTAACCGGATTTACAAACGCGCCTGATACCCGACCCGTCCCAACCCAACAGATTAAACCCACTAAAACACCCTCACCCCTTCACTGCCTCCCCAATACCACCGGAGCTCCGGCGGAGTTCAAATTTAGAACTAAACAAATTTTTGATTCAATAAGCGCTTAAAAACCAAACTGTAGAATCTCACATTAGGCTTCATTTACATCTAATCCTTTCCGGGGTATCCAAAGATTGCTCCTTTATGCCAAATTACAAATGCCCATGATTAAACACATGTCTTAATCACAGATTAGAAGATAAAACTCATGAATATTAGCGAAACTAAAAACCATTCCAAAAGACCAAAAAAAATAATTAAAAAAAAAAGAAAAAAGAAAAGAGTAGAAAGAGAGGAACATTACCAAGAATCACCAGGTGGTATTTTCACCTTTTTAAGTGAGATAAGAATTAAATGAGAGAAGAAGACGGTGGTGCTTGCAATGGTCGTGTGAACTCTGCCAGAGCTCCGGTGGTTTTGGGGCAGCAGTGAAGGGGTGAGGGTGAGGGTGTTTTAGTGGGTTTAATCAGTTGGGTTGGAAAGGGTCCGGTATTAGGGCGGGTTTGTAAATTCGGTTAAAATAAATTAGGAGAAATGGATTTATTCGTTAGGATAAGGACACGTGGCGCGACGTCTAACTTAAGGGTATATACGTACCCAAAGTTAGACGGCAAGAGCACAAATAACCCAAAAGTATAACGAGGTTATTTACGTACCATTTTTGATAGTTTGAGGGTATATATGACCCTTTTCCATTGGAGAAATATCTTTAGGTGTTGTGTGCTAATGAGCTAATGCTACAGGACTCGTCACTTCAGCAATTGGTATGCACATACCTGTTCATGGCCAAGTAGCTTCGATAGGACGTGCAATTGCTACACTTTTTAGTGGTGGACTGTTTCTCTTCCTGTCCTTCCAACTAACTCATATCCAGTGCCTAATTTGTCTAACGAGAGACTGTTGAAAAGTAATGGCGTCCATAAACTTTAATCCTAAAGTAATATCTCTCCAGTCACTTCTTCCATATTTCTCAGATAGGTTGCTTCTGCTTCTTCTATCATTAGAAAAATATGGAAGATGTGATTAGAGAGATATTTTTAGGCTTATGTGCTAATGCTAACAAGTGGTATGTCCATACCTGTTCATGGCCGAGTAGCTTCGATATGTTGTGCGATCCTTCCAGATATGGCTCCAAACTGCAGGCAACAAAGTTATAAAATTTCAGCAATAAAGGTCCAATCTTTTCCATTTCAATTATTATTTATCTAATGTTTGCTTGTTTCTTTTTCTGTTATTTTCCTTTGATTTTTGTCGCAGTTGTTAAATTGTTATTGAAACTTATGATCTGGTTGAAATGCTAAGGTTTAAGTTAACCGACCTTGTTTCAATTTAGTTAGGGAAAATATAGTAGTTTGATCATTCCGATTTACTATTTGGACGTTTGCAGTGAAATGATTTGGATATATTTGTACATTTTTAATTGACAAGGTAGCTTCTTTTCATAACCAAAAGGTCAAAAATGCATCTTGGGTATTATGGTTAGCAGTCTCTTAGCTTAAGTGGTAGAAATCTTAAAATAGTTTTTACCCTTGATTTAAGTTTGATGTATTTTTATGGGCTAAGTACACAAATGACCTCTAGGCCAAAATATTTGACATGGAAAGACAAAGACATGATTTCAACATAAAAGGGTGGTGGATGAGCGGTAATGGCTGGGGATAAGTGCATGAAGTAAATACACGAGCTATTAAACAACGTCAAGTGTCAAGGGAAATGACCGATGTTTTCCCCCGAGCAAGTGCATGAAGTAAACGCGCGAGCTGACCAAACAAAATCAAGTTGCAAGGAAAATGAGGAAGTTGCTGATTGCCCCTTCCCCCTCGGAGCAAGTTACTGATGGTCATCCTGGTATTTTCTTCCTGTACTTGGTTTTTATTTATATTTATTTCTCTGCCTTCAGATTGAAGTCGGACAAAGTGTTTAATTTTATAAAGTTACGGTTTCGAATTCCTTTGGGACATTTTTTGGATGATCCTAGGCTGCTCCTCTCAAGTTCTCTTCCCTCTTTTACTCTCCAAGCTTGAGGTGAGTAATTCAACCAAGAATTTACTTTAAATTCATCAGTTCATGTAACATACTTAATTCATGCTTGAATCTTGAAGGCAAGTTGCTTTCATGATGAATTCAAGTGAAGAAATTGGAATCTTCATCGATTAAGGTATGGCTCTTCTCCTACCCCCGTAGATGACATTATATTGATGTTCCAAGTATATTTTACGGGTAGGACTCATGGGATGGTTATCAGAAGCCGTGGTCCAAGTTTTGCCCTTTTTGAGAAGTTCTTTGAAGAAGATTGTGAGGGTATGGGGCTGGTTTGGTTTTTGTATTGGTTGGAAAGGTGTCGGATGGCCTCGTAGAAGCGGTGCTGCCGTTGTTAGCAATGAGAAAGATTTGGTGTGGAAAGCACCATTGGTTAGAGGACCTCGTGGGCTTAATGCTAACCAAGTGTTCAACAAATTGTTTATGCAACTGGAGGTTGATGTTGAGTTGATTATACTATAGTTGTCATCATTGTTCTTGTAGATTGAAGCTGCAAAGGAGGTTGATGTTGAGTTGATTATACTATGTTGGCAAAGGTCGGAGTTCATCATTACAACGTGAGTGAGTCCATGTCATTCATTACATTCTTTTAGATATCAATATATATCTTTGTGCTCACTAAGTGTCCTTGGTGTTTTTGATATTGTTTTCAACATATGGCATTAATCACAGAAGTGATTTGCTTTCTTTTGGGGGTGCCTTTTTGCTAATAGTTCTTTTATAACAGTTGTTTTCTGTCTGAAGTTGTTCTTGTATCGGTATTGTTTTGGGAAGATTTTTATTTGGATTTGTGTACATGTTCAATAAAGGTGCTCATAATAGTGATCTGGTTGGAATGCCACAAAGAATTCTTCAATATTAATAGGATTGATATCATGAAAAGGATATCTAAGCATAAATAGCCTCCGGGATGCAAAACGGTCTGCTTTTGATATGTAATAGTAGAGAGAGAAAACCTGATATCAGCCACTGGGCTAACTATTAACTAAAGATGTAACGGTCTGCTTTTGATATGTAGTAGTTGAGGTGCGTGATGTACCTCTAGATTAGCTTATGTTCAGATGCATAACTGTTGTGTCTGCATGGTTTCTCTTGCTTCGTATGGTTTCTTATGCTGTGATCTTGTTGATTCACCTTCAAAAGATTGTGAGCGGTTTATGCTTTTAGTCGTGAAGAGAACTACATTTCATTGTGAAACACCTCTTAGTGGAAACTAAGTTTCTTATTATTGTTCATTCTATTTGTGATGATTGGAGGTCCGATCGGACCTTGCCAATTCCTTTTTAATAGCTAGATTTAGCATAGGATCGGTCAACTGCCCCAACCCGTCATCACATGGCTAGAGACGTAGAGTGCTCTCATTTTTCCGGCAAAGTTATGTTCTTATGCTTGTTATGTTTTCCCTTGTTGCAGACAACGTAAATGTTTAGTAGCTATAGAGTTAGTTTAATTTCAGCCACTTGTAGCTTAATTGTTTCATCAGCTTAACTCTTGACTCTGAAGTTCGTTTGCTTTTTCTCGATGTTCACATCTAACTTAACATCTAGAAAATCCATGTGTTTCACGTGCTCGTTCTGTTTTCGGCTGAGATTTGCCCGCTCCCCTTATCTGTCGCTCATTACTGCACCTGAATCTCCAGTTATTACAAAGATTAGAAGTCTGGCTGCTCATTTTCCAAGTGTTACAGAAAATATTATATTGGACGCAGACATACTAGTAGCAGTTTTTG
The DNA here is from genome assembly GCA_003996215.1 of Jaltomata sinuosa. NCBI lineage: Eukaryota > Viridiplantae > Streptophyta > Magnoliopsida > Solanales > Solanaceae > Jaltomata > Jaltomata sinuosa. Next base: position 298,462 of record QJPP01002103.1, on the reverse strand, counting down.
TCAATGGAAAATGACAACCACCTAATTGTGTTCGAAAACTTTCCTCTGATCTTCGAGCCTTTCTTGTAGATTTGGAAAGAATCAAGCATCCACTAGATATGTAGTAGCTCCTTCGGGATTGAGGAGGACAGAGCATTCGAGAATTCCCTTGCCATCTACCCAACAACAACAACAACAACAACAACATACCCAGTGTATTCCCACATCGTGGGGTCTGGGGAGGGTAGAGTGTACGCAGACCATACCACTACCTCAGAGTGAGGTAGAGAGGCTGTTTCCGATAGACCCCCGGCTCAAGACAAAATAGTCTAAAAATAGGCTACAAAGGGCATATCAATGATACAGGATAAAAAAACAAGATAAAATTACAAGCGACGGTAGGAAGTAATACGCAGTAACAAACAACAGACAGACATAACAGAGCACTGCCACACAATACTACCACGAGGAATCCAAGAACAAGAAACTCCCTTGCCATCTACCCCTTGGATAATAATCAATTTGCGAAAAATTGCAATGCAACTTCAAGAAACCGTACATCGTTATAAAGAATTAGTTGAAGATGCAAATACAATCTGGTCTAGGAATGTTCAGTTGGCTCAATATATTGAGGCAAAGGAACATTTCTAGACTTAATAGCATTTTACATCTTTGGCCAATTTTTGTAAAGATGCATAATCATTTCGCATATCGAGGTAATGGAACTTTTCCCCGACACAATATCATTAACATCTTCAACTAATTCTTTATAGTGATGTATGATCTATTGCAGTCTATATACATTTATATTGGAATATCAAGAGCAGAAATAGAGCAACAAAGAGGGGATGCTTGGACAAAGGAGGAACAAAGGTGATTTCCTAATTGTTTTGCTACTAATTTTGGTTGTTCGAATCAGATGGTGGATGAACTTCCCCATAAAGATGTATATAATTATTCCTGCTTGGTGTTGAAATATATAAGATGTATAACACTTTTTTATTATAGGTTGCTTCTTCAAGCGCCGGGAGAAATATGAAAGAAGTGATTGGAGAAACGGGAAAAAGCCATTTATAACCCCGAACTATCGAAAATGGTATGTAAATACCCTCCGTTATACTTTTGGGTTATTTGTGTCCTTGCTGTCTAACTTTGGGTATGTATATACCCTTAAGTTAAACGGCGCGCCACGTGTCCTCATCCTAAAGAACTAACCCATTTTCCCTAATTTATTTTAACCGAATTTACAAACGCGCCTGATACCCGACCCGTCCCAACCCAACTGATTAAACCTACTAAAACACCCTCACCCTCACCGCGTCACTGTTGACCCAAAACCACCGGAGCTCCGGCGGAGTTCAAATTTAGAATTAAACAAATTCTTGATTCAATAAGAGCTTAAAAACCAAACTATAGAATCTCACATTAGGCTTCTTTTACATCTAATCCTTTCCGGGGTATCCAAAGATTGCTCCTTTATGCCAAATTACAAATGCCCATGATTAAACACGTCTTAATGATGGATTAGAAGATAAAACTCATGAATATTAGCAAAACTAAAAACCATTCCAAAAGACCAAAAAAAATAATTAAAAGAAAAAAGAAAAAAGAAAAGAGTAGAAAGAGAGGAACATTACCAAGAATCACCAGGAAATTTTCACCTGGTGGTATTTTCACCTTTTAAAGTGAGATAAGAATTAAATGAGAGAAGAAGACGGTGGTGCTTGCAATGGTTGTGTGAACTCCGCCAGAACTCCGGTGGTTTTGGGGCAGCAGTGAAGGGGTGAGGGTGAGGGTGTTTTAGTGGGTTTAATCAGTTGGGTTGGAAAGGGTCCGGTATCAGGGCGGGTTTGTAAATTCGGTTAAAATAAATTAGGGGAAATGGATTTATTCGTTAGGATAAGGACACATGGCGCTACGTCTAACTTAAGGGTATATACGTGCCCAAAGTTAGACGGTAAGAGCACAAATAACCCAAAAGTATAACGAGGTTATTTACGTACCATTTTTGATAGTTTGAGGGTATATATGACCCTTTTCCATTGGAGAAATATCTTTAGGTGTTGTGTGCTAATGAGCTAATGCTACAGGACTCGTCACTTCAGCAATTGGTATGCGCATACCTGTTCATGGCCAAGTAGCTTCGATAGGACGTTCAATTGCTACACTTTTTAGCGGTGGACTGTTTCTCTTCCTGTTTTTCCAGCTAACTCATATCCAGTGCCTAATTTGTCTGACGAGAGACTGTTGAAAAGTAATGGCGTCCATAAATTCTAATCCCAAAGTAATATCTCTCCAGTCACTTCTTCCATATTTCTCGGATAGGTTGCTTCTGCTTCTTCTATCATTAGAAAAATATGGAAGAGGTGATTAGAGAGATATTTTTAGGTTTATGTGCTAGTGCTAACAATTGGTATGTCCATACCTGTTCATGGCCAAGTAGCTTCGATATGTTGTGCAATTGCAACACTGCATCCTTCCGGATATGGCTCCAAACTGCAGGTGACAAAGTTATAAAATTCCAGCAATGAAGGTCCGATCTTTTCCATTTCAATTATTTTTGCTTGTTTCTTTTTCTGTTATTTTCCTTTGATTTTTGTCGCAGTTGTTAAATTGTTATTGAAATTTATGATTTGGTTGAAATGCTAAGGTTTAAGTTAACCTACCATGTTTCAATTAAGTTAGGGAAAATATAGTAGTTTGATCATTCCTATTTACTATTTGGACGTTTGCAGTGAAATGATTTGGGATATATTTGTACATTTTTAATTGACAAGGTAGTTTCTTTTCATAACCAAAAGGTCAAAAATGCATCTTGGGTATTATAGTTAGTAGTCTCCTAGCTTAAGTGGTAGAAATCTTAAAATAGTTTTTACCCTTGATTTAAGTTTGATGTATTTTTATGGGCTAAGTACACAAATGACCTCTAGGCCAAAATATTTGACATGGAGCTAGCCATAGAATTTCAATTGACAGCCTGGAAAGACAAAGACAGGATTTCAACATAAAAAGGTGGTGGATGAGCGGTGATGGCTGGGGATAAGTGCATGAATTAAATACGCGAGCTGTTAAACAATGTCAAGTGTCAAGGGAAATGAGCGATGTTTTCCCCCGAGCAAGTGCATGAGGTAAACACGCGAGCTGACCAAACAAAATCAAGTTGCAAGGAAAATGAGGAAGCGGCTGATTGCACCTCCCCCTCCGAGCAAGTTACTGATGGGCATCCTGGTATTATTTTCCTCTACTTGGTTTTTATTTATATTTATTTCTCTGCCTTCAGATTGAAGTCGGACAAAGTGTTTAATTTTATATAGTTACGGTTGGGAATTCCTTTGGGACATTTTTTGGATGATCCTAGGCTGCTCCTCTCAAGTTCTCTTCCCTCTTTCACTCTCCAAGCTTGAGGCGAGTAATTCAACCAAGAATTTAGTTTAAATTCATCAAAGTTCATGTAACATACTTAATTCATGCTTGAATCTTGAAAGCAAGTTTCTTTCTTGGTGATTTCAAGTGAAGGAATTGGAATCTTCATCAATTAAGGTATGATTCTTCTCCTACCCCTGTTAATGAGATTATATTGATGTTCTAAGTATATTTTACAGGTAGGACTCATGGGATGGTGATCGGAAGCGGTGGTCCAAGTTTTGCCCTTTTTGAGAAGTTCTTTGAAGAAGATTGTGAGGGTATGGGGCTGGTTTGGTGTTTATATTGGTTGGAAAGCTGTCGGATGGCCTCGTAGGAGGCAGTTCTGCCGTTGTTAGCGATGAGAAAGGTTTGGTGTAGAAAGCACCATTGGTTAGAAGATCTCGTGATCTTAACGCTAACTGAGTGTTCGACGGATTTTATGTGACTTGAGATTGATGTCGAGTTGATTATACTATAGTTGTTATCGCCGTTCTTGTAGATTGAAGCTGCAAAGGAGTATTTTGATCATTGTAATACCCTAAGGATTGAAATCGAGGTATGTAAGGCTAAACCTTCCAATTTCGAAATTCCTAAATGAGTTTCTTATACTATATGTTCATCTATGTGAGATGTCCATAGTGCCTCTTAATAGGACTATTTGCTTTCTAACTTGGGTTTCTATATCTTGCTTTGAGTATTACAGCAAAACTTGTTATCATTGCCAACAACTGTTTTCCTATCAGGAAGTCCGAGATAGAGTACTATGCTATGTTAGCAAAGGTCGGAGTACACCACTACAACGGAAGTGAGTCCTTGTCATTCATTACATTCTTTTAGATATCAATATCTTTCTTTGTGCTCACAAATTGTCCTTGGTGTTTTTGATGTTGTTTTCAACATATGGAATTCACAGAAGTGATTTGCTTTCTTTTTGGGGTTCCTTTTTGCTAATGGTTCTTTTATAACATTTGTTTTCTGTCTGAAGTTGTTCTTGTATCGGTATTGTTTAGGGAAGATTTTTATTTGGATTTGTGTACATGTTCAATAAAGGTGCTCGTAATAGTGATCTGGTTGTGGAATGCCACAAAGAATTCTTCAAAATTAATAGGATTGATATCACGAAAAGGATATCTAAGCATAAATAGTCTCGGGGATGCAAAACGGTCTGCTTTTGATACGTAGTAGTTGAGAGAGAAAATCTGATATCTGCCACTGGGCTAACTATTAACTATTAACTAAAGATTTAACGGTCTGCTTTTGATATGTAGAAGTTGAGGTGCGTGATGTACCTATTAGCTTATGTCTGCATGGTTTCTCTTGCTTCGTATGGTTTCTTATGTTGTGATCTTGTTGATTCACCTTCAATTCATGAAGTCAAAAGATTGTGAGCTGTTTATGCTTTTTAGTCGTCAAGAGAACTACATTTCATTGTGAAACACCTCTTAGTGGAAACCAAGTTTCTTATTATTGTTCATTCTACTTGTGATGATTGGAGGTCCGATCAGACCTTGCCAATTCCTTTTCTATCTCTATATTCGAATTAGCCCAACTTGCCATTAGAGTGTTCTTTCAGACGTTGAGAGGAAGGGACCCGCGGACACACCATCAGAACTAGATTTAGCATGGATCGGTCAATTGCCCCTAACGTCATCACATGGCTAGAGACGTAGAGTGCTCTCATTTTTCCGGCAAAGTTATGTTTTCTGTTTGTTGCAGACAACGTAGATTTGAGGACTGCCTGTGGTAAATACTTCAGAGTTTGTTTATGCAGACAAAAACAAGGGGCAGCCCGGTGCACTAAAGCTCCCGCTATGCGCAGGGTCCGGGGAAGGGCCCGACCACAAGGGTTTATTGCATGCAACCTTACCTTGCATTTCTGCAAGAGGCTGTTTCCAAGGTTTGAACCCGTGCTGCAATTATCATTTTTGTTGGTAAAAGTCAGTTCATTATTCTCAGGCACTAAATGTTTGTTGAGTACCTCGTTTACACGCGTCAATAATTTTTAACGAATTGAATGCGCTTTGTGATGAAAAGAAGATCGTCAAATAAGCATACAGTTATAGTTTTGGACGTCACAAACATAAAGATGATAAATAACTAGTCCAAATAAAATTGGAACTTATATATAAACAAGGTTAAAATTGATTTAATCTCGTTCCCTTTTAACCGTTTTTCGAGGGGTAATTCGAGGATATCGTCTGGGTGTGTTCATGGAGGATGTGATGGCGTATACATAGACCCCGATACTCTCAATGCTACTACCATGTTTGGTGCCGTGAAATCCACCAAATGTACGATCATCTCCTATTCGAAAGTTGAACTCTTTTACACTAGAATTAGTACAAGTCTCCATGCCATATGACCCATAGGTACCTTTGTTGGTGCCAAACGTTATTGATCTAAATAATATAGACGTATCCGGTGATTCAAGATCGTGGAAACCTCTTATCCAAGTAAGAAATTTTGATGGATGATTCGACACAACCTTCAATATACAACAATAGATGTTATTAGTAGTACTCTAAGGGGTCATTTGGTAGAGTGCATTAGAAAAAATAATGCATATATTAGCTTCGTGTTTTACTAGTATCTTGTTTGGTACACTTTTGCAATTTATGTATAACTAATGCACTCTATTTTGTATTAAGGTATGTATAACTAATACATGAAAATTCATGGTATTTACTAATGCAAAAGATTTTAATGCATACATTAGTATGGTTAAAGACATAATTACCCCTCAAATTTTTTTCCGCATCCTCTCCACCGTATTAGTGGAGGATATTTTTGTAAATAAATATTTATTTTTTTAAATTATGCAATCTATGTTATTTTTAATACACTAAACCATATACTGCACAAGAAATTTTTCCGCATCCTTTCCACCGTATTTGTGGAGGGTATTTTTGTAAACAAATATTTATTTGCTTGAAATTATGCAATGCATGTTATTTTTAATACACTAAACTAAACACTGCACAAGAAATAATCTCAGTATAACTAATGCAAGCATAACTAATATCAACATTACTAATACATTATATTAGTCATTATTCTTATATAGTGAAACCAAACGACCCCTAATAGTATTTAGTAGTGTCTTCAACGAAATAAAGGTAAAACAAGCTTAAATCGTAGATCCGTCTCTTATAAATATGATTACTTGATTTTGTATCTATGATTATTGCATCATCCACCAAGTTCTTACTTATCGTAGTGAAGTTTTTGTGAGGAAATGAGGTAAAAAGGCCACTTACAATTTGAAATTAAGTAAGTGACCTTTTAGATCTTTATGTGTAACAGTTTTTGTTGTGTGCAGCACCATATGTATCGTACAAAATTCTCAATGAACAAGAATTGAAGTGAATAAACTGCAATTTCATCGTAGGAAACAAAAATCTTGGCAATTTCTCCTTTACCCTTTTCATTAATTTCTTGCTCTATGATATGTAGTTGTTAATTTTTTGCACGTCTTTTGATAAATAATGATTGATATGAGTATTTTATCGAAATAGTCATATCAATTGAAGTTTAGTACTCATTCGGATCACTTTTACTTATTCACTATTTTTACTTTTACTTGTCATTTTTAATATATCAAGAAAAAATAATTATTTTTTTGATATTTTAATCTTAACATTAATTACTTATTCTCTAAATCATTTTTCAATACTTAGTATTAATAATATCAATTAATAGGGGTAGTGTAGTAAAATAGCTGTGTCAATCATTATTTTTATAATGGGCATGTCAAATTCAAACGTGACAAGTAAAAGTGAACGAAGGTAATAAGCACCCAATATTATTAGTGTATTTTGTAATGAATGTTTTTGAGGAAAACAAAAAACGTGTCCCTCCAAATCAAAATCAAACAAAAAGTACTCCCCGTCCAACAATACTTGTCCAGTTTGGAAAATCAATGGATAATTTATCAATTTCTATCCATTTTACCCTTAGTTATTAATCATAGTCATTGAAAGCATTGCATTAATTATATTCAAAGTGCGATATAGTAAAATTAACCTTATTAGTGACAAGTTAATAGTGAACAAGTATTATTGGACGCAGAAAGTAATAAACCATAGTGATTGTCGCCCTCACTCGCCCCCTAAGCTTATTGAATACAAATGTCATGACAAATACACATCAACTTGGCACAATTTATAGAATACAACCAATTTTTTTTGGGTAATTTACCTAAAACACACATCTTTGGGAGCTAATTACTCTTTTTCCAACCTCACTTCGCTCGGATACATCGTCCTAAGGCGTGATACATCGCCTCACCTCTGGATAATTACCTTTGATACATCGGGTGGGATGTATCCGAGGTGAGGCGATGTATCACGAGGTGAGACGATGTATCACGCCTTGGGGCGATGTATCTGAGTGTTTACATGTGGTATATTAAGTAATTAAAATAAAGTGGTGAGAAAGTTAGTAAATATGGTAAGAAGGTATGTCTCTTTACGTAGTTTAACCATATTTTTTCACCTAATACATTGTTATTGTCACCTCAAAACATTGAAATGGAAGAGAAGAACTTCCATTCCCCCATCTCTTAGAAACAAAACTCAAGATGAAATTTCTAATAGATTTCACAAAGTTTTCTTCAGAATTTGGAGTCAAAAGAATTGGCAAAATGCTAAATGTTGCAAAAAGAGGTAATTTCTTAGTCTATTACTGTTTCAAGATTTGCATTCCACTTTGTTATTTCTGAATTTTTATAGTGACAAAATTGAGATTTTCAGGTCGTTTACGTTTTGAATTTGAGATGAACTTGTTGTGACAAGCTTTAATTTGTATAGATTGTTGGACCGTAAAATGGCTCACCTAACACGTGATGAGATTCTCGGGTAAAATTTACATACCCCTACCTTATGAAGATAGTTCAAATTATAAAATCAAGTGAATTTTATTATATATTTTTTATTTTTAGTATTAAATAATTACATAAAATAGAACTTTCTTTGTTCCTTTTATGTGACACACTTTTTTTTTAGTCCGTCCCAAAAAGAATGTCACCTTTCTATAATTAGAAAACTTTTAACTTTGAAATTCCCCCTTTACCCTTAATGAAATGATTTACAAGCACACAAATGTTCAAGGATTATTTTGGACCACAAGTTTCAAAAGTCTTTTTTTTTCCTTAAACACCGTGCCAAGTCAAAGGGTGTCACATAAAATGAGAGGGAGGGAGATAGTCAAATTTAAAGTTTTAAAGCATCATTAATAAGGTTACACCTCTAACTAAATCTTTCTTAAAGGCTGTGTTAGTCAACAAAACCAAGTAATATAAAACGGAGGGAGTACTACAGATAATGATAGAAATTACACCTAAAAATTATTAATCCACATTTAAATATTAAATTTACAACACAAGACACATAAATTCAAAAGAAGAAAGTAACATCCATTAGTTCCAAATGGAGTACTCCCTCCGGATCACTTTATTTGTCGTCCTTACTGAAAATAATTGAACTAAAATAGTTATCATTTTAAAAAATTAAGGTATAAGTAGTTGTTTGTTTTCATCATTATCTTTAGTCATAAATATGGAGAGATATTAATATAGTGCAAAAAAAGAGATATTAAATATTGAGAAGTAATAAATAAAGATAGTTTAATCAAATTACACTTTAGTTAGTGTTTTTCTTAAAAGATCGTGTCAATCAAAAATATGACAAGTAAATTAGTCTAGAGGAAGTAATTTGTAAGGCATGTTTTTGAGGAAAACAAAAAACTGTGGTCTGTGGCACACAATATGACAAGCAAACAAAAAGAAAAAGTAGTATTCAGTTACAACTGAACTGACACTCACTAATTGAAGACAAATACAAATAAATGTGACAACTGAAAGGATACAACCAGATTCCTTACATTGTTATTGTCACCCCCAAAAATTACTTAAAAAGAAGAGAAGAGGTTACATTTCTACTAGATTTCACAAAGTTTTCTTGAGAATTCAGTGTCCAAAATCAAATTGGCAAGTGAAAAGGTGAGACATGTTGCAAAAAAGAGGTAATTTTTACTTTGTTGTTTCAGAATTTTGATAACAAGTTTCATGTTTTAATTTTGGTGAACAAGTTTTCTTCTGCACCAGTGAAGTATATCAAAATGAGGTTTTAAAAAAAATTCATTTTCTTTTTGAATTGAAGGACTTTTTCAAATAAAAGTTAATCTTATTCAAACTCATTTAACTTTTTGCGACTTCTTAATTCAGCCCAGCTCGCCCATTTAACACCCGTAGGCTTCTTCCAATAAAGCTTTAAAACTAAAATTGAACCATTTAGAAGCTCAATTTAGGTGTGTGAGAGCTATAGTGGTTAGCTAAATATTTTAGAAACCCTTGATGTTGATACAATTTTGTTTGGGTTTTGTCAAGGTTCAATTAGTTGAGTTTCACCAAATCTTTTCATATCTCATTTTTTGTTTTTAACTACCCTAGCTTCTCCAACCCTCCACATCCTGTCCTTCACAAATGGAGATTTTTCGGAAAGAATGATAGAACACAAAATAAAGACCTAATGGTTACAATTATAATGTTCTAACACTAGAATATTCCTCACTCGTCAAGTTATGTGTCTTCCATGAATGAAGCTTTGTAACTGCAGTTGATCCTGTTACTGTTAGTATATACTATTAACCATGTGATTTAGCTATAGTATTATGTTTTTATCATTATGTAAAGACTGATTATTTTATTGATTTGATTTAATAAAATTTCTATTAAATAGATCATTGTGCCTACATGTATGTCCTTTACTTATATAGTAGACAATTTAGTGTATGGAGTTATTTGACTCATACACGGAAGATTAAAATTGTCGGTCCTTGTAAGTTATAAATATATGTTCACAATCAAAGATGAAGTTGGACAAACATCTTGATGATTGTAGCACAAGATTAGATATAATTTGATCTTGATTATGGGAGTGGTTCCATTCCAACTTCTTGTGCTAGTAAGCTTTTCGTGTGTATTGAATGGACCAAGTAGAGAAGAATGTTTATGTTCTGAATATTTATAAAACATCTTCTCTGGAATCATTAAATGTACTTATACTCTTAATATTGATGTAACTATTATGATCAATGTAATTTATTTATCATCTTAATCTGTCAAAAGGTGAGACCCTACCATGGGTCAATATATATTCCTGATAGGTTGGACGATAATAAATCACATTTGTGAAATAATAATTAGTTGATAGAATCCATGTCTCGACCTTGAGATTGATGATACCCTTTTATGATTGCTTATAAGTTTTCATGTGAAAACCCGCCGCAGGTGGATTATATATATCCGTCACATGAAATAAATTAAGCATAGTAATAAAAAATTAAATTAATCAATGTATTAAATTATTAGAGATTTAATTTAATTGATTGATATCGGTAATTCTAACATGAGGAGTTAAGTAAGGTTTAGTGTTGGATTTTGAAATTAAACCGAGGAGTGCAATTACGGATTTTTAGTGGAATAATCCGTAATTTATTATGGTAGGATTAATTCAATCAATTTATGAATTAATACCATAATTAGAATCCACTACTATTAAATCTGTGGTCCTTACTATACCAGATTAATTAAATGAATTTTATGGAAAAAGAAAATTAAAACATTCTAGAAGCAGTAAATAAATAGGTTTTACTGGACTTTTGGAATTTTTAATTTTATTAAAAACATACGTTTTGGGAGGAGATAATTCTCCCAAGATACGTGCAGATTTGGTGGAGAAAATCACTCCACATTTCAACTTTCAGTTGAGAAAAAATGTGAATAAAAGCAAGTTGAGCCTTCACGGTTCATTAATTGACTTTCCACAAAAATCTGGTTTGCCCACACAAGTCAAAGAAAATTTAGAATTAATCTGATTTTAGTAGAAGATTGTAGACCTGTAGATTGCTGTGCTTGACGATCTTTGTGCAGGCTTCAAGAGGTTAGTGAATCCTTTTCACGTATTTTATTCACATCATCTAAATTACTTGTAGATTCTGTGATCCTGTATATGCTTTCGCTTTCATATTTCTATCAAATCCATGTAGAAGCTCAACCTAAATGTCTGAAGTAGCTTATTTGTACTTTGTCATAATTGAGTTTCTTTTAGGTGTGCTAATATGTTACTCTTTTTGGATGTTTTCCATTTACCAACAGTTAATGTGTAGAGGTACAAGTTGTCAGAACGAATCGTTTGCTTTTTTGAAAAAGCTTTATTAAGGGGTCTTGGTTGGCCCCCTATTTTCACCTATTACAGCTGGGAATGAAAATTATTTTCCCCACAAGAAGTTTATGAATAAGTGATTATTTGATAATGAGCAAGGAATATTCATCTTTCTGCTAAACAGGATGGATTGAACTCATAATTCATTAGATGCTTTATGAATGCCAACTAAATATCCTAAGTAAATAGCTCCTGGTTGTTCAATCATTTGATAACTAGAGTCATTCTTTGATAAATGATTACTACGAGTCAGATTCAATAGAGTTTGATCAATTCTATTTTCTATTGTTAAGGTGGAGAACTGAACCAATAATTCTCTTTCTTCATCAATCCTATTTTGTCATCGTTCCAATCCCCATTCATATATTTTTTTTATCAATGAATAGATCTCTTTACTTGTATGACTTAAACGTCCCGTATTTCTTGAAAAAGTAATTCGATTGATGGGATTTGGTATGAGATCAATGATCTTGATGAGATTGATATTCTAATCTCTTCTTAGAATGTATTGATTTGACCCCATAAATAGGACCAACATGTTGCCTCCAGAAGCAAAGCACAACCCCATATATCTTCTAGAGAATCTCCTAATTGTTCCAGAGGGGTTTGACATTAAAGGAAAAGAACATATAGTGTATAAACTTAAGAAATCAATATACGGACTCAAACAAGCTTCTCGACAATGGTACTTAAAGTTAAATGAAACTATTGTCATATTTGGATTTAAGAAAAACACTATTGATCGGTGTATATATATGAAGGTCAGTGGAAGTAAGTTTATTATTTTTGTCCTGTATGTTGATGACATCTTGTTTGCTACTATTGATCTTAGTATGATGTATGAATCAAGACATTTCTCTGTTAACATTTTTTTAATGAAAGATATGGGAAAGACATCTTATGTGATAGGAATAGAAATACTCCAGGATAGGTCACAAGGATTATTGAGATTGTCTCAGAAAGCCTATATTAATAAAGTATTAGAGCGATTCTGAATGGAAAAATGAAGTCTCATTCCAATTCAGAAAGGAGATAAGTTAAGTCTCATGCAATTTCCAAAGAGTGAATTAAAACGTGAGCAAATTAATGAAAGATATGCCTTATGCATCCTTAGTTGGGAGTCTAATGGATTCTCAGACATGTACGAGGCTAGACATCAGTTTTGCTGTCGAAATGCTGGGCAGATATCAAAGTAATTTAGGAATGGACCACTAAATAGTTGCAAAGAAAGTATCAAAATATTTGCAAGGAACGAAAAATTATATGCACACTTATAAAAGATTTAATCATCTTGATGTGATAGGATATTCATATTCGAATTGTGTTGTTGTGTGGATACAAGAAAATCCACATTTGGTTATTTATTCTTGTTAACTGAAGGATATCACATGTTAGGATTTTCTCGGTTCTATTTGAAGTCCGACCGACATGACTTTAAGATTGTGAAACTTAATGATTTTCACAAAATCATCATATTATATTAATCAAGAAAACATACTTGGATCCATAACGTTTTCATGAATTATCTTTAGTAGATTGAACTTTAGGAGAAACTGATTTCTCTCCTTTACACTGCACTCTTTTTCACGCTATTTTATGAGAATAACCGTGAATTGCAGTTGAGAGAAGATCAGTTTTTAAAGGTTATTTTATACCCCAATTACACATAGAGTAGATGTATATAGGTGAAATTACTCTTTTCTTGATGTGTAACAATAAAGTCATGATGATCTATTTATAGAAGGATGATGATTGCATAAGCGCGACATAAGCGTGATGCGTGTTGCACATGCAAAGCACCTTCATGGATGTGTGACAAGTGTTATTCATGCACTTTGCAATGTTTCAAGTGACACCTATTATGCATGCTTTGATAAGTGTCAACCATGCAAGACCCCTCTCAACATGTGCAACACATGTCCACCATGCATGGCGCGTGTCATGCGATGTGACATGTGTCATGCTGACCAATCATATTGACACGTGTCACATTTCTCAGCCACGTGAGAGAATGTAAGATATATATCGTACGTTATTAAGTAGGGTTTAATAAATAGAGAGAGCTAATTAAAGAATATTAGTTAAAATTTATGGGGTAATTTTAAGGCAATAAGCAACTTCCCACTTTGATGGAAAGTGGAGAATTAAATGACTATTTCATAATTTAGAGGTGTCCATGTATGATGAAGTGGCTGAGAAATGTGATACATGTCAGTAAGATTAGTCAATGTGATACATGTCATGTCACATGATAGGTGCCACACATGGTCAACATGTGTCGCACATTTAGAGAGGCGTCTTGCATGACTGTCACTTGTCAATGCATGCATAAGAGGTGTGATTTGACACACTACAAAGTGCATGGATGACACTTGTCAGACATGCATGAAAGTGGTTTGCATGTGTGACCTGTGTCACACTTATGTTGTGCTTGTGCAATTATCCTCCTTCTATAAGTAGCTCATTATAATTTCAATATTACACATTAAGAAAAGAGAATTTTCAGCTATATACATCTACTTTATGTGTATTAGAGTATAAAGTAGCCTTAAGAAACTGTCCTTTAATTTCTCAACTGTAATTCATGGTTATTTCCATCAAATAGCGTGAGAAAGAGTACAGTGCAAATGAGAGAAATTCGTTTCTCCTAAATTTCAATTATTCTGCTAAATATAATTCAAAAAAACATCATGGATCCATGTATATGTTTTCTTGATTAATGTTAGATGATATTTTTATGAAAATTATTAAGTTTCACGATCCTAAAGTTATGTCGGATTTCATTAGATTGTTTAAGTTTCACAATCTATAGTAGAGAAAATCGTAACACTTAACTTATATATGTAATCAGAGACGGATCTAGTATTTCTAGAATATTAAGTGAGAATTGCTCCCTATTCCTCTAAGTAAGTAATTCAACACTGAACCGAGTGCCCAATTCAACCTTTTTGAAACATGGGAGACTACAGATATTTTAGATCAATTCTAAGAATATACACATAAAATACCTAGTTTGGCGAAAAACCATGCATGGGTTCATGTGCACCTTAATTAGTTGAGAAAATCCACCCTGGTATGTAACCTATACATCCGTTCCTTCTCACTCCGAAAACCAATGGAGAAGGAGACTTAGAAAGTGAATGACTAATTTGAGACCTTTGGCACATTATCACTAATTCGAGAGTAAAACCAAAGTTGCGGAATTAAGCATTAGCTTTGTATTGATGCCGCTAAAGAAATGAATGGCAAAAATTTGGTTATTGCTCTCGAGTATTTAGTTTGTGATTCAAAACTTTTTATCCTACTTCAATACTCTAATTTAATTGAAAATAACTATGGAAAGATGGGACAAACCTAGTGCTATTAGAGGTACTAATGATCAAGTTTTGTTGATTCACTTGCATCAACTTATTAATTTAGACTTCATTACGATTGCTATCTATAGTAACACTAACTATATATATACATTCAATACTACATAGTAAAGGTGAGAATAACAATATATTCCGTGTGATTTTGCAGTCATACAAAATTAGATAGGATTAAATATAACCACATTCAATAGAGATGCAAGTAACCGACATAGAGGGTGAAATGAGAGAAGGTCGCTTGAGATGACTTAGTCATGTTCAATGTTGACCTACATATGCTCTGGTCAGTAGGTTGGTGAGTAAAGGTGTTAAACGGAGAAGAGTAGACTAAAGTAACATAGAAAGGAGTTGTCAGGAAGAATGCCGGCTCAAGGGCCAAGCAAGTGAAGCAAGGGCTTGAGGCCCTCATATTTTTAAGGCCTCATTTTATTAATTAATATTTTTTTCATATTATTTTACGTGATACAGTTTGATTTGATACAAAATCTAAAAAATAAAGGATTTTTCTTTTTTAAATTGTGATCTAAATTAAGTCATAAATATTTGTGTGGTTGTAAATCATCTCATTAGGGATAAAATGAGGTTTAAAGTTCAATTGCTTTTAAGTAATTGAAAAGTTGTCATTTTTTGGGACAAATTAAAAAGGAAAGTTCATCCACAATTTAATAGGGGGGAGTAATAGGTTAATTTGAAAAACTTTTATTTCGTGTCTCACACAACTGGCACTAGCTTTATAGAGCCTCTTAATAAAACTTGACTTTAGGCGCCCAATGTTCTTGAGCCGCCCCTGGTCTGGAAAGACATACAATCTCTAGAATCCAGGTACAATGGTAGGAAAAGATCTATGTAAGGGATACAATTAGTTAAGAATAAGTTTTTAGGAACCTTCTATCCGGTTAGAGATTTATATGCCGGTAGAGAATTGACCCCAATTTGCTCGGAATTGACGCGTAAGTGTTGTTTATATCAATCTTTTTTTTTTTACACAAATACCTTTATCAGAACTTCTACATTATGCCCAATTGTGTGAATATACTGATAGCTTCAATAGTTCATTGAAATTTTCGCTGTTGAAAGGAACACTCTTTATCTTGTAATTTCTACTTGCCCTTTTGGTAGATAACATGAGCTGTTTGGATTGCCAAGATACTTGCACTTCAAACGTAGACTAATCTGAATTTCTCCTTTAGTACTTCTTCATTTGGTAGGTCATTGTCCCATTGAAATTTAAGAACCTGCTTAGAAGTTCAGTATACTTTTGTTGTCAATGAAGTGTTTAATTAAGAAACAGGTAAGATCAGTTGCTGCATCGTTCTTTTAAGAAAGAATTTGCCGAAATTATTTATAGACTTGACAAACTTTTAGTTCCTCCATGTCACTTAATGAGTTTGTTGTAGTAAAAAGTTTGTACTTTGGCTGTAGCAAGCATGGTAAAATTTTATGTTATTTATAACATATGTTGGATTTATATATGTTGCTTGAAATCTTAAAGATACCGTTTGATGTGTGTTGGATTCTCCAAAATTAGTGCATTTTGGAGGTTACAGCATGGGTGCGACAACATTTTGGAAAGTCGAAGCAAATTAGGGATTATCCTCTTCTTATTAATCTTCGATACACTATATGTTGAATTGGTGGATTTCTTTCCTATATGGTGCTAACCTTAGATTTTTGTCACATTGTCCCCTTAACAATCTTTCAACGAGAATGGAAAATGTCGTCATGCCTGGGTTGTGAGGGCTCTCAACCACATGGACGCCTGACCATGAGATGTGGAATTTGTTCGTTGGTGTAATCTCTGTTTAGATTGACATTTTCTCAGTAACCTTGTTTGTTAGTACGTTCTAATAGTATATGGTTATTGGAAGACTGTATGAAGAGTTTCTTCTGCTTTAGTAGTGACGGTTGAACAAGTCTTGCCTGTACACCTTCTTTAGATGTATCATATTTTTCACTGTTGAAAGGAACATTCTGTTTCTTGGAATTTTGATAAACACGAGCTGTTCCGATTGCCAAAACACTTGCTATTTAAGAATCTACTTAGAATGTCACGGTACTTTATGGTGTGTTATAATTAAAAAACTGGTAAGATCCATTTTCAATCTATTGCTCTGCATTAATTGTTCTTGTACGAAAGAGTTTGCTGAATTTATTTACTGATTCGAAAAACTTCTGGTTCCATCATCTCACTTAATGAATTCGTCTGTAGAAAGTATGGTAAGTTTCATGTTATTTATATTTGGTATAACATATGTTGGATTTGTTCTAGGCTTAGATTTCATAGTGAATGTTTAGTAGCTACAGAGTGAGTTAATTTCACCCCCCTGTAGCTTAATCTGAAGCTCGTTTGCTATTTCTCGATGTTCACATTCAACTTAACATCTAGAAAATCTGTCTTTCCTGTGCTCGTTCTGTTTTCGGGTGAGATTTGCCCGCTCTCCTTATCTGTCGTTCATTACTGCACCTGAATCTCCACTTACTACAAATATGAGAAGTCTAGCTGCTCATTTTTCAAGTGTTACAGAAAATATTATATTGGACGCGGACATATTAGTAGCAGTATTTGTCAACTGAAAATGACAACCATCTAATTATGTTCGAAAACATTCCTCTGATGCTCGAGCCTTTCTTGTAGATATGCTGTAGCGACTTCAGGATTGAGGAGGAGAGAGTATTCGAGAATTCCCTGGCCATCTACTCCTTGGTTAGTAGTTAATTTGCGAAAGTTGCAACTTTACTTCCAGATATCGTACAACATTATAAAGAATTAGTTGAAGATACAAATACAATTGGGTCTAGAAATATTCCGTTGGCTCAATCTATTGAGGCAAAGGAACGACATTTCCAGACTCAATAGAATTGACATCTTCTTTGGCCAATTTTAATAATGAAGTATAGTCACTTTGCATATCGAGGTAATGGAACATTTTTCCCTGACTCTATATCATTTACATCTTTAACTAATTCTTTTTAGTGATGTATGATCTGTTGCAATCTATATACATTTACTAGAAAACTTCTTCGCGCGAAGTAAAAGTATGAATAAATATTACAAAATCTTAAAAAATGTTACAAAATCTATAAATTTTTTTAGCAAAGTAATAAGAATTTAGATATTATACCAATTTTACAGTGAGTAAGAAAACACTTATAAAATGCTTTCCATTAGAGTTAATTTATAGATTTTTTTATCTATATCAAATTGTTACATGTAATTATAGCTAATTACATGACCATTGAATGAATAAAAATCACCAAGTAATCACTTTAGAAAAATAGTTAATATTAGATTAAATAATAAGAACACTAACCATTTTAAGGAAGAGAGCGAACCAAAAGTGATTGATTAAATCAAAACAATAAGATATATACACACACACACTTTAAGGAAGAGAAGGAACCAAAAGTGATTGAGTAAATCAAAACAATAAGTATCATCTACAATTCCTGGAAACAATAGCATCTTTCCGTATTTCATATTTATGATCAAACTTTGTATATCTCAACCTGGAAAATGAAACACATTTTTATCTAAAATTCTCATCTCAAAATCTAATTTAGTTTTTACTTATTAAATTACTTGTTCAATAGCCCCATCTCCAAATCTTCTAGCAAAATTCTTTTTTATCGTTTGACCATGATAATTTTTTACTTTTTTTTTAAAGTTGAACTCCGAAAAACATATTTGGTCATAAAATTTCAAAAAATTCCATTTTAACTTTTTTTTACAAAAATAACAAAAAATTATTTTCACTCCAAATCACCCACAAAATTCAAAAGTAACTCTAATTTATATCATGACCAAATACAATTCCAATTTTTAAATATTATTTTTCACTTTGAACATATGTATTCAAGATTTTATGGTTAAAATAATATTTTCTTACAAACTTGAAAAATAAAAACACAAAAAGGAATTAATTTGCCTACCTTGAGAATTGCTTGATGAGAGAAAGTAGATCTAACTTTTATGATCAAACCTGTACATTCCGAAATGAAATATCAGTTTAATATACTCAGATCAATCCCACCTTTGAGTTAGATCATTGGATTATTTGATCACAATACTAAAGAGATAGAGAAAAATACGTATTTAAAATGTATGAGTAAAAATCTTTTTCTTACAAACTTGAAATAATAAACACAAAAGAACAAAATAGTAGCTTACCTGAGAATTGCTTGTGAAAGAGACAAAAGTGTTGGAGCATAAATCTGTAACAAAAAATAGTGCGTATTAGAAAAAATTATAACTCAACACACTTAGTTCTTTGAAAGATGTATAATTCTAAAAAGTGTACAAGGAAATTGCAACCAATTGTGTTTGTATGAAAACACTTTCATACTTGGCTTGGAATGCCAAAAGGCACAAGAAGATAAAGTAACGGGATGAAAAATTAAAGGACAATAAGTAAATTCTCCCATCACCCATGTTTAATTCACTTAAAATTACCGTTTCATCATTTATTAAATGAGATGATAATTGAATCTTTTAGCATATAAAATGAATTAAAAATAAGAAAAATCTCAAAAAATTGAGAAAAAAGATAAATATGATTCTAGGCTTTAGAGAGCGTCACGTCACCAGATTCAAAACCCTCGTTTATATATATATATATATATATATATATATATATATATTAATTTATATTGAAGAGCAGAAATAGAAGAACAAAGAAGGGTTGCTTTTCCTATATATTTTCTTAAAGGACCAAATTGTTTTGCTACTAATTTAGTTTTTGGTGTTTAAATTTCTATTTATTCATGGCTCATTCGTCGAATTTTCAATATATGATATCTTTGTAATAACATTTGGATAATGACAGAGGTAAGATCTGCGTGCACTCTACCCTTTTCAGACTCTACTATGTGGGACTACACTTGATATGTTGTTATTGTTGTTAACATTTGAATAACGAAAGTAATTCAAACATGAGTTTAATATAATGAGTCAATAAAAAGACTTGAAAAAGGTCACTGAAAAGTCTTAATTTGTGAACGTAGAAAGATAAAAAAGAAGAGAGGATAAAATATTTTAATGGTTGGAAGATACAAATTAATCATTTTCACTATATTTATAATTAAATATATAATAGAGATGTATCTTGATTATTGTATAGAAAATTTTAGTGAAGACTCTTCACCTGACATAGCAAAGCTGACACAAAAATATTGCTCATTTAACACTATCTAAAAAGAAGATTTTAGTGAACACTCTATTAAGATTTATTGGATATAAAATGGTAATTTTTCGTTGAGCATATATTTTTCTTCTTCTTAGTATACTGGCTAATGAAATCAAAGTATTTTTTCATGTTCTTAGATATTTTTTTCCTACGAACATGGTAATTTTCTTTTAATTAGGATAAAAAGAGAGCATTTTTAAAATAGATTTCTCATGTATTTTTTCAAAAGATATTAAGTACTTTTAATTTTATGCTGATCAAGAATAGGTGATGTTAATTTGTTTACTTTTAGTGTTGATTATTACTAGAGTTAAGAGTCGGTTTAAATTTGTCATCAATTGTAATGTTCATATTTTTAAATTACAAATCTTCAGTACAAAATCATAATATGCAATCATATTTTTGAGTGTTGAAAATTAACTTCACAAAGATAATTTTATTGACGAATCTTGTCGAGTACAATTCTGATGATTTGAACCTTCTAGAGATGTGTTTGATCTCTAGGAATGTTGAACAACACTTCGTTATTTCGGGGTGATCTCAGGCAGACCTCCTTTGACCACTCCTTTAAAGAATTATGTGGTCGATGTTGATGCTTTCTCCAATACTCGTCGAATCTCCTCAGGAAGTTATGTATCCCTATTTTTTAGTTCGAAAAAGGGCCAAATATGTCCCTAACGTATGAAAAATGAGGTCTAAAAATACCCTCAACATTTATTTTTGGCTCAAGAATGCCTCTCCTTCCATCTTTTGGTCTCAAAATACCCTCAACCTTGGTTTGTTTTTCATCAAGTGCACTGTTATTCCTTTGGTAGCGTTAAAATGAAGTGGTGAATTTTACAATATGAATTTTTTCTAACTATTATTCCATTCTCTAAACTATCATTAACTTTGTTAATTTGCTTCTTCTCCTTGTTGCTTATGTGTAACTTTTTGTTTCAGAGTTAACACCACCTTTTGCCTTACAAGAAAAATAGTATTCACTCCGTTTCATTTTATGTGACACTCTTTGACTTGGTACGGTGTTTAAGAAAAAAAGGAAGACTTTTGAAATTTGTGGTCCAAAATAATTTTTGAGCATTTTTGTGGTTGTAAATCATTTTATTAAGGGTAAAAGAGAAATTTCAAAGTTAATTTTTTTCTAATTATAGAAAGGTGACATTCTTTTTCGGATGGACTAAAAAGAAAAGTGTGCCACATAAAATGGAACGAAGGGAGTAGAAGTAATTACAATTGACAATTTTGCAACTAAAAGTAGGCTTCTTTAAAACTAAAATTTGTATTACCTATTATTAAGATATTTTAACGGTAACATATATGCTACTAAGGGAATATCCAAAACGCCGGTTTCCTCCCACCATGAAAAGGACTATTCTCACGTTTTAATTGTAAAAAGAAAAAAAATGTCTTTGGTAACTTCATATTCAATGTTAGATTGTTGATTTCTACCTTTTCATTGAAATATAATTCTTGGATTTCAAAACGTGCTTCTTTTAATTGTTGAATTTGATTGTACTGATTGTTTTCTTGTTTTTCACTGAAAATTTGAAGTCTGATTATTAAATTAGATTGAAGGTGTCTCACCCCTTTGAACTAAAATGTAGGTTGATAATATTTCTAAATTTTACCCTTCAACAATATCTTATTACTGTTCCCTTAAATTTGAAATTTAAGGTCAAATACTATTTCATAAGTTGATCAAATGGAACATAAGATTAAAGTTGAACGCTTGTTTCAAAATAATGCTTTCTATGAAGAAGTGACATGAGAATATGTTTTTCAAAGAAATGTTTTGAGCCAAAAACAAAAGTTTAGGGTATTTTTAGACCAAAAGGTGGAAGTAGGAGATTTTGAGCCAAAAAATAAAGGTTGGTGGTATTTTTAGACCAAAAGCATTGAGGAAGGGTGTTTATATATCATTTTTCACAGTTTTAGGGATATTTGTAGCCATTTTCCATTTATAGTTTTAGGAAGTATGTAGTCCAGATGTAAATGAACCCTCTTGTCTCATTCTGATTGGTTCATATGAGTCATCAAGCTAGGGCTGTGCAATTTTCGGGTCAAACCAATAACCCGAACCGAAAATTAGATTATCGGGTTATTGGTTCGGGTTATTGGACTTTCGGTTCGGGTCTCGGTTAAACAAACCAAATTAATGGTTTATCGGGTCGGTCCTCGGTTTTGAGGAGTTGTCTATCGGTTAACCCGACAAACCGATAAGCAACCATTTTTAAAAATTTTAATTAATATTTCACTTTCTCAATTCTCAATTCATTTCTCACTTTCTCAGTTTCTCACTCTCTCACTTTCTCTCGCCTAAAGTCGCCTAAGGCGGAAGGCCCTAAGTTAGGTTAGGGTTTCCTCTCCTCTGCTGCCGCCTGCCAGCTGCTCCGCCAAAAATTGCGGCTGCCGGCTGCTCTCAGGTCTCAAGCCCTCAACCTCTCACGATCTCTCAACTCTCAAGTCTCAACTGGTAAGTTTACTCATCACTGTGGCTCACAATTGGTTACGATTTCTCAAATTTATAAATCTCAACTTCTCAAGTTTCTCAAATTTATAAATTTGTTTGCTTTTTCTTTTATAACATTAACGCACTGTTTAATAATCTTGGTTAGAAGTACGGATCTTTAACGTAAATGAATTTTCGTCCAATTATATCTGCAGTTGTTGGTGATAAGCAGTAAGCTTGGAGAGACCCAGTAACCTTACTCAACCATTCAACTACATTTGGTCAAGAATTTAGTGATTCTTATACTCGTCCAGAGAAACTGAGAAAGGTTCATCTTTCTTACTCTTCTTTTTAAAGCATTTACTAGTTATTGTATTTTTTATCAAGCGCATAATCGATTTATGTATACTTGGTACATAATAGGGGCACTAACAGTCTATATATTCGTTTCGTGATGTTTTTTTTCTTTTTTTTTTGTGGAATGTTGTTCATCTGACTTAATGCTACCTCCCCGTAAATATGCGACTTTTGCGGTTCTCCTTCTGGAAAGTTAGCCAGCATAAACAAATATGAGAATGGACTCCTTCAAGAAAGAAAACTCATTCTTTTCTAACTTTTTTGTGATCCTTTTGTGCTCTGTTAGATTTTTACTGCCAAAATTTGTGCTTCTTGATGATTATTTTCTTTTAAAATCATAATTCACAGTGACATGGCTGAAAATATCATAATTGATAAGGTGATTGGTGAAAGTGGAGCTTCTAATTCAAATGTAATGAGTCAAACTCAAAGCGTTCAGTCCAAAGTAAAGAAAGAAAGGAGAAAAAGGTCTCGTGCGTGGGATCATTTTACTACTAAAGTTGATTCTGACGGAAATAATAAGGCTGTTTGTAACTATTGTAAACATGATTATTTTGCTGACACAAAAGATCATGGTACAACGGCAATGCTTGGTCATATAGTCAAATGTACCAAAATGCCTCACAATATTGATACTAAACAAAAAAAACTAGCATTTCAACCGGTTATAGGTGGTAACAAGGATGATGTAGCTGTTGTTTCATGGAAATTTGATCAAGAAGAGTGTAGGAAGGCTTTGTGTCGTATGGTAATTCTGGATGAACTTCCTTTCAGATTTATTGAAAAAGAAGGTTTTAAACAATTTATGAAAGTGGCACAACCTTTTTTCCGAATTCCTTCTCGTACCACTGTGACTCGTGATTGTTTTGACATGTTTGATGAAGAGAAACATAAAATGAAGTCTGTTTTTAAGGAAACACAACAAAGAGTGTGTATAACCACTGATACTTGGACTTCCGTGCAAAGAATTAATTATATGTGCATTACCGCTCACTGGATTGATAAAAAATGGACTTTGCATAAAAGGATTATCAATTTTTGTCCAATTTCTAGTCATAGAGGTGAAGATATGGCAAAGGCCATTAGTAAGTGTTTGCACGAGTGGGGGTTGCATCGAATTTTCACCGTTATTGTTGATAATGCTAGTTCAAATAATGTGGCTGTGACTGAGTTGTCTAAGCAATTAACTAAGTGGGGGACCAATCTTATGGGTGGTAGTCATCTTCATGTGAGGTGTATGGCTCATATTATAAATCTTGTTGTTCAAGATGGTATAAAAGAAGCAACTGTGTCTATTGAACGAGTTAGGCAAGCAGTGAGGTACATTAGGCAATCTCCTTCTAGGTGGAAGAAGTTTCAGGAATGTTGTGAAGATGAAAATCTTGTTAAAAAGTCTTTATGCTTGGATGTTCCTACAAGGTGGAATTTCACCTACTTGATGTTGAATAGGGCTATTGAATATGAGAGTGCAATTTTAGATTATGCTGATCGTGATATTGGATTGACACATCATCTTGAGTTTGTTGATATTGTTGATGGAAGTCCTGCAGGTACACTTTTGAGTAGTGATTGGGAGAGTGTAAAGAGAATTGCTAAATTTCTTGAATTATTTTTTAAGCTTACTTTGAAGGTATCTGGATCAAATTATATTACATCAAATTTTCATTTTTTTGAAATTTGTCAAGTTGGTGGTTACTTGACAAAATTGATATCAAGTGAAGATACTGTTTTGGCTGAAATGGCAACAAAGATGAAGGAGAAATTTGAGAAATATTGGGGTGATACAGAAAAAATGAATAAGATGCTTTTCATATCTTGTGTTTTGGATCCTCGCTACAAATTTGGCACTCTTACTTTTGCACTTAAGCAGATGTTTGGGGACAAAGGGCGAGATATAGAAAGTAATGTCCGAGCGTACATGAAATCATTATTTAATGAGTATGCAAAGTCTTCTTCAAAAGATAAAAGTGATCAACTTTGTTCAATAGAAGTGGAAGCTTCCGGTCCAAGGTCTATACCTATAGGAGATTATGGTGACTTCTATGAGGAACTACGTAGACATACATCTGGAAGTGGGGGTGCAAATTCTAAGTCAGAATTGGATAAATATCTTGCAGAAGATGCTGAAATTGGAAATGCAGATTTTGATGTATTGCTTTGGTGGAAAGTTAACTCACCTAGATTCCCCTTTCTTTCTGAGATGGCTCGAGATGTGTTAGCTATTCCTATTTCAAGTGTGGCATCTGAATGTGCTTTTAGTACTGGAGGACGCATTCTTGATTCGTTTAGGAGTTCTCTAACTCCTAAATTGGTACAAGCTCTAGTGTGCCTTCAAAATTGGCTTCGGAGTGAACCACTACCTATAAGTATTGATGAAGATTTAGATTTTCTCGAGAAACTTGAACAAGGTAAGAAAAAAACCTTGCATTAATCTAAAATCATGAATTGTTAATTTAATATTTTTGTTGTTTGAGCCTTGACTTGACTTGTTATTGTAATTCTCTTTAGATTTGGCCAACCTTGGAAAAGAATCCAACATTGATGAAATGTAGAATCATACATTGTTAAGAGATGAACTTTGGTAAGTTAACTCTTTGAGATATAACATAATTAACAAGATATAACCAATTAACTATTGAATATCTGATACTTTTTCTATTTCTCTGTTAATTAGGTTTAATCATGCCTCGACAGCTCGACTTCGTGGTCCTAAAGCTCGATCACCTGTTTGGGATTACGATGAAAATTTTGAAAAAAATGATGATGGATGGTGCAGATTGCAGAAGTAAGGCTGCGTGAGTGCGTGTGTGAGCAACCGTGTGTTTGTCCTTCTATGATTGTTGTCGAGCAGAAGTAAGGCTGCGTGTGTGAGCAACGGTGAAGTTTATATATGTACTGTGTGTGTGTGTATAGGTTTTGGGATGTGTATGTGAGACTGTGAGTTGGGGTAATAATAAGTGAACTTTGCTGAACATATTAAGTATTAACTAATTAAAGTATGCTGCTATGTAGCTATTGCTGAAGTTTGAATGATGTAGTTGTAAGCTGTTGGGGCCCGTAAGTAACTAGTGAAGTTTGCTGCTACAGGTTTGAAGTTTGCTGCTACAACCTACAGGTTTGGGATGTGTAATTGTGTATCGTTCTACATTTTTCACAAGTTTAAATATGCCTGGCAAATCAGGATTGTGAGTTGTGACTGCTGACTTTTTACAATAGAAAACATATATTCTTTTCAGTCCTGTGGATTCCCAAGAATCACCCCTAGTACACCACCCACTACCTTCACCCCCACATGGTTATGGAACAATGGAGGCACCCACAACCTCAACCCACCACCCTAATTTCTACAACAACAACCACCCCCACATGGCCATGAAATAATGGCGGCACCCCAACCCCACCACCACAACCAACAACAACAACAACAACCCCCACCACTCCCAATCCCACCAACAAGAACTACCCAACTCGTACATTTTACCCACAAACACCATTCCGACAACTCTAACAATAAAACCTTCAATTTCCTTTCAATTCGGTTTCTGGGAAAACCCCCAAAATCAATTCTTGATGATCCTGATGGATTAGCTGCTGCTGCTAGATCTAAGAAGAAGAGAGGTCAGCCGAGGAAGTCTTCTGTAATGGTAACTCCTATTTGGACCATTTTCCTACCCAGTGGTGAATCATGCAGATTCTGGTATTGCTGCTTTAGAAAACCCCTCTAAGAAGGCCCGTGGGAGGCCCCTGGGCTCCGGAATGAAGTAGTAGCAACAAGCTTTAGGTATGTATATGTTTTCGCTATTGCTTCAATTATATATCTAGCTTCTAATTTGGAAAGACTTTAATTTATATACATTAATAACGAAATAAATTTTATTTTATGGATGGATATATGTAGTTAACCTGATATTTTCACTATCAATGCTTAGAGGTCAAATTCATTTGGGAAATATATACAAATGCCTTTTATTAAAAAAATATTACTATCTTATATCACAATTTAACATCCTACTTAAATTTTGTAGTGAATCTGATTGTTCAAATGAGATATATATAAAATTTGATTAACCTTGAAAACTATTTAAAGTTGTTTGGTAAACATTTATTGAATTAGGTAGTGAATTGGATTGTTCAAATACAAACTTGACTAATCCTTTTTTGGAACTATTTGAATTCATTTTGACATAGTCTAGGAATTATACACTTCGTGGACTAGAATAAGAATATTACTAACCGTTCCTGTTAAAGTTAGTAACATATAAAATTTTGTCTTTTTAATGAATCAAATATAGCAAGATTGTTTAAGAAAAGCTAATTTTTTTTGTAACAATCCTAATAGTGATTTTTGGCTTTTGGTGTGTTTTGACCGTGTTATCCTTCTTCATAATTATATTATGGTATTTGTGGTTTGCGGAAATGGGTGGCACGGTCCTTGAGGTGGTTGGTTGAGAATTATGCAAGTTTTTCATTTTAGAAGGTTGAAAAGCTGATATTGTTGATTTTAGTCAACGTCCGTAGAAGTTGAGCTCGTATCAAAATGCTGTCAGTGCCATTAGCTCCAGAACATGATTTTTGGATAGGTTATTTTTGGTCTAGTTGAAGATTTTATTTGGTTCCCGAGGCTTCGGAATAAGTTTTGAGTTGTTGTTTGAAAATTTAGAGATTTCTAAGTTAAGAGTTGACTTCGGTCAATATTCAATCAAGATGACCCCGTTTGAGTGTTTTGATGATTCCATCAGGTCTGAAATGTGTTTTACAACTAGTTTGCACTATTGATTTGAGTCCGAGAGATCTCGGATGAGTTTTGGGTACTCGTTCAGAGTTTAGAAGTTTATCGTTGTTGAATTTTGTAGTGTCACCTGAAGCAAATGAGCTCTATTTGGTGTTGATGGTACCATTAGGTCCGTATCAAAATTTCAGAACCAACCAAAAAGAATCATCGCATTTCGAGTCCATATGAGAAAGTATGCCCCTTTTAGTACAGTGTAGTGTTGCTGGTGCTAGTGCGTCGCCGGTGCAGGAAAAGGGCACCGGTGCAATTTTTTTTCGCAGGAGAGGAAAGGGCGCCGGAGTGATGGTCTGGTCGCTGCTGTGATGCCGCGGGTGTGAGAAAAGTCCGCCGTTGCGAATATTGCTGAGTACTTAAAGTTCAGACGTTGTTCTTTCACTATCAATCAATTTTTGGTAGGTAGGGAGCTCCGATTGAGGTTATTTTTGATGCATCTTTCTCATATGATCATTGAATATGTGATTCTACCTTTATTTTGCTCATTTTTCAAGAATATCTATTTTATTTTTCATGAGTTTGATTCACGAGTCAACATTTAAAATCTCAAAGTTTATGAAATGAAAAGTTCTTGATTTGATGATCCATTTATGATGGATTTTCGTTAATTTTTGGAATTAAGGTCCTTGTAGTATGAGTAATTTAATTTTTTCATAAATAGATCGATTTTTCTCGTTTTAAACCATGTTTGAACATGGAAATTTGAGGTTTTTTCGGTAAAGTTAAAGAATGGTATTTTGATGATTTCAAGCTCAATTTTAACTCCATTTTTTAATAAATTTTTTTATTTGAACTCCTTAAGTTATGGGTAATGTAATTTTCAAATAAAATTCTAGTTTGTCCCTGCGGACTCAGGGTCAATTTTTGGATCCAAAATAAAAGTATTACAATATGGGTATCGATAGACTTGTATTTATATGTAGAACTTGTTCTTGATAGATTTGAGATCAATTGAGACTGTTTTGAAAGATAAGTCATTTTTGGTGGTGGTTCATGGCGCGTTGTTTGGCTTCGAGGTAGGTTATGGCTTAACTTTCTTTAGACTTTACTTGGGTGAGGACTTATCGTGTAAAGCATGCTATGAGTTGGGTGAATTAGTAATTATCATAACTTTTGAGTTAAAATGTATCATTTTGATGCCCGTGTGGGGGATTGTATTGATCTTGATAGTGAATTAGATGGAGGATTATATCATTTTGGTGATATGGAACGTGGATTCTTGAGTTGATATTGAGGTTGTAGCCAATAGTGGTGATATGATCATGATCCTGAGATTTATGATATGGTGGTTATACCTCTGGTTCTTATTCGTTTTTGTGCTCATGCATACGCATACATCTCATGGTTCATGAAAACAAGAAGTGATTTGATTTTTGAAAGAAATGCCTTGAAAGGCTCATGTTGCTATTCATATATATATATATCGCCGTGATCAAATATCCGGCAACAAGATCGTGGGCAAAATTCAGCTTGCTTACTATTAATATATATATCACCGTAGATAAAAATCTGACTTATTTTGTATATGGACCTCGCGAGTCCCCCATGGATCCTATCCTATATGCTCGAAAGGTATATACCGGTAGGCATTGGTCATTTCATCCTATATTATTGCATTGCATTATTATTTGAGTTATTATTTTGATTGAGATACCGTGTTATTATTGATATTGAACTGCTGAGACTTTTTTGCATACATGGTTATTTTAGTATTTTTTATTTGATATAGTAATTGCTTAAGCTCAGTCGGCCTATGATGCCTACTGAGTACAAGTGGACCGTACTCACCCCTATTTTCTTGCATCCTTCTGATGCAAATTCAAGTACAAGTAGACCCTGAGACTGAAGTTTATGCTTTTTGATATCTTCAAAGTTGTGGTGAGCTCCTGTGTTCGGAGACTGTCCTAACTTCCTCTACTATATTTTTTTCTTAACTTTTTCAAAACACTATTATAGTATTTGGTTAGGATATTCTGTACTTAGAGTTGCTCGTGTATTTGTGACAGTTGAATCTTGAGATGTTGTTAGTCTAGTGTTCGGTTCCCTTCTGCTTATCTTTGATTTGAGTTATTATTGGTTAATCACTGAGTTTTTTTTCTATTTTTGTATTTTTAAGTTGTTTGTATTTGTTAAGTTACGCTTACCTATCATGGTTGGGTTGAGGTAGGTGCCATCACAATCCTTGAGATTTTGGATCGTGACAAAATTAAAAGAGGATCAAACTAAAGAAATGACTCAACATATGCTTGGATTTGAATGTGATTATAAAAGGGCAACCCGGTGCCCTAAAGCTCCCGCCATGCGCAGGGTCCGGGGAAGGGCTCGACCACAAAAGTTTATTATTTGCAGTCTTACCTTGCACTTCTGCAAGAGGCTGCTTTCAAGGCTTGAATCTGTGACCTCCTGCGTCTAATCAAAGCAACTTTACCAATTATTTATGTTGAAATTTGCTTTTAGTTACTGCAACAACTTTTAGCCAAATAAGTTATTTAAATTTATGATGAATTTGAATTTTAAATTTTAAATTAGGTTATTTTATTTGTTGAGATATTTTAGGATTTTGAATTTAAATTATACAGATTTTTTATTGTAAGTTGGATATTCAAAGCCCTTCTATGCTTAATAAAAATATTGAAAGACATTTCAATCATTGAGAGTCATTTTAACCCTTTTTTTTGTTGCTCATCTTTTAAAAAAATCAACATTTTCACAGAACATACTATAATCCTTTCTAGCCCTATCTAAAATTTGATCCTTTTTTAATTGTTAAACTATTTATTATATGAATCATCTAAACTTAAATAGTTTTTGTATGCCATGATGAAATAACAAAATTAAAGATGCGATCACAACTGAAAATATCAATATTCATAATAAGAGACATAGTTATGATTGGGCAAATAAAACATTGGGGTGGATCATATATAAAGAATGTTGTCTATAAGAAAGTATTAAGTTAACTAAAAAAAAATCGAAATCAACGGACAAATTTTATAGTTAAACAATAAAATTTGTTGCTAATCCTAATTTGCGATAGATTTTAAAAAAATATTGATAGCTACGAGTAATTTACCAACGAATTAGCGAAAAAGTTCGTAAATAATTCAAAACATTTTGTCTCATTACACATTGTCCCTACATGACTAAATTAAATTGTTCAACTTTACAGGTTTAGACGACCCATAAATATTTTGCGTTGAATAATCAAGTTATTTGAGTAGGTTGAATATTTATAAAATTCAACTTAATACTTTCTTTCTTCAAATTTTCAATTGCTTATTACCCACACAATTTAATATTATCTATCATTTTAAAATATTTACACTAATTGAACTGGGACACACGTGCAATGCACGTGCCCAAGAACTAGTACTTACAAAAGGAGGGAAGATGTACATGCTCTCCAAATGCACATGGTCACAATAAGTACAGATGAGTTCAATTTGTGCATCTAGAACAAGATGGTGGTTCCCTATCTAACAACCACTTATTTGTCCACTCTGCATCGACAAAACAGATGAATTTATAAAGCCAATATATGATTCTAAGATATACATATCTATTTCAACAAAAAGATTTTCAATTTTCTTTTTTCAATTCTTCTTTCTCCTCGGGAGAGGTTTCTCGTCTTCAAATCGAAATATTAAAGGGAGTGTTTCTTTGATAGAGACTTGTTCCTTCTCTTCAGAAGGAGTGAGTTTATCATGATGATCAATATTTATTATAGAATCAATAAGAAACTTTAGAAATTCAGATTCTTCAAGAGTCTTCCGAGTCATTCGAATAACAACATTTGCACCGAGTCGTCAACCTCGCAGTCCTCTTCAGATGAGGATTCAGACTCCTCGCCACATTTGTTGTGCTTTTCAACCTCAACAACAAGCCTTTGTACTAGCCCCCAATGTTCTGATTTCTCATCACATTATCTTCATCAGTTGAAGGTTTGGATTCTGACTAAGAACATAATGTTATATCAGCAACCTCCTCCTTAATGATAACAACATCAAAATCACTTTCCATCTCCGATGAATCATCATCCCGTTTCGTGATGGACTCACAAGTTCCTGGACTGAACATCCTTCTCCCATTGTTTTTTTTCTTGTCACCTCCAAAAGGATCCACCATTTTTCTTTTCCTGCCACAACTAACATCCTCTCCAATATTGACATTCATTGAAGAAGTAGTAGGATTACCACTTTGCCTCAACCTGTTTCTCTTCTCAATTAACTCGACCATATATCTTAAAGATTGATGTCTAGTCGTCCTCTTTGGAACAGAGCCATCGGCTGGATCCATCTTTCCCCTAAGACAAAATACACAAGCTTTAGATTCTTGAAATTGTAAAAACAGTTAAACTAGGAAAAAAAAGAACTCCATAACAAAACAGTCACATGCATATATGTATCTTAAAGGCATTCTTCAAATCACGTGAGATGCACGCTCCTACATGTCGAATCGTGTGAGATTTTTTAGGTACGACACATGTGTTTACTATTTTAACTTTATGATAGGTTAAGTGTCTACTTTCGAAGTTGAAGGGAATAAATGCCAGCTGAGGCCATGTTAAATGATACGTTTATGTATTATGCCGATCAGAATTTGTCATTAGTTTCAAATAAATCAGGATGGAGTAAAGTGTAAACACGTGAATCTCCTAACTCTTTTTTGTTTTATTGCAAAAAATTTAAGGCTTTCACGTTCGAATTCACGGTCAAAGTTTAAAAGTTTGAATTTTAAAATTTTATTATGTCACATGATTTCAGGGTAAGTAGCTACTTGACTTAAGTTATGACAAACACATCCATCTAGATAAATGTTAAAAAATAATTATTATACATATATAAATTATATTTGAAGAATCAATGAAAGTATTAAGTATTAACTCTTTGATTTGAAATTTTTGATGTATACAGATAAGACACACAAAATAGTCAAATATATGTTCAAATAAAATTAAGATGCACACATGGTGTGAATCTTAATGTAACATATATATTATAATTTAGGAGTGAATTAAAAACTTAGTTTGAAAGAGTTCACCTTTTAAATTTTTTAGCTTTGAATTCATTGTTTTTTAAAATGACGGGTTCATAATTATTATTTTATTATAATTTTTAGTGATTTTTTTATTTATACTACGCGTCTAAAATAAATAATTTAAATGAATCAGATATCATTGCACTGCATCCGGATCTATATATGCTTAAATTGTGTGCATGTATAAAACTAAGTTATGCACGCCTCTGCATTTTATTCGAATAATAGATTTTTCTTTTCTTCATTTTCTATCTTTTAAAATTGATTGGCCAAATGAAAATCTCATTATTAGTGAGTATCACATATAAACTGAAAAAATATATAAAATAATGTGTGTCATATGTACGAAAACTATAGTAACACATTAGTCTTTTAATAACGCTTTCAGATTTTTACAGTAGGAGTGTCAACAAAAATCGATTGAATTGATCGAATCAAATCGTACCAAACTATTTTTCAGATTTCCAAATAAAAATTAAAGGTTTCAATGTAAATCTATAACTATATCCACTAATAAGGCTAGATTTTTTTATTTTATAAAAAAAATACCAAAATAATTCCGAAATCGATTACACCCCCTTAAAAATTCTTCTTCTCCATTACATCTAATTTCATATTTGATCAGATAAACAATCTAAAATTATACAGTTACATAAATTATACTTGAATTCAATTATAAAATCTCACACACATATATATATATAAAGAAAGTATAGGTATAATACGATGATAGTACATATTTGCACCTAATAACACTAAAGCGTTAGCTCATTACACACGTACTTACCCAACTAATAAAGTTAGCTAATTCAAATTTTATGTAAGTCATTAGACATATATATTTTACATTATTTATATTGTATTAGAAATTTTGTGTTGCATGACATGGACATACGTGCAATGCATGTGTCCAAAAATTAGTTACTTTTAAAAGAATGAGAATGATGCTTCCCATTTTAAAAATGCTTCAAATATACACAAAATTAATCCTTAAAAATTTCAATGATCATATCATTTAATCATTCTATGTGATTACACACTCACAACATCAAATATTAAAAAATACTATCATATAAAACTAGAGTAATATAGAAAAAGAAGATAAAATAATAAAGAGGACAAACAGGTCCACTCAATTTGGATTGGAGGGAGGGGGGGGGAGGTCATATAACTAGTCAATGATAGAGAGACAAAAAAAAAAAGAGATAAAAGTTTTGTGGTTACTGATGAATGAAATTTAACGAACTATTTTTGATAATGATTTCCATGGCAGAGATTCCCAATTGAAAAGAGAAGATTTCTTTATTTTGTTACCCAAGAAAGTGTATCCGAGCAGAAAGTTCACTGGAGTTTCAATTGAAAGTAATGTATAAGAAGGAGAAAAAGAGAAAAGTGAGATGAAAATATAAAATGATAAAAGACAATGCATCTCATATATATATATATATATCCCCTATCAACTATCTTATTCAACAACAGATTCTTTGAATTATATATATATATACACACACACACACATTTGAAAAGGTGAGTTAATAACATAGTTAAACATATTTTTCGAAATTCGAAATTCAATTTGAAAAAAATGGACAATTTATAAGTCATAACAAAACATTAATTCCGTAAAAAAATAAAAAAGTTATTTTGAAAAAAGTGAATACAACTTATAGACCATGATTTTTACAAGAAGAAGACAAAGAATAAAAAAATTACTTTTTTTTTGTCACATTTGCATTAGCTGGCTTGGATTCATTCAATTCATATAAGACCAAAATTGTATTCACAAAATCTAACAACTACTCATATTAATGCAAAGTATGACCATTTTAACAAGAAAAAAAATTAAATTATAATTCACCAAGTGATTTTTCTAAAATAAATAAATAATAGGGGACACAAAATATATTCAAAGATATATATCTTCTTAGGGGCACAAATAAAGTATCACTAATTGGTACCAACTACTAAATATTGAATTTTTTTTTTGAAAAAAATGTTCTTGATTTCAATTTTATCACTATAAAAAAGAAGTAAAGAACAGCTTCTGTCAATAAATATCAAAACTTCATCGTTAATCTTATTTAATCTACAAACTTTTTGAAGACGAATTTCATAGCTAATTCGTGTTCTTTTTCTTATAAAAATCACTAATTGATTGTTAGCTTTGATAATTGGCTCCATATAATTATGCATTAGTATTTACTTCTCTTATTGTCCAAGTTTATGTTTGTAAATCTATTTTTTTTGGTACACCAAAAGAATACTAAAAAAAAGAAAATTAAAATTTGATCAGTTAAATTGTTTAATTAAATCTGCACAGAGCAGAAATTCATACCTTTGATTGTGTCTTTTCAAACTAGCAACTCTTCGTTGTGTTTACAATCTTTATTTCTCCAATATTAACATTCACTGAAGAAGTAGTAGGATTACCACTTTGACACTACCTGTTCCTTTTCTCAATTAACTCGATCATATATCTTAAAGATTGATGTCTAGTCGTCCTCTTTAGAACAGAGCCATCGTCTGAATCCATCTTTCACCTAAGTCAAAATACACAAACTTTAAATTTTTGAATCTGTAAAAACAGTGAAACCAGAAAAAAGAAAACTCCATAACAAAACAATCATATGCGTACATGTGCAATGCACATGTGCACATGTGTCCAAAAACTAGTTACATTCAAAAGAATGAGGATGATGCTTCCCTTTTTAAAAATGTTTCAAATATACATAAAATTAATCCTTAAAAATACCAATGAACGTATGATTTAATCATTCTATGTGATTAAACGCTCACAATATTAAATATTAAAAAATATTGTAATAATAAAACTAGAGTAATAAAGAAAAAGAAGAAAAGATGATAAACAAGACAAACAAGTCCACTCAATTTGGGTTGGTAGGGGGGGGGGGGGGGGGGGTTAAATAACTAGTCAATGATAGAGAGACAAAAAAGAGATAAAAATTTTGTGCTTACTGACGAATGAAATCTGATAAACTATTTGCGACA
The DNA here is from genome assembly GCA_003996215.1 of Jaltomata sinuosa. Classification (NCBI taxonomy): domain Eukaryota; kingdom Viridiplantae; phylum Streptophyta; class Magnoliopsida; order Solanales; family Solanaceae; genus Jaltomata; species Jaltomata sinuosa. The sequence goes on along the minus strand of QJPP01002103.1, from coordinate 262,664 downwards.
GTGATTCGCGCGGCGGAGATTCCCAATCGAAAAGAGAAGATTTCTTTGTTTTGTTACCGAGAAGTGTATCCAAACAGAAAGTTTACCGCAAATTTGAATTGAAAGTAATGTATGAGGAAAAAGAAAAAAATAGAGAAGTCAGATGAAAATATAAAATGATATATATATATATATATATATAGAGAAAGCGCGCACAAATGTCTAAATACTATTGTATTACAAACATCAATTAGTAAAAAAAAATTAGTAACCATTTCCCATTCTTCTTTCTCCTGGGGGAGAGATTCCTCGTCTTCAAACCGGAATATTAAAGGGAGTGTTTCTTTGACATAAACATGTTTATCATGATCATCAACAATCTTTAGAAATTCAGATTCTTCAAGAGTCTTCTTTCGAGTCTGTCGAACAATAATATTTTACACCGAGTCATCAACCTTGCAATCCTCTTCAGACGAGAATTCAGACTCCTTGTCGCCTTTGTTGTGCTTTTCACCCTCAATAACAAGCTGATATACTAGCCTTCGATGTTCAGATTCCTCATCATCATTATCTTCATCAGTTGAAGGTTCGGATTCTGACTCAGAACATGAAGTTGTATCAGCAACCTCCTCCTCAATGATAACAATATCAGGATCACTCTCCTTCTTCGATGAATCATCATCCTGTTTCGTGATGGACTCACAAATTCCTGGACTAAACTTCCTCCTCCCATTGTTTTTTCTCTTGTCACCTCCAAAAGGCTCCACCATTTTTCTTTTCCTGCCACATTTAACATCCTCTCCATTATTGACATTCTAAGTAGGATTACCACTTTGACTCAACTTGTTTTTCCTCTCAATTAACTCGATCATATATCTTAAAGATTGTTGTCTAGTCGTTCTTTATGGAACAAAGCCATCGCCTGAATTCATCTTCCACCTAAGTCAAAATACACAAGCTTTAAATTCTTGAAACTATAAAAATAGTGAAACCAGAAAAAAGAACCCCATAACAAAACAATCACATGCATATATGTATCTTAAAGACATTATCGTACTTTAAAATTACGGGTTCATAATTATTATTTTATGATAATTTTAGTGATTTTTTTCATTTATACAATGCGTCTAAAATAAATAATGGTTTATGAATCACTCAAACGATTCTAGCCGCATCTGAATCGGCATCCCTATCCATATGTTTATGCGCAGGGGCATCCAAATCCGAATCTGTAGAATCTATTGGGGAATCCCCATCCGCACCCGAATTGGCTAAATCTAGTATAGTGGGTCTTATTTCGATGCGGGAAAAAATCTTTTTAAAATCTCGGCGAAAGAGGACTGAGAACAATAAGGCGAGAGCCATAGTTTTAGCATTACGGCAAACCCGTGTCAAATATATAGCTGATTTGGGCGCTCTAGCCAAAACGAATCCTATTTTGGCTATTACCTTCTCCATTACTATGTTCTCATACGCAGGAATACCCCCGTTAGCCGGCTTTTGTAGCAAATTCTATTTGTTCTTCGCCGCTTTGGGTTGTGGGGCTTACTTCCTAGCCCCAGTGGGAGTAGTGACTAGCGTTATAGGTCGTTGGGCGGCCGGAAGGTTGCCACGAGTAAGTAAGTTTGGGGGACCGAAGGCAGTTCTCCGTGCACCGGACACGTAGCTTACAGAATCAGTTGCGACACGGATGGGAATGCATGCTACAAAAGATAGGGTCGAGTCTGATACATCAACCGTCTACTCAATATCCTTGTACGAGTCCACAATGACTACACGAGATGAACCTTGGTTTGGTAAATTGAAGTTGGCCTTAGGTGTAATAGGACTCCCAGTTACTGCGCGCGATCGTATACTGAGGTGCTCCCCGCCGGTTGTTGGAACGACGCGAGCCGGGCCGGGTCTCGATTCAGAAAGATGAAGGGCCCAAAAGTCTAAATAGGGGGTTAAAAATTCCCCATCTCATTGGGGGCGGAAAATGAATCGACATCTCGATGTGATACAGCCCTTTCGATTTTAGTTGGGAAAGAACGGCGAAGTCCATCCGAACCGTCCAATGAAGAATATGAGGAGAGCAAAGAGCCAATGGCGCGCGAAGCGCTTGCAGAACGGGCACGGAGAAAAAGAAGTGTGGAGGAGAAGCAGCCGAGCTCATTCCCTTCGCTTCCTGGGCCCAAAGCAGTGCAGTCTTTCCTGGCCAAATCAAGGATTTGGGGCTTCTTGCTATGCTACAACACTATATAAATCCATTTTGATTAGTAATATATATGAATAGAAAGATAGATCCATCCATCTATCCTATCCGATTTAGATTTTTATATCTAAAAAAGAATCGATTTCATTCAACCTTTGATTCAAAGAACTGCGCTTAGCCCCCCCGCCCATGAAACGGCTCTGCTGCAATGGATGGCAGAGGGTCCGTAGTACCCGAAGCACTGGAGTGATCCAGTAGCCGGGAAGGGGCCTAGAAGTGCCTACTACTACACCACACTACACTTGGCTCTACACATTTACAGAGCTAACCCCTGTCCAGTGCCTGGCAGAGCTAAGGGGGCTTCAATCCTTACTCTTTATCCCCATCTTCGCCCAGGTTGCAGTGCATTCAGATCCATATATGTATCTATCTATGCTTAAATTGTGTGCATGTATAAAGCTAAGCTGTGCACGCCTCTGCATTTATTCAAATAATAGAATTTTCTTTTCTTCATTTTCTATCTTTTAAAATTGATTGACCAAATGAAAATATCATTATTAGTGAGTGTCACATGTAAACTAAAAAAATGTGTAAGATAATGTGTGTCACATCTACGAATAGTAACACATTAGTCTTTTAATATCGCTTTTAGATTTTTACGGTAGGAGTGTTAACGATTTTTTAAAAATCGATTGAATTGACCAAATCAAACCGTATCAAACTATTTTTTAGGTTTATTAAAGAAAAATTAAAGGTTTCAGTGTAAATCTATAACTATACCGACTAATTAGGGAAGATTTTTTATTTTATAAAAAATACCAAAAAATTCCGAAACCTATTAAACCCCCTTAAAAATTCTTCTTCTCCATTACATCTAATTTCATATTTGATCAGATAAACAATCTAAAATTATACAATTACATCATTTATACTTGAGTTCAATTATAAAATCTCTCTCACACATATATATATAAAAGAAAGTATAGGTATAATACGGTGATAGTACATATTTGCACAAAACATTAGCTCATTAAACACATACTTACCTAACTAATAAAGTTTAGCTAATTTAACTTTTATGTTAGTCATTACACATATATATTTTATATTATTTATATTGTATTAAAAAATCTATATTGCATGACATGGACATATGTGCAATGCACGTGTCCAGAAACTAGTTACTTTCAAAAGAATGAGGATGACACTTTCCCTTTTAAAAAATGCTTCAAATATACATAAAATTAATTCTTAAAAATATTAATGGATCGTTTAATCATTCTATGTGATTAAACGCTCATAACATCAAATATTAAAAAACACTGTAATAACAAAAATTGAGTAATAAAGAAAAAGAAGAAAATTGAGGACATGTACTAAGGAGCCAAGATTCGGGTTGGACAGTGAGAGGCGGCTTAGAACACTTTTCGTCCGTGATAGGGTTGCATCAAAGGTCAGCCCTTAGCCCATTCATATTTTCCTCAATGATGGACGATTGACACAACATATTCAAGGGGAGCTGTTGTGGTGTATATATATATATTATTCGTAGATGACATAGTATTAATTGATGAGACGCTTGATGGAGTTAATGATTGACTGAAAGTTTGGAGACAACTTCTAATGTCTAAGAGTTTCATGTTATGTATGACTAAAATAGAATACTTGAAGTGCAAGTTCAGTGACGTAACACATAAGACGAAGGTAAAGTCAAGATCGATGCACAAGTCATACCTAAGACAGAAAGTTTCAAGTATTTTTGGGTCCATAATCCATGGAGACATAGTGATTGACGATGATATCGCACATCGTATTCGTGCAGGTTGGATGAAATTTGAGGCTCACCTCCAAGGTATTATGCAATAAGAATGTGTCGCTAAGACTTAACGGTAAGTTTTACAGAGTGGTGGTTAGATCAATATTCTTGTATGAGGCAGAATACTGGCCCGTCAAGAGCATGTATTTTATTTTTCATATATAAGTATTTACTCAATGTATTCTCAAGTTTTATTTTAATAATATTAATATTATTTTATAAATTATGAACTACATGACTCGGCTTACACGTGCAATGCACGTGCAGAGACACTAGTTAAGATAAAAGACGAAATTTATTAAAGTAATAACAATAGATCTTGTAAATTGGGTTTCAAATTGAAAAGAAAAGAACTTGATGGGACAAATCTTATTATAATTTCAAAAGGAGGGAAGATGTACTTGCTCTCCAAATGCACATGGGAACAAACTTTACAGATGAGTCCAATTTGATCATCTAGAACAAGATGGTGGTTTCCCGTCTTACAACCATTTATTTGTCCACTCTGCATTGGCGAAATAAATAGATGAACTTGTAAGGCCAATATCTGATTCTAAGATACACATATCCATTTCAACAAAAAGATGTTCAATTTCCCTTTCCCATTCTTCTCTCTCCTGGGGAAGAGGTTCCTCGTCTTCAAACCGGAATATTAAAAGGAGTGTTTCTTTTAAAGGAACCCGTTCCTTCTCTTTCGAAGGAGTGAGTTTATCATGATCATCAACATTTGTTATAGAATCAACAACAAACTTCAGAAATTCAGATTCTTCAAGAGTATTCTTTCGAGTCTTTTGAACAACAACATTTTGCACCGAATCATCAACTCCGCAGTCCTCTTCAGACGAGGATTCAGACTCCTCGTCGCAAGTTCCTGGACTGAATTTGCTCCTCCCATTGTTTTTTCTCTTGTCACCTCTAGAAGGCTCCATCATTTTCTGTTTCCTTCCACAACTAACATCCTTTCCAATATTGACATTCACTAAAGAAGTAGTAGGATTACCACTTTGACTCAACATGTTTCTTCTTAATCAACTCGACCATATATCTTAAAGATTGTTGTCTAGTCGTCCTCTTAGGAACAAAGCTATTGCCTGAATCCATCTTTCACCTGAGTCAAAATACACAATTTTCTTTATTAAAATGCACAAGCTTTAAATTCTTGAAACTGTAAAAACAGTGAAACCAAAAAAAAGAATCCCATAACAAAACAGTCACAAGCATATATGTATCTTAAAGACATTCTTCAAATCACGTGAGATGCACGCTCCTACATGTCAAATCGTGTGAGATTTTTCAGGTAGAACTCATGTGTCTACTATTTAAACTTTATGATAGTTTAACTGTCTACTTTCAAAGTTGAAGGGCATGGATGCCAGCTGAGACCAAGTTAAATGATACATTTATGTATTTTGCCGATTAGAATCTGTCTTTAGCTTCAAATGAACCAGGATGGAGTAAAGTGTGAACACTTTAATCTCCTAACCATTTTTTGTTTTATTTCAACTTTTTTAAGGCTTCTACGTCCGAATTCACAGTCAAAGTTTAAAAGTTTGAATTTTAAAATTTCAATTGTGTCACATGATGTCAGGGTAAGTAGCTAATTGACCTAAGTTATGACAACCACATTCACCTAGATAAATATTAAAAAAATAATTATTACACATATATAAATTATATTTGAAGACTCCATGAAAGCATTAAGTATTGACTCTTTGATTTATAATTTATGATATACACAGATAAAACACACAAAAATAGTCAATTAGTACAAGTTCAAACATTAACTAAGATGCACACATGTTGTGAATTTTAATATAACATATATATTATTATAATTTAGGGTGAATTTAAAAGCGTCCACCTTTTAAAATTTTCAGCTTTGAATTCATTATATTTTAAAATTACGGATTCATAATTATTATTTTATTATAATTTTAGAAATTTTTTTCATTTATACTACACATCTAAAATAATAAATTCAAATGAATTTGATATAGTTTCACTGCATCCGGGTCTATATATATGTATCTATCTATACTTAAATTCTGTGCATGTATAAAGCTAAACTATGCACGCCTGGAACTCCGTGGCAGTCACAGTTCTATATATATATATATATATATATATATATATATATATATTATTCAAATGAGTTGATTCAAATTAACATGTGATACACGTGCAACGTACGTGCTCAAAATTAGTATTATTTAAACTGAAAAGCTCCAAGATGCAAAGTTGAATTATCATTATATATATATATTACAGAAGATCAAATAATTCACAATATTGATTTGTATTTACCATAACACATTTTCTCACTTTTAAAAGAGGGATATCAATATCCATAACAAAAATTCTGGTCATAACAGAGCAACTGAAGAATAATATACATCAAGAACCTCGTCATATATATAAGAAAGTATAGGTATGATATGATGATAGTACATATTTGCACCTAATAATGCTAAAACATTAGCTCATTACACATGTACTTACCTAACTAATAAATTTTAGTTAATTCATTTTTTTTGTTAGTCACTACACATATATATTTTATATTACTAATTTCTGGACACGTGCGTTGCACGTGTATCCCATCTAATCAGTATAAATATTTTAAAATGACATAAATAATATGCAGAGCGCCTTAAAAAGACGAATGTACCAGGAAAGAGATACATATGGTGGGAAAAAATCAAATTCATATACAAACCACTACCTTTTTCACATAAAAAATCAGAAGAACACATAATAAATCCTAAAAGCAAGGATATATCTAATTAGATTGCATATAATCACTATTTGTACATGTAGATAGTAAAAAAAAGTTGGGTATGCTGAGATGTTCACCTTTCATGGTAGAGGAAGATCAAGAGACTTTGGTTCACAATATGCTGGGAGCCTATAACTATATGTGGACAATTTCATCCATTTAAAATTCAATATTGTAGTCCTGTGAAATAGCAACCCAAAACATTAGAGTATGAATATCATAAGGTGAAGAGACAAAGAGTTGAAAAATCTTATAAAAAAAGTTAAATAACAACAACAATAATAATTAGTATTATATAAAGAAGAATTCTTTGCATAACTCTTCATCTGAAAACTGTTAAGGTTTACCCTGAATTTCCTACTTTAACTGAATTATATCATAAATGTGTTTTACTTCAAAAAGGTTTTCTTGTTTGAAAATGATTCCCTGTAGGAAAAGATCTCTTCCATAATTGGTTAATCCTTTCTTGGAGGAGAAGTTTGGACTTCTATAAATTGAAGTTCCCTCTTCTCAAACAGTAACACAATAGCATCCACAATGTAGCCCTTTAGGATTTGAGAGTTTTGTTTAGGGGGAAAAAATTTCTCTCTATAGTTTTAATATTTTCTTTTATATTAGTTTTCATAATATGTAGGTCATTGACCGAATATTATCAATAATATATATTTTTTAGTATAGTTTTATGAGTCTCTCTGATTTATCGCCTTAATGATTTGCAATTAATAGTTTCCGCATGACGCCCTCTCAATTTCGATCCCAACAAAAACCTCCCTATTTATTCGGAGGATAATTTGATTACTGAAAATGTCACAGATGTTATAATGGATGATACTATTATGACATTAAAACTACAATAGCTGCAGTATAGCAAGAGACACAACAAATAATTTGACGGAAATGAAAAAGAAAAGCAAAAAAGGAGGATAGAAATTGAAGTCACTTATGTGAAGAACTGATCTTTATATCTTTCTTTATTACATTTAATTTAGTGTTGGAAACTGAAATTGAGAATTGGAACGATTGAAATTGGTGTTGGAGTTAAATGCAATGACTTTAAAGAGACATGAACTTCAGGCTAATGACTTCTCATTTATCATTTACATTTATTAAAAGATATATTTATTATTTCCTAGAAAATATTTTTAAAAATTTTGCTTAGATGAGGGGTAAAAATGTCTTTCACCTTTTGAATGGCTATTTTGATAATTCAACTTTTCACTTTAGAGCTTCCCACTTTTAATAATATATGATTTATATTATATTAAAAAGTTTGTATTATATGACATGAACACACGTGCAACATACGTGTCCAAGTAGTTACTTTCAAAAGAATGAGGATGATGCTTCCCCTTTTGTATTAAAAAGTTTGTATTGTTAAGAATTGTATTAATTCTTCTAGTCACCAGGTTTTAGATTCCATGAATTGGCCAATAGACTCGTATATTTAGTGGTCTACAGGAAATTTGCCACTGCAACAACATACGCGTATTGGTGCAGTAAATGGTACAAGTATGAAAAGCAGAAACAACCGTAAAGATCAATATTGTCCTGATGCATCTCCAAACCCGCCTAACCCGCCTCAATCCCCTTAACTACACCCACTTCAGGTGAAGAACCTAGTTCTTCATTGCATCGTGGGCAACACTTAGTTTCTTGAACTGCTTGATAGAGGCACCTTTTGCAAACTGCAAGCAACAAGGAATTGTTATAAGTCTGAGATAAATAACTTCTCAATTTCATGTTCTTTCTTAACTTCTAGATGTAATTCATGAGAATCGATCATATGATCACACAAACCAGCTAACCGTTTTCTTAGATAAATCAACAAACTAGCTAATTATCAATCTCAACAAACTCATGAACAACAAAAGAAAGATTACGTCCATCTCTACCAATAGAAATACAAAACTTGATTGCTGAAGAGATTCACTTCTTATTTAATAACTAAATATTTGCTTAATACTTTATAAAGAAGGAAGAAGCTCATCCACCCTCCGAGTCTTATGTTTAATTCATGAGAATAATACTGCCACTTCTCTAAGTTTGAATAGCTGATACAATGTTATACTTCTGTTATCAATAAAGTAAAGACAATTATATCTCAAGTTTAACAACCTATAACACGTTTTTGACACTCGTCTACCTTGAAGTGCACTTTGCTAGTTAGTTTATGGTGCTAAATATGCCAATGAACATGTTAAGTATCTGAAGTTCTCTTTGGGTAAAAAGAAGAAATCGAAGCTTTTCATGATATTTTTGTTAACCTGTGCTACTGTACTATTATAGTAATAGTATCAAGTGAGAAAGGTGTAGACCTGGGCACGTAACATACAGAAATGTCTGTTACGTGTCCATGCATGCAAATACATGATGGACGGAAAAGTAACTCATTGAAACTTACATGTGTGAAGGCAAAGGTTAATGGTGGTGGCTTATTCAAAGAGTATACTGCAGAGCATACAACATAAACATTTAAATATCTCGTTGAGCTTGCAATCCATTGATGCATCTGCTTTGACTGATTTCCCAAAGAATCTAGGCAGCATTCTGAAGATGGTTAATGTTAAGATTAATGTTGCACTCTTAGTTAGTTACAAATTAAGTTAGTCAGAATTAGTCGGTTAGTTAGTTAATCAGCTAGTTGGTTAGCCGGTCAAATCAGTTGATTAAGAGTAGAAATTAGTTAGAAGATCTTCTCTATTCTCCTTGCTTTGTACACGTGTATATATATATGCACACAGTGAGAAATAAAGTTCAGTTTTCATTTTCCCCAAATTGTGACTTCAGCCCTTTTCTCTTTCTCTCCCAATTCATCAATTCACCTCACCGACCTCAAGTTCCATTATCTCAAGCTCCATCAATGGAGTCTTAGCTTCAACTTCAGAATGGTCTGGAGTTTGTAAGCAAAGAAACTACTGACTAGCTCCAAAGTAGAGGCATAGCACATCAAAGAACTTGTCCCTACACACCACAACAAAATGGTATAGTAGAAAGGAAACACAAGTATCTCCTTGAAACTACAAGGGCACTGTTGTATCAGTCAAAACTTCCCATAAAATATTGGGGAGAATGCATATTAACCGCAACATACCTGATAAATAGACTACCCTCTACTGCCATTCAAGACAAAACTCCTTTTGAAAAATTATACCAGGAACACCCCACATACTCACATCTCAGATCCTTTGGATGTTTGTGCTTCCCAGTCACTCTAAAAGCTCACAGAGATAAATTTGAGGCAAGATCCACACCTCATGTTTTTGTTGGATACCCCTTCAACACCAAAGGTTACAAGGTACTGTACCTGGGCACCAAGAGGATACATATTTCTAGAGATGTAGTGTTCCATGAGAACATTTTTCCTTTTGTCATGTCTTTTCCTGATTCTAATTTTAATGTTGTCTTGAACAATTTAAGTACCAATTCTGATGTGTTGAACTCTAGAAATAGTACTTTTAATAAAACTCATATGTTGGATATTGACATCTCCAATAATGTCACTAACACCACAGTCAACACTAATGAAAGCAATGGCCATGACCATACCACTACAAACATTCATGACCCTAAGCCACCATTGCCCCCTGTCCAACCACATATTGATACCTCAGAACCAGCACTTAGGAGATCAAATAGAACGCACACTGTACCTACTTACCTGAAAGAATACCCATATCATTTGTCAACCCTTCAACAACCTCAACAACCTCAACAAGACCATCCTGGACAACCCCCTACACTAGAGACTAGACAATATGTTTCCCTCACTTCCTTTTGTCCCAACAATCAATAATTAATGCAGCATATATCACATGACACTGAACCAAATTCATATGAGGATGTAATCATGGACCCTGCATGGCAAACAACTATGACCCTAGAGTTTGAAGCACTTTATGCAAACAATACTTGGGAACTTGTAGATCTTCTTACAGGGAAGAAGGATATAGGCTGTAAGTGGGTATATAAGATCAAGCATAAAGCTGATGGGTTTGTGGAGAGGTACAAAGCAAGACTTGTAGTAAAGGGATACACACAACAAGCTGGGATTGACTACACTGAGACTTTCTCACTAGTGGTGAAGATGACAACTGTGAGGACTTTGATTGGATTGGCTGTTAAAAGAGGATGGATTTTATACCAACTAGATGTGAACAATGCTTTCTTTCATGGAGATCTCCATGAAGAGGTGTATATGGAAATACCACAGGGACTACTGGTCAAGGACAAAGACATGATCTGCAGGCTGAAGAAGTCCCTTTATGGACTAAAACAGACAAGTAGACAGTGGTATGAAAAGCTAGCTGAGACACTCTATACAAGAGGTTACTCACACTCTACCAGTGATTACTCATTGTTCCATAGGAAGGTTGGGGTGTCCACAGTTTTGGTAGCAATCTATGTTGATGACATCATACTAACAGGGACAAATTTGGCAGAGATTGAAGCCTTGAAGAGTTTTCTGCACAACCAATTCAAAATCAAGGACCCATGGAAACTACATTACTTTTTGGGATTGGAAATTCTTTACAGAGGTGATGGTGTACTGATCACACAAAGGAAGTTTGCCACTGACTTGATAAAGGACTTTGATTTTAAAAGCTATAGCACAAAGGTAGCTGCACCTTATTCCACCATAAAACTCAGTTCATGTGAAGGACCACTGCTTGATGATCCCACTTAATACAGGAAACTAGTAGGGAAACTGAATTTCCTTACTAACACAAGGATGGATATCACATATAGTGTTCAACACCTCAGCCAGTTCTTACAGGCTCCAAGACAGCCACATCTCAAGGCTGCTTTCCATGTGTTGAGGTACTTGAAGAATGACCTAGCCCAAGGGATCTTCATATCGAACAACCCCAGCTGCAATATTAGCTCTTATTGTGATTCAGATTGGGCCAGCTGCCCTGATTCCAGAAGATCAGTTAGTGGATACATTGTGTTCATGGGGGATAGTCCTATTAGTTGAAAATCAAAGAAACAAACCACTATCTCTTTATCCTCTGCAGAGGCAAAATACAGGGCAATAAGGAAGGTAGTTGGAGAGTTAGTCTGGATTGAAAGACTGCTGAATGAGTTGACTGAAGATTGCGCACTGCCCTTGCCAGTTTTTTGTGATGGTCAAGCAGATGTACACATTGCAAAGAACCCAATATTTCATGAAAGAAAAAAGCATATTGAAGTGGATTGCCATTTTGTTCGAGACAAAATCCAAGAAGGTCTAGTCACACTTCATCATGTTCCCACTACTGAACAACTAGCATACATCTTGACCAAGGCACTTATTGGCCCCAAGCATCTCAGCATTTTGGGCAAGTTGTCTATGAGTATCTCCCCTACAACTTGAGGGGGGGGGGGTGTTAAGATTAATGTTGCACACTTAGTTAGTTACAACTTAAGTTAGTCAGAATTAGTCGGTTAGTTCGTTAATCAGCTAGTTGGTTAGCTGGTCAAATCAGTTGATTAAGAGTAGAAGTTAGTTAGAAGATATTCTCTATTCTCCTTTCTTTGTACACGTGTATATATGTGCACACAGTGAGAAATAAAGTTCAGTTTTCATTTTCCCAAATTGTGACTTTAGCCCTTTTCTCTTTCTCTCCCAATTCATCAATTCACCTCACCGACCTCAAGTTCCATTATCTCAAGCTCCATCAATGGAGTCTTAGCTTCAACTTCGACAATTAAATTAAATACAAAATATAATAGAGTACCCCACATGCTTGGCTGGAGAATCACGATATATATATATATATTGTAGAAGATAAAATAATTCACAATATTGATTTGTATTTACCATAACACATTTTCTTACTTTTAAAAGAGGAATATCAATATCCATAACAAAAATTCTGGTCATAACAGAGAAACTTGTAACGACTTGTTCCGTCGTTACTGAAAATATCTGCGATCAAGGCAGGTTCCCATAAATTCATAATGAGAGTTAGATTAATTCTTTAGTATGAGAGTACATTTGGTATGTACTAAGGTCTTACAATACTCCTAACACAAAGTTAAGTTGAAAGCTTCCTTACCGATTTAGTTTCGGGCTAAGTTCAAACTAGGGTCAACTTCAAACGGGCATTCCTACAAGAATATAAAGAGTTAGGGGTCACAGTACCCACCAAATTAAAGATCTTTGTGTCCTCTTTCCAACTCCACCAACCGTTTATCAATCCGCTTCCCGAGTAAAAAGTTATGACTATTTTACTGAAGACTGTTTGTGCTGGAAATTTTGGTCTGCTGTAGCGGGATTTAGGTCGCTATAGCGGAACCGCCGTTGCGGTTGGCCGTCTGATATAGCGGAATGACGGAACCAGAAAGCCCAAAAATGAGTTTTATAATCTCATTCTCCCTTCTTTAGTAAAAAACAGACGAGGGTTGCTCCAAAAACCCTCCTAGGCTGCTCCAAAGCTTAGGAGCCATGGCGAGGAGGGATTCCGGCTAAAGGGATGTGAAACCATGGATTCAGTCCTGTAGAATCAACAGGGATCGCCTTCACAGAGCCAGAAAGGGCATGGAACAGCTGCTCGGCATCCATGTAGGCTAGGTTTTTCTTTGAGTAGACTTTGACCTGTTTTCATTTCATACTATTGTGTAGATTGACGGGAGAATTCATATTATAGGCCTTCGGGCACAGAGTCTGGAGGATTATTGTATTGGTCTGGCTATTGATTGAATAGGTAATGATAGGGTCGGGGGGACATCTTCATTCGGGTGTAATTCTCTTACTTGTTAGATTGTGTGGGATGCTAGACTCCAGGAAATTAAAAAGTTAGGTAGGTTTGGAGAACCGGTAATGTTCGTAGGATGAGGGAATTGCTAAGTTATAGTGGGTTCTCAGGAATATTTAAATAAGGTAAATAAGAAGAACAGGCAGGGTACGGAGTCTGTATTGTCAGGGGTGAAATCCCTAGAACACACTTACTTTTCAAGAGAGGAGTCTGGATTAGATGAAGATGATTATACGTGTTTAATATGATGAGCCGGGTATTAGTCTTTAGGCGGGTATAATCCTACATTATTGGTCATATTTGTTGATGGTCCCATGAGTGGACTGGGTTAATAATTAAAACTGGGATAATTGCATTTTGGCCTGTGAGAGGCCGGGTAATTGAACTTAAGCGTGGGATTGGTTAGTATAGACTGGGATGACAAGTTGAACACCTAGGTGATGGTTATGGGTCCCTAGTATGTGATAGGTGTACATGTATTATCTCTTGGTGTTGTATATAAGGAATGATTTATGAATGTCTAATGGTCCGGTTGTCAGTCTTGTGAAATGAACTAGTTGTTGTTGCTTGTTTGTTGGTTTACAAGTGTGTTGTTGTTCATTGTTGTTGACTGTTGGATTTTTGTGTGACATTCGGTTGGCTCGGGTACCACGCCTGGTACAGGTTACTATTTGGTTGGCTTGGGTACCACGCTTGGTACAGGTTACTATTTGGTTGGCTCGGGTACCACGCCTGGTACAGGTTACTAGGTTGTTGGCTCGGGTACCATGCCTGGTACAGGTTACTATTTGGTTGGCTCAGGTACCATGCCTGGTATGGGTTTACTTTATTGTATTGCTGCATTTTTAATAATGGTTCCCTGAGTGGACTGGATTGTGTTTATGAATTTTGATTGTGCATATGGTCCTTGAGAGGCCGAGTTATCATTGTAATGATTCGTGAGTTTGGTCTTGGTGTAGACCGGGTTGCATGTTAATACTTAGGTGTTGTTTAGAGGGGATCCTAGGGTGGGTCCGGGCTATATAAAAAGGGTAAATGTCAAGTTTACTATATGTTGTACTGCTTTACTTAGTGCGGGTGTACTATTTGTTCTTTGAATATTGGGTTCCTAAGAGGGCTGGGATTTATTATTATTTGCTGCATAGTTGGTCCTTGAAGGGCCGGGTTAGTGTGCTTGAGTGACAAGGTGGTTCTTCTGTGAACCAGGGTCGCATGTTATTAGTGTAGATGATGGCCTAGGGATCCTTATTTGGTCCGGGTTATGTAAAAAGGTTATATGTTGTTGTCATTAAGAATTGTCTAGGTCGGTTAGACTTATACGTGCGGTTGATAAGCTAAGGATGAGACTTATCGTCTGGTTATGATGTTGGTTGTTGTTACTTGTTGAGTATGGCCCTGGGGGTCATTAGGGGCAGTTTTGTACTAGTAGTTGACGGTATGACGGGTGTGGTCTACGTCACCAAGTAGTGGGGTTTACTCTGGGTTATTGAGTCATAGCGGTTGACTTGGGTAAGAAGATGGTAGCCCGGGTATGGGCATAGATGTTGGCAATGGTAAGTGTGACTTGGGAAGTCTAGGTGATAAATATGACTTGGGAAGTTTAATGGTAAGTGTGACTTGAGATGTCTAGGTGATAAATGTGACTTGGGAAGTCTAAGGGTTAATGTGACTTGGGAAGTCTAGGTGTCAAGGTGACTTGGGAAGTCTAGGTGATAAGGTGACTTGTGAAGTCTAAGGGATAGGAAGGTTAGTCCCGAAGTGGGTTTCGATAATGGTGGATGTTGATGGGTGGAAGTACTTGACTTATGTATTTACCTTGATTTCTTATATGATGGTAGGAGTGGATTCGGGTCGACCGATGATGCCTACCAGTACGTGTGTTTGTACTGATTCTACTCTTGCTATACCTTTTTGGGTATAGTCTGGTTGCAGGGTTGGTGATATTTCACAGGTTTAGGATTGCGGTGATCTTCCAACAACTCCTACTTTTGCTTCTATGGTGGAAGTTGAGTCTTCTTTATTTTTGTATCACTTTGTAGTAGCTCTTGTACCAGCTTAGACTAGGTTCTAGGGAGGGCTGTCTCATATTGTAAATATTTTTCCGCAAGTTCTTTAAGTCATTTATTTTCTGAAAATTTTGTAAATGAAGTTCTATGTATTAAAAAGGGTTTTATTTCATAATTTATTTCTTTCTCCGCATTACCTGTTGGTTCGGGTGGTAAGGGTTCTCCTATCTAGGTGGATTAGAGTAGGTTCCCGCATGGCTCGGTAGTTGGGACGTGAAAAATGGTATCAGCGCCCAGGTTACAGGTCTCCCAGTACAAGAGAAAAATGTCAAATAGAGTCCCGCGGATTGGTGTGTTGACGTCCACATCTAATCCTAGGGAAGCTATGAAGCATTCTAGGAAACACTTCTCTTCTTTCATTCCTTTTCATGCGGTTTCGTTACTTGCTTGTATGGGTTGAGTCCAATTAGTGTCTCTCGATTCTAATTGGTATCTCAACAAGGTGAAGGATGTCATTGGACTTTGGGTACGACAAACAAGCAAGAAGGATTGGAACCGGGAAAGTTCCAATTGGTATCTTGCCGGGGAGGTTATGTAAAAGTATGGATAGATCGGCTAATGGTCATCCATTAGGCGAATAAAAAGTAATGAAACTGATTTGATTGACTGTTTAAGCTTGAGACTTGAGATTGTGCTTATGTGTATTGATGTTGTTTGAATGACTGCAAATGTGTGGTGTGCAATTATTTGATTTGCTGTGAATGTTTTGGTCCGGGAGGAGTCATAACTTGAATTGGTTTGCTTTGGTTGGTAATTACGTTTTATGTGTACTTAGATTGGTTAGTAATATAGTGTTACATTTCGGAAACGGACTTGCCATTGGTAAAAATGGTAAAGGGACAAGGCTTACGACTGTAGGGAAACTCCAGTTTTAGGACAGTCAGGATTGGTTAGGAACTATGGGGGAAAAGGGCTATCATTGCTTGATGGCAGAAAATGCGGTAAGGAAAATTTTATGGTAACTCATGATTGTAACTTAAGGAAATTTTTATGGTAACTCATGATTGTAACTTAAGGAAAATTTATTCCCAGCTTAAAAGTTGTGATTGTTTTAAATGATAAATTGCGATATGCCTTAATTGGAATTATTTGCATTATATTTGGGTATAGGCTTACCAATTAAATAGATGGTAAGGGAACAAAAAGGGGTTGTGGACTGTAGGGAAACTCCGGTTCCAGGACAGTCGGGACTTGGTTGAGAACCAAGGGAATTAGGGGGTTGTTTTTGCTTGAAGCGGAAGTGTGTTGTTAAGAATAATTGCTTGCATAATCCTCTTGTTGATTTGTGATAATTGATACTAAGTTTCAGTCTGTGTAGTGTCGGGAATGGTCTTGAGGATTGCTTAAGACCATGGCGGGATTAACGGGATTAAACAATGTTAATAGGGATGGGAAATGAGAGAATTTTTAAGAGAATGGTAAATTTTCTGGGCTACTACTTTTGGGGGTTTCCATAGCAGTGTGCAAGTCGCTATAGCGGGATGGGCAGGGCATAATCCCTGTCCTATTTTTCCCCTGTTATGTCTTTCATTCTCGGGCCATTTTAAATCACTATTTGAGCTGTGAGCTATTACAGGAATTATTTAGCATTCATCGCAATAAGAGGAAAGGGTAGATACGATAGCCCCGGGTATTGGTGAGATTTCGATTTACCAATGGTGGGAATAGTCACCTATGTAGAATTTGGCAAAATGACCCATAATTGACTGAGTAATGTTGGACATTGCTCATAGGATTATGTCATGAGAGTGATTTGGCTAGTTTATTATGTATGATCCTTAGTGGTAAGGTCAGTTGAGGGAGTGGGGTTATTTAATGGAATCTTGTACATTGTCATCCCTCTGGTCAGTTATGATAATACCAGTATTATTGATCATTGAGTGGTGAGGGTGTACTCGACATAGCATTAGTTAGGGCGTAAATGCCCGAGTAGAAATTCCTCTAAGACGAGAGTTGACGAAAACCTCAAGTTAGGATGAGTTCCAATGAAATTTTTGCTGTTGCGTGGGTTAGAGATACGTGGTGTCTCGGGGCATAGTGTTGAAAGGGTAAGATGATACTATTATATGTGAGGGGCTTAGTACCTGAAGGAATCTTCTGGGATGGAGTTCGGGTTAGAAAACTTCCGGTTGAGGAGTTAGAAATCTCGGGTTAGGCTGGTCTCGGATGAATTCTGAGCAAGGTAAGGTCTAGAGAAATCCGAGTGCGGATTAGGTGTTATATCTTGGGTCGAGCTAGTTTTTCCATTAGCCAATACCTTAAGGAGTCCAGAGGACTTTTCGTAATTAAGTTCGGGTAGGTAGAACTCTCAGATGTGGGTTGACGTGAAGGGGTTGTTCCAAAATATCAGGAAATTAAGTGCGTTGTAAAATGATCACTTTTGGGGAACTTTACGACTTTCTGTCCCGTGTAAACTACCATAGCGGTTGGCACATCGCTATTGTGACTTCCGCTATAGCAGAGAAATTACCGCTATAGTGGAAGTCAACAACAGTCAGCACCATAGCATGGGAATTAAGTTTTGGTCTGTTATGTTTGAAATTTTTTACTCCGATGTTTCAACGAGACCCCGAATTTCTTGGGCACTCGAGGAGGAGTAAATTAACTGGTCTCGTACAGCCCGAAGGAAGAAATTCCTTGACAGAGCAGAATCAAATTAAATTTATGTTGAGCTTGGGTATACCCGGGGGATTTGAGAGTTTGGTGGTTTGTGTATGGCTATTCTACACTTTCATGGTAGAGTGTTAAGGTTCTAAGGGTTGGTTCATTCTTTTCCTTCTTCCTTAGAGATCGTTCGGGGATGAACGATGGGTAAATTGGTATCTGTTGTAACGACCTGTTCCGTCGTTACTGAAAATATCTGTGATCAAGGCAGGTGCCCCTAAATTCATAATGAGAGTTAGGATTAATTTTGAGAATGAGTGTACATTTGGTATGTACTAAGGTCTTACAATACTCCTAGCACAAAGTTAAGTTGAAAGCTTCCTTACCGATTTAGTTTCGGGCTAAGTTCAAACTAGGGTCGACTTCAAATGAGTATTCCTCCTAGAATATAAGGAGTTAGGGGTACTGATACCCATCAAATTAAATATCTCTGAGTCCTCTTTCCAACGCCACCAACCGTTCATCAATCCGCTTCCCGAGTAAAACGTTATGACTGTTTTACTGAAGATTGTCCGTGCTGAAAAAATTTGTCTGCTATAGCGGGATTTAGGTCGCTATAACGGAACCGCCGTAGCAGTTGGCTGTCCTCTATAGCGGAATGATGGAACCAGAAAGCCCAGAAATGGGTTTTATAATCTCATTCTCCCTTCTTTAGTAAAAAACAGACGAGGGTTGCTCAAAAAACCCTCCTAGGCTGCTCCAAGGCTTAGAAGCCATGGGGAGGAGGGATTCTGGCTAATGGGATGCAAAACCATGGATTCAGGCCTATAGAATCGACAGGGAATGCCTTCATGGAGCCAGAAAGGGCATGGAATAGCTGCTCGGCATCCAGGTAGGCTAGGTTTTTGGTTGAGTAGACTTTGACCTGTTTTCATTTCTTACTATTGTGTAGATTGACGGGAGAATTCATGTTATAGGCCTTCGGGCACGGAGTCTGGAGGATTATTATATTGGTCTGGCTATTGATTGAATAGGGAATGATAGGGTCGGGGAGATATGTTCATTCGGGTGTAATTTTCTTACTTGTTAGATTGTGTGGGATGCTAGACTCTAGGAAATTAAAAGGTTGGGTAGGTTTGGGGAACCGGTAATGTTCGTAGGATGAGGGAATTGATAAGCTGTAGTGGATTCCCGGGAATATTTAAATAAGGTAAATAAGACGAACATGCAGGGTTCGGAGTCCGTATTGCCAAGGGTGAAATCCCTAGAACACACTTACTTTTCAGGGGAGGAGTCCGTATTAGATGAAAATGATTATACATGTTTAATATGATGAGCTGGGTATTAGTATTTAGGCGGGTCTAATCCTATATTATTGGTCATATCTGTTGATGGTCCTACGAGTGGACTAGGTTAATAATTGAAATTGGGATAATTGCATTTTGGCCTGTGAGAGGCCGGGTAGTTGAACTTAAGTGTTGGATTGGTCTTAGTATAGACTGGGATGAAAAGTTGAACACTTAGGTGATGGTTATGGGTCCCTAATATGTGATAGGTGTACATGTATTATCTCTTGGTGTTGTATATAAGGAATGATTTATGAATGTCTAATGGTCCGGTTGTCAGTCTTGTGAAATGAACTAGTTGTTGTTGTTTGTTGGTTTACAAGTGTGTTGTTGTTCATTGTTGTTGACTGTTGAATTTCTGTGTGACATTCGGTTGGCTCAGGTACCACGCCTGGTACAGGTTACTATTTGGTTGGCTCGAGTACCACGCCTGATACAGGTTACTATTTGGTTGGCTCGGGTACCACTCCTGGTACAGGTTACTACTTGGTTGGCTCGGGTACCATGCCTGGTACATGTTACTATTTGGTTGGCTCAGGTACCACGCCTGGTACGGGTTTACTTTATTGTATTGCTGTATTTTTAATAATGATTCCCTGAGTGGACTGGATTGTGTTTATGAATTCTGATTGTGCCGAACCTTGCGCATAGCGGGAGCTTTATGCACCGGGCTGCCCTTTTATTGATCTTGCAATCCATCGATGCATCTGCTTTGAGTACTGATTTCCCAAAATATTTCAGTTTAGATCTTTGATCACCCTTTCCCATGTCCATTAGGGAAATTCTGTGTCCTCTCTGGGTTGCCTGCACGAGGGTTATTTCCAACTTTCGAAACTATTATGTGGCATATATTACTTATTAACTAGATTAGATTAGTGTAAACAACATGAAGAGCTGTAAGAGATTTGTGGGTCAAAAGCAACTGGAATTGAAGGACAAACTATTGAGTTGGTTAGTATTAAACTCTCTAGTCTTTCTCATGTCCACTCAAAAGAAACTTCAATGAAGAATACTTAAAAGGTTCTCTATATAGTGGCACCATTAATTGAAAGAAACAATAAAACTAAAGCTTTTGAAGACTTGTTTAGTTTCTCTCTCATTTCTCATCAATTGAATTATATACTGAACTTTTCCTAGAATTCTATTCTTCATCTTCTTCTATTTTCATCCTCCATAGCTACCAACTCGAGTTTCTCTCTAACACGCCTGTCCAGCTGCTAAAACCTCGAATTCTTCTAAGAAACCCTGCATTTTGGCCTAAAATCTGACAAGAAAGAGATAAAGCATTTGAACCAATTTTCAAAGACATGCAGTTAACAGAATACACTAAACAAGTCTAACTGCTTCATGTACCAGCAAACCACAAGAAATTAAATCACATATATACTAACCTAACGATTCGCTTTTGAAGGTTGGTTACAAGAATTAAAGCATATAGTAAGCACCACCCGTGGTGCATGAGGTAGGTTTTCAAAAAATATGACAGAGGCCCTCATGCTTAACCATGGATTCTAGTATATTATCCCCTGACACAGAACATGAAGGATCCATCTTGAAAGTATTCCCTTCATTCTTAGACAAAGGTACATCTGAATGACACTTTTTTCTCATCTGCTATTCGATCTTGTCAACCTTCCATTTTGATGGTAAACATGCACAAATTTAGTCTAACCATTCCTGTAGGCTCGCCTGATTGCTTGTTGTTCTACTGAGGGATTCCAGAGAATGTCAAGCAAAACCACTCTTTAGGACCCTATAAGACTTATTCCTTCTGAACAGGATTTATCGATGCAAGAAGAACTTTTACATCACTCTCAGGGTCATTAAGAGAATTTATTGATATCTGCCGCTGCTTTACATCAAGTTTCCCATCCATATAGAGAATTTCCCAGCCTAAAGTCCATCCAAAGAGAGAATTGAGTTGCTCATTGATCAGGTTTAGAGGATCAAGTAACTGGCTAAATATTATAGCCCTCTCCTTATGCCCACCACAGAGTTTGATTAGTTCAACAACAAATTTCATTTTTACTCTGATATTTGGATCCAACTGACATCTTCTTTCTTTTAGCTGACTTTCTAACTCAGAGAACTCATTCCTCTTTGCCACTAATGAAGGATGAACATGTTAAGAGTTCATCACCAGCTTAATTAATATCTAAGACATGCCAAAATAGAATCTAGAATGTTCAAGAGTTGTAGAGAATCAATGAAAGACCTCTAGAATAAGTGTTCTAGAGAGAAAGGTCTAGAAATATTCTAGAAAGGGTAGTTCTAAAATTTAGTAGTTGGCAAAAGATTCTAGAATAGAGTAGTAAATAAGCTAGATTCTTTCATCACCACCTATAAATAGAGGTGATCCATTTGAGTTGTATGTGTGTGCTCAAGCTCAAGAAAGCAAGTGAGAAAAGCAACAAGTGAGTGAGAAATAAGAGAGAGTTGCTAGAGTGTGAGTGCAAGAAATATTGAGTGTAAGAATTGTAAGACCGAAGCGGGTCTTTACTTTACAATAATAAAAGTTAAGTTATGAGAAACCCATTGTGCCCGTAAAAAATATTCAACAAGTGATATCAGAGCCTGGTGGATGAAAGGCAAGGTAACAAAAAGGTAGAAGGTTAAAGATGGAAAGGCCATGTATGCTCTCACTATAATAGTTGAGGATGTGTTTCTGCAATGGATTAAAAATACCAAGATACCCAAAGAAGCTTGGGACATGTTGGCGATAATCTTTATGAAAAATAATGATGCGAGATTATAAAGGCTTGAAAATGAGCTTTTGTCAATCTCACCATAGAATATGATGATCAGTCAATACTTCTCAAAGGTAAAATCTTTATCTCATGAAATATCAAAATTAGATCCAGAGAATGTTATCACAGAGACACATATGAGGAGAATCATTATTCATGGTTTAAGGCTAGAGTATAAAGGCATAATTATAGCCACACGGGGGGTGGGCCACAGAACAAACTTTATCTGAGTTAGAAAATATGCTGACAAATGAAGAAGACTTGGAGAAGCCATTATCAAGTCTCTCTATAAAATATGAAGATGAAGAGCTCTTCAACAAAAGGCAAGACTATCGAGAAAGGAATGAGGAGAGAAGCCCACGCCACGGGGAGGCTAGAGAAATCAATATCAAAGAAGTCAATGGCATAACAAGAAGGCAAACCAAGGTTTCCATAAATGAAAAATGGAGACATGCTATAATTATGGAAATAAAAGACACCACGCTAGAGACTGTTGGTACAAGAACGCTGAAGGTAACGTCGCTACTTCTACCCAAAACAAGAAAGATAAAGAAGAAGCTTGAGATTTTGAGACTTCTTATGCAGTTGTAAGAAGCAATCAACAAGAAAAGCTTGTTACCTTTTACTCTAACGAAGAACAGGAGCTTGCACTTGCAACTGCAAGTGAGAAACTAGTCGATTATGAACATGATTAGATCATTGATTCGGGATGCTCCAATTACATGACTAGCAACGAGAAAAAGCTTATCAACATGAGTGAGTATAAAGACGGTTCAGTAGTGTTGACTGCAAATAATTCAGAAATTCCAATAACTCATATTAGCAAGACGGTGTTTGTGTCTCATCACAACTCAAGACAAGTGGAATTTCAGAATGTCTACCATGTACGGGGTATGAAGAAGAACTTATTATCTGTGTTGAAACTAACAAATTTTGGAAATTATGTTTTGTTTAGGCCAAATGACGTAAAAGTATATAGAAACTTGAAAGTTACAACCTCACTGATCATGGAGGGAAGAAGAATAGAGTTAATCTACGTCATGTCAGCCAAGATAACTTATGTGGAGAAAACTCAGAGTAATGAAATAACTGATCTATGGCATGACCGTCTTGGGCACGTGAGCTACATCAAACTAAAAATTATGATGCAGCAATCAAAATTAAAAGGTCTTCCCCAACTTGAGATTAGAGGAGACACTATATATGTTGGATGCCAATATGGGAAAACACATCAACTTCCCTACGGAGAATCAAAGTATCAAGCCAAAGAGCCATTGAAGCTGATGCATTCAGACGTGTTTGGATCAATGAAGCAGCCCTCCATCAGTGGTTACTGTTACATGATAACATTCATTGATGACTTCTCTAGGTACGTATGGATTTAATTCTTAAAAGAGAAGTCTGAAGAATTTGAGAAGTGTAAAGAGTTCCAACATACTGTGGAGAATGACATTGGAAGGAAAATCAAATGTCGTCGGTTGAACAATGAGGGAGAATACACAACACATGAGTTCAATGAGTATCTTAAAGACAAGATGATAAGGTGACAATTGAATTGCCCAAATACGCCACAACAAAATAGAGTAGCTGAAAGAAAAAATAGACACCTAGCAGAGATATGTAGAAGTATGCTGCATATATAGTATGAATGTACCAACAAGGTTTTGGGCAGAATGCATGAAGACCACTGTCCACATCACTAATAGACTACCACTTTTGAGATTGAGTATGATCTCACCATTCGAGAAACTCAAGAAGATGATACTTACCATAAGCCACTTTTGAGTCTTCAATTGTGCATGCTATGTGTTCTTGCCAGATCATCTCCGCAACAAGTTTGATAAAAGGGATATTCGTTGCATCTTTATCGGTTATGATGAACAAAGAAAATGATGGAAGTGTTGTGACCCTACCACTAATCGGACATATGCGTCAAGAAATGTGGTATTTGACGAAGCATCAGCATAGTGGTCCAAAGAAGTCTCCCTACCAAACTCAATAGCTTTTGAGCAAAAGTTGCGAGATAAGCTCAACGAAGAAGAACAAGGGAACAAGATCGAATCTAACCAAAAGGCAAGAGAAGAACCAAAATCACCTTATCTGGAGGTATCTCCATAAAAGGAAAAAAAGAGCTTATGGAAAACTAGAGCTTGTGAAACTCCAGATGTGTTGCAAGAAGAAGTCTAAGAAGCATCACAACCGTAACTAAGGAGGTCTACACGACTGAAACGTCCAAACACCAAGTATATAGATTCAACATTAGCAGAGGTGGTCAATATCAAAGAGGCTACTACCTTTGAAGAAGCTTCAAAGAGTAGTGAGTGGAGAAAGTCGACAACAAAAGAGATTCACAAAATTCCTGGACATCAGGATGATTCTAAAGTTTGGGGAATCGCTCGAAGTGATGACAAAGAACAAATTAAATTGGTGCTGAGGGGGAGTGTTAAGAATTCATCACCAACTTAATTAATACCTAAGACATGCCAAAGAATAATCTAGAATATTCAAGAGTTGTAGAGAATTAAGAAAGATCTCTAGAATAAGTGTTCTAGAGAGAAAGATCTAGAAAGGATAGTTCTAGAATTTAGTAGTTGGTGGAAGATTCTAGAATAGAGTACTAGTAAATAATATAGATTCTTCCATCATCACCTATAAATAGAGGTGGTCCATTTGAGTTGTGTGTGTGTACTCAAGCTCAAGAGATCAAGTGAGAAAAGCAACAAATGAGTGAGAAATAAGAGAGAGTTGCTAGAGTGTGAGTGCAAGAAATATTGAGTGTAAGAATTGTAAGACCAAAGTGGGTATTTACTTTGCAATAATAAAATTTAAGTTGTGAGAAACCGATTGTGACCGCAAAAAATGTCCAATAGAATATAGATCAGAGACACCAGATTTTGTTCGTAAAAGGAGCCTGGATTCACTGGAGTTCTTTTAAGCAACTCCTTCTGCAAATCTGTCGGCTTCAAGTGTATCATTGTATCCCTTATACTCGGAAGGCTTGTCTTCTTTACATGTTCACTACATTTGTAGACAAGTGGTGAAGTAATATCCCTAAGCTCTTCCAATGCTCTGTCATTCTTGTCAATGAAACTGCTAAGAGAAGCCCATTTTTGCTCCAAATCTGCAACAAACTTTGGACCTACTCCATAGAGAGTGTTGTATAACTCTTTGATGTTATTCTGGAATGGAGTTCAAGACAAAAGTATGCGCTTCTCTGTTTCAATCTTTTGCAAAGCTTTCCAGATAAGGCTTTGCTCATTTCGAGCAGTGTGCCCTTCTTCATGGACCAGAAGACCAGGAAATTTTAGAAGTATTTCTCTAGTCTCTTTGGCTAACCTTCTCCATCTTCTCTCGTGAAATTCCTGAACAAGTCATAGCTGATTTCCAAAACACTCTTACTTTTCATACAGGATATCAACTTCACCATGCGTATAAGGTGTGGATTTTATTTACGGCATGGGATAAACAGTGAAAGACACCAACAGTACCTTCATCTTCCTGGAAAGACAAATCTTTGTTGTTCAAGTTGTGGAAGGGAATGTCCACCTCCCATTTCTGGAACTTGGCTTCCAGTTAAGAAGCAAACTAGATAAAGCTATGGTTACAGGTCGACACTTTGGAAACAACTTCATAAATGACTAAAGAAATACTATGGTGAGTTGGGTTTTTCCAATGCCAGGTGGATGTGAGATAATGCATCCTCCCTTACTATTAGATAGGGGCTCTCTTAGCCTCTCAAGAGCTGTATCTCCAGCAAGGTTTTTCCACATGAACTCAAATCCTCCATGTTGATGAGGATACATTGTCGCTTTGGCACTTAGGGGAACTAAATCCCATACGGTTCCTTCTCCATAAATGAGAATCTTGGACATCAGAAGAATCAGAAAATATGAATCCGTCAACATCCAAGAGTGATGGCAACTCTCCAAAATATTTTCTTTCATACCTCCCTCGAGTTCTCTGAGCCTGCAGATGACAGAAGTTCAAGAATTTAAGAGTGAACCAAAACTAAATTGTAGAGCAGAGTTGATAAAATCAAATATAAGCATAAATATTAATTTATGGACTAAGAAACCTCACAAACTAATTCCATGATGAAAATAATCTGAACAAGAAACATATTGGGTACTTATAAAAAGGTGGTAACTCGCACCCCTCAAAAATTTTAGCCAAAAATTGCGGGGCATACATATCACACAAAATTTATAGATTAACACACACGAAAAAAATAAAAAAAATCTCCATTTCCTGTCCGGGCCTCGTTTCCACTCGAAAAAATCTATGTTTTCTCCTCCGAACTAACGCGCACTACTTAATAGGTCGTCACCGACGCCCCAAAAAAAATTTGGCCAAAAAATCATAGGGAGCACATATCACACAAAATTCATGAACTAACACATACGAAAAAACAAAAAAAAATTCATTTCCTGTTTCGATTCTCGTTTCGACTCGAAAAAACCTAGGTTTGTTTCAAAAATTTACCAGCGACAAAAGCAATTCGTCAAGATTATAATGATTCTTCTATCAATGAAAAAGCCAGTGTGGGAGAAAATTAACTAGCCCTCCTGTAATGATATTTTTTATTACTTTTTACCCTCTCAGCTGCCCAAGTAGTAAACAATCTGACGTTGCAATTACATCTTCCTTAATTTTTTTTATTATTTGCTCTTTTATACATTGTTTTCTATTTACAAAAAAAGTATGTAAATATTTACCTCATGAGTACATTCTTCAACTAATTATTTTCACCCATGAGTTGATTTTTTGTACACTGATTTATTTTTGTTGTTAATTATTAGGAATCGGAAGTTCAAAAGAATCTAGGCAGCATTCTTAAGATGGTTAAATACAAAATATAATGGAGTACCCCACATGCTTGGCTGGAGAATCACGATAATACCACCCTTTTTTTAAGTTAGTAACATATAAAATTTTGTCTTTTAATGAATCAAATATATCAAAAATTGTTCAAGAAAAGCTAATTTTTTTTTGTAACAATCCTCATAGTGATTTTTGACTTTTGATATATTTTGACCATTTTAACCCTCTTCATAGTTGTATTATAGTATTTGTGATTTGCTAGAATGGATGGCACGGTCCTCGAGGTGATTGGTTGAGAATTATGCAAGTTTTTCATTTTGGAAGGTTGAAAAGCTGATATGGATGACTTTAATCAACATCCATAGAAGTTGATCTCGTATCAAAATTATGTCAGTGTCATCAGCTCCGGAACATAATTTTTGGGTTAGGAGGACTATTGGGGTGTGTTTGGTATGATGGAAAATATGGAAAATATTTTCCATGAAAAATATTTTATGGAAAACAAGTTGGTTTCTTACTTATTTTCTCATGTTTGGTCTGTGAGTGAAAAATATTTTTCGGAAAATATTTTTTATTATTTGATTGATGAGTAAAAACACATTTTTCAATTTTTTTTTTTATTAGAAAGTAGACAATATATTCTAGGAGGTAGGTTGGGGGCTGGGGTGTGGTGGTTGGGAGAGGGGGGTTGGGTGGGGGGAGGGTATCAAAAATATTACTTTTTTTTAAAAAATAAGTAATTTATTTTTAAAAAAAAATAAAAATTGAATTTTGGGTGGGGTGGGGTGGGGGTACCAAAAATATTACTTTTTTTAAAAAAATAAGTATTGTTTTTAAAAAAAAATTAAAAATTAAATTTTGGATGGTGTAGGGGTGGGGGTGGGGGCTGAGGGGGTAGTGGGGGAGGCGGGGTACCAAAAATATGGGGCGGGATATCAAAAATATTACTTTTTAAAAAACAAGTAATCTTTATTTAAAAAAAAAATTAAATCTGGGGTAAGGTGGGGGTGGGGTACAAAAATATTACTTTTTTTTAAGAAAAAAATATATTATTTTTGAAAAAAAAAAAATAGGGTTTGGGTGGGTGGGGTGAGGTGGGATACAAAAAAATTATTTTTTTTAAAAAAAGTTAATTTTATTTTTTAAAGAAAGAATTGAAAAAAATTAAAAAAATTTGATGTGGGGTGGAGGTGGCGGTAGGGTGAAATAGAAAAAATATTTTTAAAAAATTGTGTGAGGTAGAGGTGGGGAGGGGGGTGGAGGTACGGGTGGGGGTAGGAGGGTGGAGTGGGTGAGTGTGGGATTGGGGTGTTATGAAGATGAGGACTTTTTTTTCCTACTTTCATTAGAGAAGTTATTTTTCTTATTTTGGAGAGGAAAATATTTTTCAAAATTTTTGACCAATCAAACACAAGAAAATTGGAAAATATTTATATTTTCCTCCATACCAAACACACTCTTGGTTTGGGTCTGAGACATTAGATGAGCTTTGGATGAGTTTTTGAGTTTTGAAAGCTGGAAACTTAAGAGAGTTGACCAAAGTCAACATTTGAGGTTAGAAAGGTTGTTTTCGAGTTTTGATGATTAATTCCACTAGGTTCAGAAGGTCACTTTTGGTCTAGCTGAAGATTTGATTTGGTTCTCGAGGCTTTGGAATAAGTTTTGAGTCGTTGTTCAGAAATTTAGATATTTCTAAATTAAGGGTTGGCTTCGGTCAACATTCGGTCAAGATGACTCCGTTTGAGTGTTTTGATGATTCCATCAGGCCCGAAATGTGTTTTACACCTAATATGCACTATTGGTTTGTGTCCGGGAGGTCTTGGACGAGTTTTGGGTACTCGTTCGGAGTTTAGAAGTTTATCATTGTTGAATTTTAGTAGTGTCACTTGAAGCAAATAAGATCTATTTGGTGCTGATAGTACCACTAGATTCGTACCAAAATTTCAGAACCAATGCAACAAGAATCGTCGCATTTCGAGTCTGTATGAGGAAGTTATGCCTCTTTTAGTAAAGTATAGTGTTGTTGGTACTGATGCGTCGCTGGTGCGAGAAAAGGGCCGCACCAGCAGACCCGCTGGTGCGGAAATTTATCCGCAGGCAGGAGCGAAAAGGGCGCTGGAGCGATGGTCTGGTCGCTGCTGCGACGCTGCGGGTGCTAGAAAAGTCTGCAGTTGCGAAGATCGATGAGTACTTAAAGTTTAGAGTTTGTTCTTTCACTAAAAATCAATTGGGAGCTAGGGAGCTCCGATTGAGGTAATTTTTGATGCATTTTTCTCGTTTGATCATTGGGTATGTGATTCTACCTTTATTTTGCTCATTTTACAGGAATATATATTTCGTTTTTCATGAATTTTATTCACAAGTCAAGATTTGAAACCCCAAAGATTATAAAATGAAAAGTTCTTGATTTGATGATCAATTTGTGATAATTTTTCATTGATTTTTGGAAACTAAGGTTATTTTAGTATGAGTAATTTGATTTTGGCATAAATTTACCAAATTTTCTTATTTTAGACCGCGTTTGAACATGAAAATTTGAGGTTTTCCAGGTAAAGTTAAAAAATAATATTTTGATGATTTCAAGCTCGATTTTAATCTATTTTCAATGAAATTTCATATTTGAACTCCTTAAGTTATGGGTAACGTGATTTTCATATAAAATTTTAGTTTTTCCCTTGCGAGTTTGGGATCAACTTTTGAGTTGACTTTTTGGACCCGAAATAAAAATATTACAATATGGGTATCGATAGAATTGTATTTATATGTAGAACTTATTCTTGATAGATTTGAGATGATTTGAGAATGTTTTGGAAGATAAGTCATTTTGATGGTGGTTCGTGGTGTGTTGTTTGGCTTCGAGGTAGGTTATGACTTAATTTTCTTCAGACTTTGCTTGGGTGAGAACTTATCATGTAAAACATGCTATGGATTGGGTGAATTAGTAATTATCATAGCTTTTGAGTTGAATTATATTATTGTGATGCCTGTGTGGGGGCTTGTATTGATCTTGATAATGAACTAGATGGAGGCTTGTATTGTTTTGGTGATATGGAACGTGAATTTCTGAGTTGATATTGAGGTTGTAGCCAATAGTGGTGATATGATCATGATCCTGAGATTTCTGATATGGTAGTTATACCTGGTTCTTATTCGTTTTTGTGCTCATGCATATGCTTACATCTCATGGTTCATGAAAATAAGAAATGATTTGTTTTTTGAAAGAAATGCTTTGAAAGGCTCATATTGCTATTCATATATATATCACCATGGGCAAAGATCCGGCAACAAGACCGTGGGAAAAGATTCGGCTTGTTTACTATTAATATTTATATATATCACTGTGGATAAAGATCCGGCTAACAAGACCGTGGGCAAAGATCTGGCTTATTTTGTATATGGACCTCGCGAGTCCCCTATGAATCCTATCCTGGAGTGATATTGTCACGACCCCGACCGTCGTGAGTGGCACCCACCCAACTCCCGAATGAGCGAACCAATAGAGTCCAACTCTTAGCCTAGCCTAACAGTTTAAAACCAGTGCAGGAATGTAAACTAGCAATCATTCATCAATAAATCAACTTTATAATAAATAATCTGCGAAAATCCCTTCCCAGAATCTGAAAATCATCGTATCAAACATCTATCAAATACTAGAGTACGGGGGTGCAACCCCAAAACAAATGAAATAGTCTAAGCCCGAAGAAATGGGCCACAACTCAAACTAGATGGACACCAAGGCAGCTCGGCCGAATAGCTCACCCTTGATATCTCGAAAAGTATGGCCTATAAGTGAGGTCGTGCGTCAACCACTGGAAGATTTCTTGTACTCAAAAAAGACAAGCAAGTGCAGTATCAGTACACAACCACCGTGTACTGGTAGGATCATCAGTCAGTTCCAAAAATTACAATGTATGAATAATACAGAAATCAAGTAAGTATACAGAAACACATAGGCAAGTCAACAGGTATTCCTAGACTACAAGTCTCTACCTAACTTGTTCCACATGTAAACCACTTCACAATTATGATCAACAATCCACAACAATAACAATTATGCATCGTCACATATCTCGGACCCACCCTGGATCCCCTCTAGACAACACCTAAGTGTCCATTATCAACCCGGTCTACACCAAGACCAACTCGTAAAGCAATGTAACAACCCGGCCTCTCAAGGACCAAAAAACACAACCACAATTCAAGTTCACAACCCGGTCCACACAGAGAACCATTAAATAAAGATGCAAAAATACAAGAAAGTAAACCCATACCAGGCGTGGTACCCGAGCCAACCATTAGCATTATCCCGTACCAGGCATAGTACCTGAGCCAACCGTTAGTATTATCCCGTACCAGGCGTGGTACCCGAGCCAACCGTAGTATTATCCCGTACCAGGCGTGGTACTCGAGCCAACCAAAGTCAAACAATCCACAGTCACAAAAATGAACAATCAACTTGTAAACCAACAAGCACAATACAACGTTCAATTTACCAGACTGTTAACAGAACTATTAGACATTTCTAATCATTCCCAAGCAATGTATCTCATACAAATACTTAGACAAGAGTACTTAAACACACAAAGCATACAGGAAGCAAACCATCACCTACCTCGAAATGATCCAAAGCTCTACACAACCAGAGCTTTCTCGTTTCTCGAAGTTCTTACCGGTTCTTGGTCTAAAATAACACACAATAACCAATAATTAAACTTTATGGCCTAAATTTCACCCGGATTACGCAAAATCCTAAACCCCAGGCCACCCATGATCATTCCGCCCTTTTTTCCGGGCTTCCCTGCCATTAATTCATCTAGTTCTATCGTTTTTATGGATAAAATTAGGAAATTAATGTCTCATGATCATAAAACAATAAATTTAGCAACACCCAAGAACTTCTACACATAGAATCCCCCTTTTTCCCCGAATTCTACCCTTCCTAAGTCATTCTAAACCTTTCCCCAAGTCCACTCCTAGAAATTCTACCGCATAGAAAAAGTATTACGGAGTTCGGGGAGTAGAAACCTTACCTTAGGGAAGAAAAATGAGGAATAATGGAGGAAAAACGCCTGAAATCGCCCTAGCCCTTGTCCCAAACAAATTTGTCAAAACTAAATGTTTTTGGAGAAGTTTCTGCATTAAATCCCATTAGGATCCGCTAAAGCGGTCCGCTCCGCTATAACGTTACCGCCGTAGCGAAGTCAACCGCTATGGCAGAGGTTGACCGACTTAACTTCCGTTGTAGCGATAATTTTTCCGCTATAGCGGAAGTCGTCGTGGCAGAGTGTCAACTGCTATAGCGGTTGACATGGGACAGAAAGTCATAAAATCTCCAAAACTAGCCCATTTATTTCAGAAGTTCTACTTACCCGAATTCAATTTCGAAAAGTCCCCCGGATACCTTTATATGTTAGCTACGAGAAAAACTAGCTCGAACCAAAACATTAAACCCAATCCTCACTTGAATTGCTCTAGATCATACCTCACTCCAAAACCGGTAAAGACTAGCCTAGCCCAGAATTTCAAACTCTCAAACCCAGAGTTTTCTAACTCTAAAACTTGGCATGAAAAGTTTACTCATAACGATGGGCCTAGTCATTATAACAGATACCAATTTACCTATCATTCGTCCCTAAACGATTAACCCAAAAATATGGAATAATAATGAAGGAAAAAGTAGTACATGTATCCTCAAAGAAGTGAGGGTACTTGTCCCGTATGTCTCTCTCAGTTTCCCAAGTAGTTTCCTCAACTGGATGATTCTTCCATTGAACCTTTACCATACTGATCACCTTTGTCCTCAATTTCTGGACATCCCGATCAAGAATCAAAACTGTCTCCTCTTCATAGCGAAGATTCGTATCAAGTAACACCTCATCCCACTTGATGATGTAGTCCCTATCCCCATGGTATCGCTTTAGCATAGGTACATGGGATACTGGATGGATACCCAACAAACTAGGCGGCAGTGCTAACTTGTAAGCCACTGGCCCCGCAATTTTGAGAACCTCAAACGGACCGATGAACCGGGGGCTGAGCTTGCCCCTCTTACTGAAATGCATAACTCCCTTTATTGGTGACACTTTCAACAACACTTGTTCACCAACCTAAAATTCCATGTCCCGGACCTTCAGATCCGCATATTCCTTCTGCCTGCTTTGGGCAGCTAGCAACTTGGCCTGAATACCTCTTACTTTTTCTTGCGCTTTCCTCACCAAGTCAACGCCCAAAGGCTTCATATCGCCTTCCTCAAACCACCCAACTAGTGACCTACAACTCTTCCCATACAAGGCCTCAAATGGTGCCATGTCAATACTGGAGTGGTAGCTATTATTGTATGAGAACTCACACAACGGTAGAAACTAGTCCCAATGACCCTCGAAGTCAATCACACATGCTCTCAGCATGTCCTCCAATATCTGAATCTTCCTCTCCAACTGACCATCAGCCTAAGGATGGAAGGTTGTACTAAAGATGAGTTGAGTGCCCAACTCCTCATGCAACTTACCCCAAAACTTGGAAGTAAACTGCATACCCCTGTCTGAAATGATAGACAGTGGCACTCAATGTAATCTCACAATCTCATTCACGTAGATCTTAGCCAATTGCTGCGAATTGTAATCCACCCTGACCGGAATGAAGTGAGATGACTTGGTCAGTCTATCAACAATGACCTAAATAGAATCATACTTCCCTAAGGTCTTAGGGAGACTCACCACGAAATCCATGGATATTCTCTCTCACTTCCACTCTGGAATGGGCATCCTATGAAGTAGTCCTGCAGGTCTCTGGTGCTCATAATTTACCTGCTGGCAATTTTGAACTTGGACAAAAAATCAGCTATGTCCCTTTTCATACCAAACCACTAACAAAGTTGCCTCAAATTCTTGTACATCTTGGTTACACCCGGATGAATGGAATACCGTGAACCATGAGCCTCTGCCAACACTTTATGAATCATGTCGTCGACTCGAGGAACACATATCCTTCCTCTAAAGTTTAACACAATGCCAGAGTCCATCATGACGTCCCCAGACTCTCCGGATATTGCCTTGCTCCAAAGCCTGCTCAACTGCGAATCCTGAAACTGTTTGGCCTTTATTTTCTCTATGAATGTGGATTTGACCTCAACACTGGCCAAGATCCCACCTTGCTCTGAAATACCCAAGTGCATGAACTTGGACTCCAATTCCTGAATTTCCCTTGCCAGTGGTCGTTTGGACACCCCCAAACAAGCCAAACTGCCCATGCTAGCTATTTTTTGGCTCAATACGTCTGCCACTACATTAGCCTTACCCGGATGGTACTGAATAGTCACATAGTAATCCTTTAACAATTCTATCCACCTCCTCTGCCTCAGGTTTAAATCCTTTTGAGTGAAGTCATGCTTCAGACTGCGATGATCAGTGAACACTTCGCACTTGACACCATAGAGATAGTGTCTCCAAATCTTGAGTGCAAAGACCACTGCTGCCAACTCTAAGTCATGAGTAGGATAGATTCTCTCGTGCACCTTCAACTGCCTAGAAGCATAGGCTATCACATTCCTATCCTGCATTAACACAGAACCCAAACCGAAATGTGAAGCATCACAATAAATAATAAAGTCTTTACCTTCAACCGGCAAGGACAAAATAGGAGTCGTGGTCAGAAGTGTCTTGAGCTTTTGAAAGCTCTCCTCGCACTTCTCGGACCATACAAACGGTACATCTTTCTGTGTCAGCCTTGTCAAGTGAGTAGCAATGGAGGCAAAATCCTTAACAAACCTCCGGTAATAACCTGCGGGCCCAAAAAAACTCCTCACCTCAGTCAAAGATCTAGGCCGGACCCAACTCTTGATTGCCTCTATCTTCTGGGGATCTACCATCACCCCCTTTTATGACACTACACGCCCCAAGAATGCTACTAAAGTTAACCAGAACTCACACTTGGTGAACTTCGCATAAAGCTTTTGACGCCTCAAAATGTCTAACACTATACGGAGATGTTCAACATGCTCCTCCCTACTCTTGGAGTAGATCAAAATATCATCAATAAAAATGATGACAAACGAATCCAAGTAAGATTTAAAAACCCATTCATTAAACTCATGAATGTTGCCGGTGCATTGGTCAAACCAAACGACATTATTAAGAACTCGTAGTGCCCATAGTGAGTCTAAAAGGCAGTCTTAGGAATGTCCTCAGGCCTAATTTTTAACTGGTGATACCCTGACCTCATGTCAATTTTTGAAAACACCTATGCACCCTGTAACTGGTCAAACAGATCATCAATATGGGGTAGAGGGTACTTATTCCGAATGGTGACCTTGTTCAACTGTCTGTAATCTATGCACATCCACATACTACCATCCTTCTTCTTTACAAACAATACCGGAGCACCCCAAGGCAAAGCACTGAAATGGATAAATCCCTTATCTATGAGTTCCTGAAGCTGAGTCTTAAGTTCTCTTAACTCTGCTGAAGCTTCAAGACAATACAAATGTTAATATCCCTGTCCAGAGGCATACCAAGCAAATCCGCTGGAAACACCTCTCGAAACTCTGAATCAACTGGAACTGACTCAATAGAGAGGGACTCCACACTATCATCCCGAAGATGAGCCAAAAAGGCTAGATACCCTCTCCCCACTAGCTTCCTAGCTCGAACGAATGATATAATCCTGACCGGCTTAGACCTGTACACACCTTTCGACTCTAGCCTCTCCTTACCCGAAATCTCTAGAGCCACAGTCTTGGTGTTACAATTTAACACGGCATGATAAAGGGATAACCAGGTCACGCCCAAAATCACCTCAAAGTCAACCATATCCAGGATTACCAAGTCTACCCAAGTATGCAACCCCACAAACACAACAGAATAGTTACGATAAACATGAGTCACCACAACCGACTCTCCAACCGGGGTAGAAACATGGATAGGGGAATCAAGGATATCACATACCAAGTCCAGACCCAATGCAAAATTCATAGACACATAAGCATATGTAGAACCTGGGTCAAATAACACCGATGGCATTTTATCACAGATGAGAATGGTACCTATGATTACTGTATCTGATGCCTCAGCCTCGGTCTTTCCTGGAAACGCATAGCAGTGAGCCCGATCATCAATCTGGGCAACCTCCGTGGCCAGGTGCACCGCACCCCTTCCCGCGCCGTCATTCCCTCTGTCTCCCCGGCCTCCCTGAAAGTTACCTCGCGCACCCTATGGACGACTTCTAGCATGACCACCTCTACCTGCCGAGACCACAGCCTTGGGCTGCTGCTGAACCTGATTACCGATCTGCCTGTGAGGGCACTCCCTCTCAAAGTGGCCAAAATCACCACAATAGAAGCAACCACGATCAAGTGCAGGCCTGCTAGCAGATGAATAAGAAGCTCCCTGGCCTCTAGGTAAAACTGTTGATTAGCTCTCGGACGACCACCTATAGCAGATGGCAGAGCTGACTGTATAGGAAGGATTGAGTATACCTGCTGATTCTGACCCCTGGAGTACGAACCACCATAATTTCCCTCATTCTGGGGCATCTTGGCTAACATCTTAGCCTGCCCCGCCTGCCTAACTCCCTCAAGTTTCTTTACATAATCCACCACATCATTGAAGCCTTTCTCTGAAAAAGTCATGTGCACAGACAATACCTGAAGCTCAGTATTCAAACCCTTGATAAAGAATCAAACCCGCTCCTCCTTGAAACCCAACAACTGCGTAGAAAAATGAGACAAGGCATGAAACTTTGCCTCATAAGCAGAGACTGACATGCTATCCTGCTCCAAATTCAAGAACTCATCCTTTCTCCGGTCCCTCAAAGTACGGGGTACGTACTTCTCTAAGAAAAGAGAATGGAGCTGCTCCCAAGTCAGTGGAGGTAAAATGGATGACCGACACTCCATATGAGATCTCCACCACTGCTTGGCATCACCCTGCAGCTTAAACATGATGAACTCTACCCATACTGTAGCACAATGCCCAGCTTATGCAGTCTCTCATAAAAATCCAGTATGAACTCACAAGCATCTTCCCTGTCAGTACCCTGAAATGTAGGAGGTTTCAGTTTGAGAAACTTGGTCAGCATCTCATGTTCATTCCCTGTCATCACTGGGCATAGCATTTTCCTGAAGAAGTCACCTGTGCCTGAAGCTGCATCCATCCTAGGAGCCATAGGATCTGCTGGCTGAGTGCCCAGAGCCTGATTCGCAAGTGCCGCGGGTATGGCTCCAGCACCAACCAAACCACTCAAGATATTCCAAGCCTGCTAAATGCTTCTGGTGTTATAGAAGGAAGGCCTGCACCTCCATCCAGTGCTGACTCTTTCTCAGCCTGCGCCCCATCATCCTTCACAACAACTTTCACATATTTGACAACCTCTTCCTGAGGTGGGGGAGGGGTTGCTTCTCGCGTTCCTGCAGCAGTCTGAACTCCACCCCTGGCGGGTGTGGCTCTTCCTAGTCCTATGCCCCTTCCCCTGCCTCTACCACGGACAACCGAGCCTGCTGTTGGGACCGCCAGTCTATCTCCATTGTTCCTTTGTGATAACCATCAGCGGACCAAAGAGTGAAAGAGTCAGATACCAATTTGTATCACCAGATACCAATTGGAATCAAGTTATAGCACGATGGAAGAAAGAAGAGATATTTTCCTAAAGTCCTATAGCCTCTCGAAGAAAAGTACGGACGTCTCCGCACTGTTCCGCAAGACTCTACTAGACCAGTTTTGGTACGATGAGATCAACGAAACTAGGGCTCTGATACTATCTTTGTCACAACCCCGACCATCGTGAGTGACACCCACCCAACCCCCAGATGAGCGAACCAATAGAGTCCAACTCTTAGCCTAGCCTAACAGCTTAAAACCAGTGCAGGAATGTAAACTAGCATTCATTCATCAATAAATCAACTTTATAATAAATAATCTGCGAAAATACCTCCCCAGAATCTGAAAGTTATCGTACCGAACATCTATCAAATACTAGAGTACAGGGATGAAACCCCAAAATAAATGAAATAGTCTAAGCCCAAAGAAATGGGCCACAACACAAACTAGATGGACCCTAAGGTAGCTCGGTCGAATAGCTCACCCTTGATATCTCAGAAAGTCTGGCCTACAAGTGAGGTCGTGCGTCAGCCGCCGGAAGATTTGCTTTACCCACAAAAGACAAGCAAGTGAAGTATCAGTACACAACCACCGTGTACTGGTAGGATCTTCAGCCAGTTCCAAAATATACTATGTATGAACAGTACAGAAATCAAGTAAGAGTGCAGAAACACATAGGTAAGTCAACAGGTATTCCTAGACTACAAGTCTCTACCTAACTTGTTCCACATGTAAACCACTTCACAATTATGATCAACAATCCACAACAATAATAATTATGCCTTGTCATAATCCCGTACCCACCCTGGATCCCCTCTAGACAACACTTAAGTGTTCATTATCAACCTGGTCTACACCAAGACTAACTCGTAAAGCAATGTAACAACCCGGCCTCTCAAGGACCAAAAAACACAACCACAATTCAAGTTCACAACCTAGTCCACACAGGGAACCATCAAATAAAGATGCATAAATATAAGAAAGTAAACCCATACCAGGCATGGTACCCGAGCGAACCGTTAGTATTATCTTGTACCAGGCGTGGTACCCGAGCCAACCGTTAGTATTATCCCATACCAGGCGTGGTACCCGAGCCAACCACTAATATTATCTTATACCAGGCATGTCACCTGAGCCAACCAAAGTCAAACAATCCACAGTCACAAAAATGAACAATCAACTTGTAAACCAACAAGCACAATACAACGTTCAATTTACCATACTGTTAACAGAACTATTAGACATTTCTAATCATTACCTAAGCAATGCATCTCATACAAATACTTAGACAAGAGTACTTAAACACACAAAGCATACAAGAAGCAAACCATCACCTACCTCGAAATGATCCAAAGCTCTACACAACCAGAGCTTTCTTGTTTCTCGAAGTTCTTGCCGGTTCTTGGTCTAAAACAACACACAATAATCAATAATTAAACTTTATGGCCTAAATTTCACCCGGATTACGCAAAATCCTAAACCCCAGGCCACCCATGATCATTCCGCCCTTTTTCCCGGGCTTCCCTGCCATTAATTCATCTAGTTCTATCGTTTTTATGGATAAAATTAGGAAATTAATGTCTCATGATCATAAAACAGTAAATTTAGCAACACCCAAGAACTTCTACACATAGAATCCCCCTTTTCCCCCGGATTCTACCCTCCCTAAGTCATTCTAAACCTTTTTCCAAGTCCACTCCTAACAATTCTACCACATAAGAAAAGTATTATGGAGTTCGGGGAGTAGAAATCTTACCTTAAGGAAGAAAAATGAAGAAGAATGGAGAAAAAATGCCAGAAATTGCCCTAGTCCTTCTCCCAAATGAATTTATCAAAACTGAATGTTTTTGGGTAAGTTTCTGCATTAAATCCCATCAGGCTCCACTGTAGCAGTATGCTCCGCTATAGCGGTACCACCGTTGCGGAGTCAATCGCTATGGCAGAGGTTGACCGACTTAACTTTCGCTGTAGTGATAATTTTTCCGCTATAGCAGAGGTCGCCATGGTAGAGTGTCAACCGCTAGCGGTTGACACGGGATAGAAAGTCATAAAATCTCCAAAACTAACC
Source organism: Jaltomata sinuosa (assembly GCA_003996215.1). Classification (NCBI taxonomy): domain Eukaryota; kingdom Viridiplantae; phylum Streptophyta; class Magnoliopsida; order Solanales; family Solanaceae; genus Jaltomata; species Jaltomata sinuosa. Next base: position 222,918 of record QJPP01002103.1, on the reverse strand, counting down.
CATTTTATAACACACTTATTTTTTTGATGTCCCGGAACAACCCCTTCACGTCAACCTCGATTTCGGGAGTTCTACTTACCCGAATTTGATTCCAAAAAGTCTTTCGGACTCCTTTATGTGTTAGCTACGAGGAAAATTAGCTCGAATTAAGACATTAAACCCAATCCTCACCCCGATTGCCCTAGACCATACCTCACTCCAAAACCAACCGAGACTAGCCTAGCCCAAAATTTCAAACTCCCAAACCCGAAGTTTTCTAACTCTAAAACTTGGCATGAAAAGTTTACCCTTAATGACGAACCCGGTCGTTACAGATATATGATCGGAAGGTGTATACTGGTAGGCATTGGTCATTTGATTTTATCCTATTTTATTGCATTGTAGTATTATTTGAGTTATTATTTTGATTGAGATATACCGTGTTATTATTCATATTGAACTGGTAGGACTTTTTTGCTTGTAAGGTTATTTTAGTATTCTTTATTTGATATAGTGATTGCTTAAGCTCAGTCGACCTATGATGCCTACTGAGTAAAGTGGATCGTACTCACCCCTATTTTCATGCATCCTTCTGATGTAGATTCAGGTACAAGTGGACCCCGTGACTGAAGTTCGTGCTTTTTGATATCTTCAAAATTGTGGTGAGCTATTGTGTTCAGAGATTGTCCCAGCTTCCTCTACTACTTATCTCTGTTTTTTTAACTTTTTCAAAATACTGTTGTAGTATTTGGTTAGGATATTCTGTACTTAGTCTCTCGTGTATTCGTGATAACTGAGTCTTGGGATGTTGGTAGAGTCTATTGTTTTGTTCTCTTCTATTTATCTTTGATTTGAGTTATATTGGTTAATAGCTGAGTTTTTCCGCTACTTTCTTTATTTTTAAGTTGCTTGCATTTGTTGAGTTAAGCTACCTCCCATGATTGGGTTGGGGTAGGTGTCATCACAACCCTTGAAATTTTAGGTCGTAATAAAATTAAAGGAGGATCAAACTAAAGAAATGACTCAGTGTATGCTTGGATTTGAATATGATTATAAAAGGGCAGCCCGTTGCACTACAACTCCCGCTATGGGCAGGGTCCGGGGAAGGGCCCGACCACAAGGGTCTATTGTTTGCAGCCTTACCTTGCACTTCTACAAGAGACTGTTTTCAAGGCTTGAACCTGTGACCTCCTAGGTCACTTGGAAGCAACTTTACCAGTTATTTTCTGTTGAAATTTGCTTTTAGTTACTACAGTAACTTTTAACCAAATAAGTTATTTAAATTTATGATGAATTTAAATTTTAAATTTTAAATTAGGTTATTTTATTTATTGAGATATTTTAAGATTTTGAATTTAAATTATGCAAATTTTTTATTATAAGTTGGCTATTTAAAGCCCTTTTATACTTAATAAAAATGTTGAAAGACATTTTCAATCATTGAGAGTCATTTTAACCCTTTTTTGTTGCTCCATTTTTTTAAAGAGCCAATATTTTCACAGAACATACTATAATCCTTTCTAGCCCTATCTAAAATTTGATCTTTTTTTAATTGTTAAACTATTTATTATATTAATCATCTAAACTTAAATAGTTCTTGTATGCCATGATGAAATAACAAAATTTAAGATGCAATCACAACTGAAAATATCAATATTCATAATAAGAATCATAGATACGATTAGGCAAATAAAACATTGGGGTGGATCATATATCAAGAATGTTGTCTGTAAGGAAGTGTTAAGTTAACTAAAAAATCGGAATTAACGGAAAATTCTATAGCTAAACAATAAAATTTGTTGTTAATCCTAATTTGCGATGGATTTTGAAAAAATGTTTATAGCTACAAGTAATTTAACAACGAATTAGCGATAAAGTTCATAAATAATTCAAATTATCTTGTCTCATTACACATTGTCCCTAACTAACTAAATTAAATTGTTCAATTTTGCAGATTTGGACGACCCATAATATTTTGTGTTGAACAATCAAGTTATTTGAGTAGGTTGAATATTTATAAAATTCAACTTAATACTTTCTTTCTTCAAATTTTCAATTGCTTATTACCCACGTATTTTAATATTATCTATCATTTTAAAATATTTGTACTGATTGAACTAGGACACACGTGCCCAAGAACTAGTACTTACAAAAGGAAGGAAGATGTACTTGCTCTCCAAATGCACATGGGCACAAAGAGTACAGATGAGTCCAATTTGTGCATCTAGAACAAGATGGTGGTTCCCTGTCTGACAATCACTTATTTGTCCACTCCGCATCGACGAAACAGATAAATTTGTAAAGCCAATTTCTGATTCTAAGATACACATTTCCATTTCAATAAAAAGATTTTCAATTTCCTTTTCCCAATTCTTCTTTCTCTCGGGGAGAGGTTCCTCGTCTTCAAACCAGAATATTAAAGGGAGTGTTTCTTTGACAGAAATCTATTTCTTCTCTTCAGAAGGAGTGAGTTTATCATGATCATCAACATTTATTATAGAATCAACAACAAACTTTCGAAATTCAGATTCATCAAGAGTTTTCTTCCGAGTCTTTCGAATAATAACATTTTGCATTGGGTCATCAACCTCGCAGTCCTCTTCAGACGAGGATTCAGACTCCTCGTCGCCTTTGTTGTGCTTTTCACCCTCAACAACAAGCTGAGGGACTAGGCCCTGATGTTCTGATTGCTCATTATTACTATCTTCATCAGTTGAAGATTCGGATTCTGACTCAGAACATGATATTGTATCAGCAACCTCCTCCTCAATGATAATAACATCAGGATCACTCTCCTTCTCTGACGAATCATCATCCCATTTCATGATGGACTCACCAGTTCCTGGACTGAACTTTCTCCTTCCATTATTTTTTTTCTTGTCACCTCCAGAAGGCTCCACCATTTTTCTTTTTCTGCCACAACTAACATCCTCTCCAATATTGACATTCACTAAGAAGTAGTAGGATTACCACTTTGACTCAATATGTTCCTCTTCTCAATTAACTCGATCATATATCTTAAAGATTGTTGTCTAGTCATCCTCTTTGGAACAGAGCCATCACCTGAATCCATCTTCCACCTAATTAGTCAAAATACACAAGCTTTAAATTCTTGAAACTGTAAAAAAAAAGTGAAACCAGAAAAAAGAACTCCATAACAAAAAAAGTCACATGCATATAAAAGACATTTTTCAAATCACGTGAGATGCATGCTCCTACATGTCAAATCGTGTGAGATTTTTTAGGTAGGACGCATGTGTCTACTATTTCAACTTTATGATAGTTTAAGTGTCTACTTTCAAAGTTGAAGGGCATAGATGTCAGTTGAGACCAAGTTAAATGGCACATTTATGCATTACGTCGATTAGAATCTGTCGTTAGCTTCAAACGAACCAGGATGGAGTAAACTGTGAACACTTGAATATCCTAACCCTTTTTTATTTTATTGCAAAAAATTTAAGGCTTCTACGTCAGAATTCATAGTCAAAGTTTAAAAGTTTGAATTTTAAAATTTCAATTATGTTACATGATGTCAGGGTAAGTAGCTAATTGACCTAAGTTATAACAAACGCATCCATCTAGATAAATATTAAAAAGTAATTATTATACATATATAAAATATATTTAAAAAATTCATGAAAGTATTAAATATTAACTCTTTGATTTGAAATTTATAGAGTATATAGTAGATAAGACACACAAAATAGTCATATACATGTTCAAATATTAATTAAGATGCTCACATGGTGTAAATTTTAATATAATATATATATATATATATATATATATATATATTACTATAGTATGTATATATATTATAATTTAGGGGTGAATTAAAAATTTAATTTGAAAGAGTTCACCTTTTAAATATTTAGTTTTGAATTCATTGTTTTTTAAAATTGGGGATTCATAATTATTATTTTATTATAATTTTAGTGATATTTTTCATTTATACTATGCGTCTAAAATGAATAATTCAAATGAATTACACTGCATCTGGATCTATCTATCTATGTTTAAATTGTGTGCATATTTAAAGCTAACCTATACACGCCTCTGCATTTTATTCAAATAATAGATTTTTCTTTTCCACATTTTTTATCTTTTAAAATTGATTGGACAAATGAAAATCTCATTATTAGTGAGTCTCACATGTAAACTGAAAAATGCATAAAATAATGTGTGTCACATGTACGAAAATTATATTTACACATTAGTCTTTTATTATCGCTTTCAGATTTTTACAGTAGGAGTGTCAACAAAAATTAATTGAATTGACCGCATCAAACCATACCAAACTATTTTTTAGGTTTTTCAAATTAAAATTAAAGGTTTCAATATAAATCTATAACTATATTGACTAATTAGGGTAGATTTTTTTATTTTCTATAAAAATACCAAAAATTTTGAAACTGATTAAACCTTCTTAATAATTCTTCTTCTCCATTACATCTATTTTCATATTTGAGCAGATGAACAATCTAAAATTATACAGTTACATCAATTATACTTGAGTTCAATTATAAAATCACACACATACACATATATATATATATGAAGGTATAGGTATGATACGATGATAGTATCATACCTAATACCACTAAAACATTAGCTCATTACACAGGTACTTACCTAACTAATAAAGTTTAGCTAATTCAACTTTTATGTTAGTCATTACACACACATATTTATATATATATATATATATATATATATTATATTGTATAAAAAGTCTGTATTGCATGACATGGACACTCGTGCAATGCATGTGTTCAGAAATTAGTTACTTTCAAAAGAATGAGGATGATGCTTTTTCTTTTAAAAATGCTTCAAACATACATAAAATTAATCCTTAAAAATAACAATGAACATAACATTTAATCATTTTATGTGATTAAATACTCACAACATAAAATATTAAAAATACTGTAACAATAAAATTAGAGTAATAAAGAAAAAGTAGAAAAAATGATAAAGAAGACAAAAAGGTCCACCCAATTTGGGTTGGAGGGGGGGAGTCATATAACTAGTCAATGATAGAGAGACAAAAAAGAGATAAAAGTTTTGTGCTTACTGACGAATAAAATCCAACGAACTATTTCTGACAATGATTCCCACGGCAGAGATTCCCAATTGAAAAGAGAAGATGTCTTTGTTTTGTTACTGAAAAGTATTTTCAAACAGAAAGTTCACCGAAGTTTAATTGAAAGTAATGTATGAGGAAAACAGAAAAAACAGAGAACTGAGATAAAAATATAAAATAAAGAGAGAGAGAGAGAGAGAGAGAGAGAGAGAGAGAGAGAGAGAGAGAGAGAGAGAGAGAGAGAGAGAGAGAGAGAGAGAGAGAGAGAGAGAGAGAGAGAGAGAGAGAGAGAGAGAGAGAGAGAGAGAGAGAGAGAGAGAGAGAGAGAGAGAGAGAGATTATATTACAGAGATCAGTTAGTAAAAAAATTAGTAACTATTCTCTAAGACATAAAGATAGGGCTATTTTTATAACATTATAAAAATTAGGACAAATTTTGAAAATTAGATATATATTATTTTTTTAAAAAATGAGTTAATAACATAGTTAGAGATATTTTTTGAAATTCGAAATTCAATTTGGAAAAAAATAATAATTCATAACAAAACATTAACCCGTAAACAAACAAAAAAAATATTTCAAAAAAAGTGAATACAACTTATAGACCATGATTTGTTGCTAATCCTAATTCGCGACGGATTTAAAAAAAAAATGTTGATAGCTACGAGTAATTTAGCAATGAATTAGCGAAAAAGTTCATAAATAATTCAAATCGTTTTGTCTCACTACACATTGTCCCTACCTAAATAAATTAAATTGTTCAACTTTGCAGGTTTAGACGACCCATAATATTTTGCATTGAACAATTAAGTTATTTGAGTAGGTTGAATATTTATCAAATTCAACTTAATACTTTCTTTCTTCAAATTTTTAAATAATTATTACCCACGTATTTAAATATTATCTATCATTTTAAAATATTTACACTAATTAAACTAGCACATACGTGCAATGCACGTGCTCAAGAACTAGTACTTACAAAAGGAGGGAAGATGTACTTGTTCTCCAAATGCACATGGGTACAAACTTTACAAATGAGTCCAATTTGGGCATCTAGAACAAGATGGTGGTTCCCTGTCTGACAACCACTTATTTGTTCACTCTGTATCGGCGAAACAAATGGATTTATAGAGCCAATAATTAATTCTAAGATACACATATCTATTTCACCAAAAAGATTTTCAATTTCTTTTTTCCATTCTTCTTTCTCCTGGGGAATAGATTCCTCGTCTTCAAATCAGAATATTAAAGGGAGTGTTTCTTTGACAGGACATGCTCCTTGTCTTCAAAAGGAGTGAGTTTATCATGATCATCAACATTTATTGTAGAATTAACAACAAATATTAGTAATTCAGAATCGTCAAGAGTCTTCTTTTGAGTCTTTAACAACAACATTTTGCACTGAGTCATCAACCTTGCAGTCCTCTTCAGACGAGGATTTAGACTCCTTGTCACCTTTAATTTGTTGTGCTTTTCACCCTCAACAACAACCTGAGGTACTATCCCCCGATGTTCTGATTCCTCATCATAATTATCATCAGTTGAAGGTTGGATTTCGACTCAAAACATGATGTTGTATCATCAACCTCCTCCTTAATGATAACAACATCAGGATCACTCTCCTTCTCCGACGAATCATCATTCCATTTCGTGATGGACTCACAAATTCATGTACTGAACTTCCTCCTCCCATTGTTTTTTCTCTTGTCACCTCCAAAAAGCTTCACCATTTTTCTTTTCCTGCCACAGGTAACTTGTCATGACCCCGACCATCGTGAGTGGCACCCACCAAACCCCCGAATGAGCTAACCATTAGAGTCCAACTCTTATCCTAGCCTAACAGCTTAAAACCAGTGCAGAAAGTAAACTAGCATTCAATCTTGAATAAAACCAACTCTATAAATAAATAAAATAAACTGCAGAAATCCCTCCCTAGAATCTGAAAGTCCTCGTACCAAAACGCTACCAAATCTAGAGTACCGAGATGCAACCCCAAAATAAAGAAATAATCTAAGCCCGAAGCAAGTGGGCTACAACCAATAAGAAAAAAACCAAGGCAGCTTGATCGAACAGCTCACCCTTGATATCTTGAAGTGTCTGGCCTACAAGTGAGGTCGTGCATCAACCGCCGGAAGATATCCTGTACTCACAAAAAGATATGAAAGTGCAGTATCAGTACACAACCACTGTGTACTGGTCAGATCATCAGCCAATTCCAAGTAAAATAGTGTATGGAAAAGTATAGAAATCAAGTAAGAGTACAGAAAATACATAGGTAAGTCAATACGTATTCCTAGACTGCAAGTGTCTACCTAACTTGTCCCACATGTAAATCACTTCACAGTCATGATCAATAATCCACAACACAAACTGCCATATTCTACTACATAACTCGGACCCACCCTGGATCTCCTCTAGACAACACCTAAGTGTCAGACAAACCACCTGGTCTACACCAAGACCAACTCGTAAAGCTATGTGATAACCCAGCCTCTCAAGGACCAAAATACGCAACCACAATTCAAGTTCACAACCTGGTCCACTCAAGGAACCACTAAATAAAGATGCAACAACACAATAAAGTAAACCCATACCAGGCGTGGTACCCGAGCCAACCGTTAGTATTATCCCATATCAGGCATGGTACCCGAGCCAACCATTAGTAATATCCTGTACCAGGCATGGTACCCGATCCAACCATTAATATATTTTGTACCAGGTGTGGTACCCAAGCCAACCAAAGTCAAACAATCCACAGTCACAAAAATGAACAATCAACTTGTAAAATCAACAAGAACAATACAACGTTTAATTTCCCAAACTGCTAACAGGACTATTAGACACTTCTAATCATTCCCTAAGCAATGCATTTCATACATATACTTAGATAAGAGTATTTAAACACAAACAACATACAGGAAGCACACCATCACTTACCTTGAAATGATTCAAAGCTCTACACAACCGGAGCTTTCCTATTTTCCGAAGTTCTTGTTGGTTCTTGGTCTAAAACAACACACAATAACAAATAATTAATCTTTATGGCCTAAATTTCACCCGGATTACGTATAATCCTAAACCCCGGGCCACCTATGATCATTCCACCCTTTTTCCCGAGCTTTCCACCATTAATTCACCAAGTTCTACCATTTTTGTTTGGATAAAATTAGGAAATTAAAGTCACATGATCATAAAACAGTAAATTTAGCAACACCCAAGAACTTCTACACATAAAATCCCCTTTTTTCCCCGGATTCTACCCTCCCTAAGTCATTCCAAACCTTTCCCCAAGTCCACTCCTAGCAATTCTATCGCAAAGGAAAAGTATTACGGGGTTCAGAGAGTAGAAATCTTACCTTAGGGAAGAAAAACGATGAAGAATGGAGGAAAAATGCCTGAAATCGCCCTAGCCCTTCTCCCAAATGAACTTGTGAAAACTGAATATTTTTTGGGAAGTTTCTTCATTAAATCTCGTCATGCTCCACTTTAGCAGTTCACTCCGCTATAGTGGTACCACCGTAGTGGAGTCGTCTGCTATGGTGGAGGCTGACCGATGTTGACTTCCACTGTAGCGGTAATTTCTCTGCTATAGCGGAGGTTACTATAGCGGAGTGTCAACCTCTAAGCAATCGTTTCTTTCGAATATCAGTTTCCAACTTCCAATCAACAACGGGTAAATCTATAGTACATACACGCACACATACTTCACAAGTAATGCATTTATCAAATTTAAAGTGTATTCGGCCTCGAAAACGTTCCGATGTGATCAATTTTTCATAGGGGTATTGAATAGTTACAGGTAAACGATTTGTGTAGGACAGGGTAATCATGAAACCTTGGCCGATGTATCTGGCGGCTCGTATTGTTTGTTGACCATAATTTATGAATTCAGTTATCATAGGGAGCATATTTTGAATATCTATAAAAAAGATTTTATGCTTGTTTCTTTCTCTTGTTTGAGACAAGTCGTGAATCTAGAATATTGTGGTCTTTTACAGTGAAAGAAGTTGAGACGAGGTTGTCAATAATAGATTACCTAACGAAATAGGTAAAATAAATTTCCACCCAAGATTTAATAGTTGGTCCATTCTCAGCCTCGGTAAAGTCCATCTTGTTGCAATAGGAATGAACAAAAACAAATAAGTTTTGGCTAATGTGATAAAGATACCAATTAGTGTTCCAAAGACTTTACCCCTTTTATTTATGCCAAATAGCTCAGGAACAAATATGTACAGAATAGAAAGATTCCAACCTCCCAAGTAAAGAACTGTTACAAATAATGAAGAAACTAGTAGATTCAGATATGAAGCAATGTAAAATAAACCAAATTTGATACCTGAATATTCGGTTTGATACCCTGCTACTAATTCTTCTTCTGCTTCTAGTAAATCAAAAGGTAATCTTTCACACTCGGCTAGAGAAGAAATTAGAAAAATGATAAACCCAATGGGTTGACGCCACAAATTCCACCCCCAAAAACCATATTTTGACTGCGCTTCCACTATATCAACTGTACTTGAACCGCTATAGCAGTTGACATGGGACAGAAAGTCGTAAAATATCCAAAACTAGTCCATTTTACAACACACTTATTTTCTTGATGTTTCAAAACAACCTCTTTACGTCAACCTTGATTTCGGGAGTTCTACTTACCCGAATTCAATTTTAAAAAGTCCCCTGGACTCCTTTATATCATGGATACATGGAAAATTGGCTCAAATTAAGACATCTAACCCAATCCTTACCTGAATTTCCCAAGACTATACCTTGCTCCAAAACTGGCCGAGGCTAGCCTAGCCCAGAATTTCAAACTCCCAAACCCAGAGTTTTCTAACTCTAAATCTTGGAATGAGAAGTTTACCCATAACAATGGACCCAGCCGTTATAACAAATACCAATTTACCCATCGTTCATCCCCGAATGATCAACCCAAAAATACGAAAGGATAAGAAGGAAAGAGTAGTACTTGTATCCTCAAACAAGTGAGGGTACTTGTCCCGCATGTCCCTCTCAGTTTCCCAAGTGGCTTCCTCAACTGGATGATGCTTCTATTAAACCTTTACCATACTGATCACCTTTGTCCTCAATTTTCGGACATCCCAATAAGAATCAGAACCGGCTCCTCTTCATAGTGAAGATCCTTATCAAGTAACACCTCATCCCACTTGATGATGTAGTCCCCATCACCATGGTATTGCTTAAGCATGGATACATGGAATACTGGATGGACACCCGACAAATTAGGTGGCAGTGCTAACTTGTAAGCCACTGGCCCCACAATTTTGAGAATATCAAACGGGCCGATGAACCGGGGGCTGAGCTTGCTCCTCTTACCAAAATACATAACTCCCTTCATTGGTGACACTTTCAGCAACATTTGTTCACCAACCTGAAATTTCATGTCCCGGACCTTGCGATCCGTATATTCCTTCTGCCTGCTTTGGGCAGCTAGTAACTTGGCCTAATACCTCTTACCTTTTCTTGCACTTCCCTTACCAAGTCTACACCCAAAGGTTTCACATTGCCTTCCTCAAACCACCCAATTGGTGACATACAACTCCTCTCATATAGAGCCTCAAATAGTGCCATGTCAATACTGGAGTGGTAGCTATTGTTGTATGAGAACTCACACAATGGTAGAATTTGGTCCCAATGACCCCCGAAGTCAATCACACATGCTCTCAGCATGTCCTCCAATACCTAAATCGTCCTTTCCAACTGACCATCAGTCTGAGGATGGAAGGCTATACTAAAGGTGAGTTGAGTGCCTAACTCTTTGTGCAACTTACCCCAAAACCTGGAAGTAAACTGCGTACCCCTGTCTTAAATGATAGACAGTAGCACTCCATGCAATCTCACAATCTCCTTCACGTAGACCTTAGCCAATTGCTGCGAATTGTAATCCACCCTGACCGAAATAAAGTGAGCTGACTTGGTCAGTTTGTCAACAATAACCCAAATAGAATCATACTTTCCCAAGGTCTTGGGGAGACCCACCACGAAATCCATGGCTATTCTCTCCCACTTCTACTCTAGAATGGGCATCCTCTGAAGTAGTCCTGCAGGTCTCTGGTGCTCATACTTTACCTACTGGTAATTTTGACACTTAGACACAAAATCAGCTATGTCCCTTTTCATACTAGGTCACCAATAAAGTTGCCTCAAATTCCTGTACATCTTGGTTACACCCGGATGAATTGAGTACCGCGAACCATGAGCCTCTGCCAACACTTTTTGAATCATGTCATCGAATCGAGGGACACATATCCTTCCTCTAAAGTTTAACACACTGCCAAAGTCCAATGTGGCAACCCTGGACTCTCTGGATATTGCCTTGCCCCGAAGCCTGCTCAACTATAAATCCTGAAACTGTTTGGCCTTTATCTCCTCTATGAATGTGAATTTGACCTCAACACTGGCCAAGATCCCACCTTGCTCTAAAATACCCAAGTGCATGAACTTGGACTCCAATGCCTAAATTTTCTTTGTCAGTGGTCGTTTGGACACCCCCAAACAAGCCAAACTGCCCATGCTAGCTGTTTTCCAGCTCAATGCGTCTGCCACCACATTAGCCTTACTCGGATGGTACTGAATAGTCACATTGTAATCCTTCAATAATTCCACCCACCTCCTCTGCCTCAGGTTCAAATCCTTCTGAGTGAATACATGTTACAGACTGCGATGATTAGTGAACACTTCACACTTGACACCATAGAGGTAGTGTCTCCAAATCTTGAGTGCAAAGACCACCGCTGCCAACTCTAAATCATGAGTAGGATAGTTTCTCTCATGCACCTTCAACTGCCTATAAGCATAGACTATCACATTCCTATCATGCATCAACACAGCATCTAATCTAGAATGTGAAGCATCACAGTAAATGATAAAGTCTTTACCTTCAACCGGCAAGGACAAAATAGGAGCCGTGGTCAGAAGTGTCTTGAGCTTTTGGAAGCTCTCCTTGCACTTTTCGGACCATACAAATGGTACATCTTTCTATGTAAGCCTTGTCAAGTGAGTAGCAATGGAGGAAAAATCCTTAACAAACCTCCGATAATAACCTGCAAGCCCAACAAAACTCCTCACCTCAGTCACAGAGCTAGGTCGGCCCAATTCTTGACTGCCTCTATCTTCTGGGGATCTACCATCACCCCATTTTATGACACTACACGCCCCAAGAATGCTACTAAAGTCAACCAGAACTCACACTTGGTGAACTTCGCATAAAGCTTTTGACGCCTCAAAATGTCCAACACTATACGGATATGTTCAGCATGTTTCTCCCTACTCTTGGAGTAGATCAAAATATCATCAATGCAAAAGATGACAAACGAATCCAAGTAAGATTTAAACACCCCACTCATTAAGATCATGAATGCTGATGGTGCATTGGTCAAACCAAATGACATTACTAAGAACTCATAATGCCCATAGCGAGTCCGAAAAGTAGTCTTAGGAATGTCCTCAGGCCTAATTTTTAACTGGTGGTACCCTGAACTCAATTCAATTTTTGAAAACACTGATGCACCCTGTAACTGGTCAAACAGATCATCAATACGGGGAACGGGGTACTTATTCCGGATGGTAACCTTATTCAATTGCCTGTAATCTATGCACATCCGCATACTATCATCCTTCTTCTTTAAAAACAATACCGGAGTACCCCAAGGTGAAGCACTGGGATGGATAAATCCCTTATGTAGGAGTTCCTGAAGCTGAGTCTTAAGTTCCCTTAACTCTGCTGGAGCCATACGATAAGGAGGAATGGAAATATGACGAGTGTCTGGCTCCAAGTCAATACAAAAGTCAATATCCCTGTCCGGAGGAATACCAGGAAAATCCGCTGGAAACACCTCTCGAAACTTTGAAACAACTGGAACTGACTCAATAGAGGGGGACTCCACAATATCATCCCAGAGATAAGCCAAAAAGGCTAGACACCCTTTCCCCACTAGCTTCCTAGCCCGAACGAACAATATAATCCTGACTGGCTTAGACCTGTACATACCTTCCCACTCTAGCCTCTCCTTACCCGGAATCTCTAGAGCCACAGTCTTGGTGTTACAATTTAACACGACATGATAAGGGGATAACCAGGTCATGCCCAAAATCACCTCAAAGTCAACCATATCTAGGATTACCAAGTCTACCCAAGTATGCAACCCCACAAAAACAATAGAACAGTTACGATAAACATGAGTCACCATAACCGACTCTCCAACCGGGGTAGAAATATGGATAGGGGAATCAAGGATATCACATACCAATTCTAGACCCAACGCAAAATTCACAGACACATAAGAATATGTAGAACCTGGGTCAAATAACACCAAATCCATTTTATCACAGACGAGAATGGTACCTGTGATTACTGCATCTGATGCCTCAGTCTCGGTCCTTCCTGGAAACGCATAGCAGTGATCTCGATAATCAATTCGAGCAACCTCCTTGGCTGGCTGTGTTGCACCCCTGCCCGCGCCGCCATTACCTCTGTCTCCCCAGCCTCTCTAATGGTTACCTCGCCCACCCTGTGGACAAACTCTAGCATGACCACCTCTACCTGCCGAGACCACAGCCTTGGGCTGCTGCTGAACCTGATCACCAATCTGCCTGTGAGGGCACTCCCTCGTAAAGTGGCCTAAATCACCACAATAGAAGCAATCACGATCAAGTGCAGGCCTTCTAGAAGATAAATAAGATGCTCATGGCATTTAGGAGCTAAAAACTGCTGATTAGCTCCCGGACGATCATCTGTAGCAGCTGGCAGAGCTGACTGAATAGGACGGACTGAGTATACCTGCTGATTCTGACCCCTGGAGTATGAACCACCATAATTTCCCTCATTTTGGGGCTTCTTGGCTAACACCTTAGCCTGCCCCGTCTGCCTGACTCCCTCAAGTTTCTTCACATAATCCACCACATCATTAAAGCCTTCCCTGAAGAAGTCATGTGCACAGACAGTACTTGAAGCTCAGTATTCAAACCCTTGATAAACAACCGAACCCGCTCCTCTTCGGAACCCAGCAACCTGCGTAGAAAAATGAGACAAGGCATGAAACTTTGCCTCATAAGCAGAGACTGACATGCTACCCTGCCCTAAATTCAAGAACTCATCCTTTTTTCGGTCCCTCAAAGTATAGGGTACGTACTTCTCTAAGAAAGAGAATGGAACTGCTCCCACGTCAGTGAAGGTAAAACGGACGACCAACACTCCACATGAGATCTCCACCACTGCTTGGCATCACCTTGCAGCTGAAATGTGATGAACTCCACCCCATACTGTTGCACAATGCCCAGCTTGTGCAGCCTCTCATAACAATCCAGTATGAACTCATAAGCATCTTCCCTGTAAGTACCCTGAAATGTAGGAGGTTTCAGTTTGAGAAACTTGGTCAGTATTTCATGCTCATTCCCCATCATCATTGTACCTAGCATTGGCCTGAAGAAGTCACTTGTGCCTGAAGCTGCATCCATCCTAGGAGCCGTAGGATCTGTTGGCTGAGTGCCCAAAGCTTGATTTGTAAGTACCGCGGGTATGTCTCCAGCACCAACCAAACCACTCAAGATATTCCAAGCCTGCTGAAATGCTTCTGGTGTCATAGAAGGAAGGCCTGCACCTCCAGCCGGTGTTGCCTCTTCCTCATCCTGTGCCCCATCATCCTCCATAACAACTTTCACATCTTTGACAACCTGTTCCTGAGGTGGTGGAGGGGTTGTTTCTCGTGCTCCTGTAGCATCCTGAGCTCCACCCCTAGCGGGTGTGGCTCTTCCTCATCCTCTTCCCCTTCCCCTACCTCTACCATGGACAGTCGGGCCTGCTGTTGGGACCGCTGGTCTAGCTCCGTTGTTCCTTGTGTTAACCATTGTGGAAAAAAGAGTGAAAGAGTCAGATACCAATTGGAATCAAGTTATAGCACGATGGAAGAAAGAAGAGATAGTTTCCTAAAGTCCCATAGCCTCTCAAAGAATAGTACGGATGTGTCCGCACCGTTCTGCAAGACTCTACTAGACCTGTTTTGGTACGATGAGATCAATGAACAAAGGTCTTTGATACCATCTTTGTCACGACCCCGACCATAGTGAGTGGCATCCACCCAACCCCTTGATGAGCGAACCATTAGATTACAACTCTTAGCCTAGCCTAACAGCTTAAAACCAGTGAAGAAAGTAAACTAGCATTCAATCTTGAATAAAACCAACTCTATAAATAAATAAAATAAACTGCGAAAATCCCTCCCTAAAATATGAAAGTCATCGTACCAAAATGCTACCAAATCTAGAGTACGGAGATGCAACCCCAAAACAAATAAATAGTCTAAGCCGAAACAAGTGGGCTACAACCAATAAGAAAGAAACCAAGGCAGCTCGATTGAACAGCTCACCCTTGATATCTTGAAGTGTCTGGCCTACAAATGAGGTCGTACGTCAACCGCCGAAAGATTTCATGTACTCACAAAATGATAAGAAAGTGCAGTATCAGTACACAACCACCGTGTACTGGTAGAATCATCAACCAGTTTTAAGTAAAACAATGTATGGAAAAGTACATAAATCAAGTAAGAGTACAAAAAATACATAGGCAAGTCAACAGGTATTCCTAGACTACAAGTCTCTATCTAACTTGTCCCACATGTAAATCACTTCACAGTCATGCTCAATAATCCACAACACAAATAGTCATATTCTGCTACATAACCTGGACCCACCCTGGATCCCCTCTAGACAACACCTAAGTGTCAGACAAACCACCCGGTCTACACCAAGACCAACTCGTAAAGCCATGTGACAACCCGACCTCTTAAGGACCAAAATACGTAACCACAATTCAAGTTCACAAACCGGTCCACTCATGGAACCACTAAATAAAGATGAAACAACACAATAAAGTAAACTCGTACCAGGCGTGGTACCCAAGCCAACCATTAGTATTATCCCGTACTAGGCATGGTACCCGAGCCGACCATTAGTATTATTCCGTACGGGTGTGGTACCCGAGCCAACCGTTAGTATATTTCATACCAGGCGTGGTATCCGAGCCAACAAATGTCAAACAATCCATAGTCACAAAAATGAACAATCAACTTGTAAAATCAACAAGCACAATACAACGTTAAATTTCCCAAACTGCTAACAGGACTATTAGACACTTCTAATCATTCCCTAAGCAATGCATTTCATACAAATACTTAGATAAGAGTATTTAAACACACACAGCATATAGGAAGCACACCATCACTTACCTTGAAATGATTCAAAGCTCTACACAACCGGAGCTTTCCTATTTTCCGAAGTTCTTGCTGGTTCTTGGTCTAAAACAACACACAATAACCAATAATTAATCTTTATGGCCTAAATTTCACCCGGATTACGTATAATCCTAAACCACAAGCCACCCATGATCATTCCACCCTTTTTCCCGGGCTTTCCGCCATTAATTCACCTAGTTCTACCATTTTTACGAATAAAATTAGGAAATTAAAGTCACATGATCATAAAACAGTAAATTTAGCAACACCCAAAAACTTCTACACATAGAATCCCCCTTTTCCCCCTGATTCTACCCTCCCTAAGTCATTCCAAACCTTTTTCCAAGTCCACTTCTAGCAATTCTACCGCATAGGAAAAGTATTACGGGGTTCGGGGAGTAGAAACCTTATCTTAGGGAAGAAAAATGATAAAGAATGGAGGAAAAACGTCTGAAATTTCCCTAGCCCTTCTCCCAAATGAACTTGTGAAAACTGAATATTTTTGGGGAAGTTTCTGCATTAAATTCCGTCACGCTCTGCTATAGCGGTCCGCTCAGCTATGGCAGTACCGCCGTAGCAGAGTCGTCCACTATAGCGGAGGCTGATTGACGTTGACTTCTGTTGTGGCAATAATTTCTCTGCTACAATGGAGGTCGCTATAGCGGTTGACACGGGATAGAAAGTCATAGAATCTCCAAAACTAGTCTATATTACAACACACTTATTTTCCCAATATTTCAAACTAACCTCTTCACGTCAACCTCGATTCCGGAAGTTCTACTTACCCGAATTCGATTCTGAAAAGTCCCCCGGACTCCTTTATGTCTTGGCTAAGTGGAAAACTAGCTCAAATCAAGACATCTAACCCAATTCTCACCCGGATTTCCCTAGAATATACCTCGCTCCAAAATTGACCGAGGCTAGCCTAGCCCAGAATTTCAAACTCCCAAACTCGGAGTTTTCTAACTCTAAAACTTGGCATGAAAAGTTTATCCATAATGACGAACCCGGTCGTTACATAACTTCCTCTCCAATATTGACATTCACTAAAGAAGTAGTAGGATTACCACTTTGACTCAACATGTTCCTCTTCTCAATCAACTCGACCATATATCTTAAAGATTGCTATATAGTCATCCTTTTTGGAATAGAGCCATCGCCTGAATCCATCTTCCACCCGAGTCAAAATATACAAGCTTTAAATTCTTGAAACTGTAAAAATAGTGAAATAAAAAAAAATCCTATAACAAAACCATCACATGCATATATGTATCCTAAAGACATTCTTCAATTCGCGTGAGATGTACGCTCTTACATGTCAAATCATGTGAGATTTGCCAGGTAGGATGCACGTGTCTACTATTTCAACTTCATGATAGTTTAAGTGTCTACTTTCAAAGTTGAAGAGCATAGATGTCAGTTGATGCCAAGTTAAATGACACGTTTATGTATAATGCCGATTAGAATCTATCGTTAGCTTCAAATGAACTAGGATAGAGTATAGTGTGAACATTGAATCTCCTAACTCTTTTTTGTTTTATTGCAAGAAATTTAAGACTTCGACGTCTGAATTCACGGTCAAAGTTTAAAATTTTGAATTTTAAAACTTCAATTGTGTCACATGATGTCAGGGTAACTAGCTAATTGACCTAAGTTATGACCAACACATCCACCTAGATAAATGTTAAAAAATAATTATCACACATATATAAATTATATTTGAAGAATTCATAAAAGTATTAATTATTAACTCTTTGATTTGAAATTTATGATGTACACATATAAGACACAAAATTATCAAATACATGTTCAAACCTTAATTAAGATGCACACATGGTGTGAATCTTAATATATATATATATATATATTTATATATAATATATATATATATATATATATATAATAATATATATATATATATATATTATAATTTAAGGGTGAATTCAAAATTTAATTTGAAAGCGTTCACCTTTTAAATTTTTTTAGCTTTGAATTCATTGTATTTTAAAGTTACGGGTTCATAATTATTATTTTATTATAATTTTGGTGATTTTTTTTTTCATTTATACTATGCATCTAAAATAAATAATTCAAATGAATTAGACTGCATCCGGATGTATATATGTATTTATCTATGATTAAATTGTGTGCATGTATAAAGCTAAACTATGCATGCCTCTGTATTTTATTCAAACTAATATCTAGACAACGTGTTTATGGATATAAACTTTATAAGAAAAATATAAAATTAAGAACATATGTTTGATGAGTGACTCAAAAATTGAATTAGACAATAAATTAAGTGCAAAAAAATGAAATATAGTAATAATGACAAAAAGGTTAGGAGAGAAATTTAATTATGTATGATACCTTAGTCAACTTCTCCTATAATAAATGGTCAAAAGTTTAACAAAGCTTCCTTCATGCATATTTTTTCCGATAGTTGGATGACCATCTTTTTTAGCAATAAGAACAAATGATTGTAATGTAATTTATGTAGTTTCTTTTAAGATTAAAAAATCAAAACTTAACAAAAATAAATATTTTAACATAAAATACTTGAAAACCAAGAAACTATTTCCTGATGAAAAGAAGTAAGTAATTATGGGCGAAACATCCTACATTTTTCGCATAAAGGTCACAATATCAGTGCTTGTTAAAACAAAAAGTAAGATTATAACAAGTATAAAAATATTTCTCACCTAAAGAGGACGATATTACCAAAAACATAATACTTAATAACTCCAAAAATAAAGATTTGAAAAGTAAAAGTTCACTTACAACTTAAACTTGGTGAATCTCCATTTTGTAAATTGTAACTGTGACAAATTATGTATTTCTCACCTAAGGAGGAGGATATTACCGAAAACATAATACTTAATAACCTCAAAAATAAAGATTTGAAAGTTCACTTACAAGTTGAACTTGGTGAATCTCCATTTTGTAACTGTGACAAATTATGTATTCCTCGACAAAAAAAAAAAAAGATTAATAAAAAAGAAATATGATTAAAGACAAATGAAAATTCAAATATTTACGGATACAAATCAACAAAAAAGAATTTACCTTTTGTTCCATATTGAGTTTTCTCCCGAATGAATATAGCATATCAAATTATGGGTTGAAAATCAACCACACGAACTTATGTTTTAATAGCAAAATTTTCATGGGTCACATTTAATAATATTTAATGTATTAAATTATCAAAATAGAATTACACTAACTTTTACACTTCTATAGAGCAATTTGTTACACTTCTAAACAACATGCAAAAATTAATTATTATAAAAACATTAAATATTGGACAAACTAAGTGATGATATTTGGGTTGTTTATTGGAAGGCAAAGGGACTGCATTCATCCACGAAAAAAATGGAGACACTTCAATTTTTATTTTGGTTATTTGCATTTAAAACATTTCTTATGTTTATAGAATGTGCATTTACTTTTATGTACCAAAAAGTTTTTGAAATAATGTTTGCTTTAAGGGCAAAATAGTCGTTTAATATTTTATGGACATATTGGTAATTCATTTTTTTAATCTCTTTGATTCCCACTTTTAAAATAGTATGGATAGATGATTAATAGGATTTCATTAATTCACTTACCCACTAGTAATCTGCTAATTACGTATAATCACTCCAAAAATATATAACATTTGCACAATTAGAGAGCCTATAAAATGAGAAAAGTTATTTTTTCTATCATTCATTATAGATATTATTAGCATTTAGTATGATGAAATTAAAAAAGGCATCCCCTTTTATATTTATTCATTTCAATACTAATGCAGCCAAGAATTTGGGTTGATTATGTCTACAAAACCGTAAGTTGCTATAAGTTTTTTTCCTATCATTACAACTATTACTAGCATTTATATATGATGACATTTCAATACTAATGCAACCAAGAATTTGAAGGGTTTGTATTCATGTAAATGTTTATAATTTTATTTTTCAATAAAGGGTAATTTAGTTGTTTAATATTGGAAGGGTATTTTCGTAATCCAACTTTTAACTTTCTTGCTTCTCACTTATAATATAGTATACATATATATATATATATATATATAAAAGCCAAATGAAAATTTTATTATTAGTGAGTGTCACATATATCATCACATTTGATTGTAGTTATGTTTGTCATTTTTTTCTCTTAATTTTGGTAACATCAAAATTATAAACAACTGCAATATATGATGATAACTTTCATAATTTGTTATTTTTGTTCGTGATTATTACAATTATTGTTTTGGACAACATCATTTCTAGACTTTCAACCTTTGTTGATTGTGTGGGAGATGTGTGAATAGATTATTTCTTTTTAAGAAATGTGTGAATATATTATTGTTTGTGTATTTGATCAAACATTGACAAACATTTTTCTTCCTTTCAAATTATAATCTCCTGGTAATTCTGTTTTCATAATTTAAGATTATTTTTTTCTTCATATTTGTACATAATAACACTAAAACATTAACTCATTACACATGTACTTACCCAACTAATAAATTTTAGCTAATTCAACTTTTATGTTAGCTAGTCATTACACATGTATATTTTATATTATTTATATTGTATTATAAGTCTGTATTGCACAATATGAACACACGTGCATTGCTCGTGTTCAGAAACTAATTACTTTCAAAAAAATAAGAATGATGCTTCCTCTTTTAAAAATACTTCAAACATACATAAAATTTATTCTTAAAAATATCAATGAACGTACCATTTAATTATTTTATGTGATTAAACCTTCACAAAATAAAATAATAAAAAATATTATAATATAAAATTAAAGTAATAAAGAAAAGAAAGATAAAACGATAAAGAGGACAAACAGGTCTACCCAATTTGGGTTGGAGGGGGGGAGTCATTTAACTGGTCAATAATAGAGAGACAAAAAAAGAGATAAAAATTTTGTGCTTTTTGATAAATGAAATCCAACGAATTGTTTCCGATAATGATTCTCACGGTGGAGATTCTCAATCGAAAAGAGAAGATTTCTTTATTTTTAGCAGAAAGTGTATTCGAACAGAAAGTTCACTGGAGTTTCAATTGAAAGTAATGTATGAGGAAAAAGGAGAAAAACAGAGAAGTGAGATGAAAATATAAAATGATGAAAGACAATGCATCTCTCATATATATATATATATATATATATATATATAGAGAGAGAGAGAGAGAGAGAGAGCATGTCTAAATACTTCTGTATTACAAAGATCTATTAGTAAAAAAATAATTAGTAACTATTCTTTAAGACATAAAGACAGGGATATTTTTATAAAATTATAAAAATTGGGACAAATTTTGAAAATCAATCATATATTATATATATATTAATATATATATATATATATAGTATATATATATATATATATATATATATTTTGAAAAAGTGAGTTAATGACATAGTTAAAGATATTTTTTGAAATTCAAAATCCAATTTGGAAAAAATGGACAATTCATAACAAAATATTAATTTTATAAAAAAATAAAAAAATTATTTCGAAAAAAGTGAATACAACTTGTAGACCATAATTTTTACATGAAGATGATAAAGAACAAAAAGTTCACTTTTTTTTTGTCACATTTGCGTTAGCTAGCTTGGATTTATTCAATTCGTACAAGACCAAAATCATATTCACAAATTCTAATAACTACTCATATTAATGCAAAGTATGACCATTTTAACAAAAAAAAATTAAATCATAATTCACAAAGTGGTTTCTCTTAAGAACATAACTAATAGGGGACACAAAATATATTCAAAGGTATATATCTTCTTATTAGTTAGGGCACAAATAAAGTATCACTAATTGATACTAACTACTAAAAAAATAATTTTTTCTTTAGAAAAAAATGTTCTTGATTTCAATTAAGAAGAAGTAAAGAACAACTTCTATCACTAAACATCAAAACTTCATAGTTAATCTTATTTAATCTACAGACTTTTTGTAGATGAATTTCACAGCTAATTCGTGTTCTTTTTCTTATAAAAATCACTAATTGATTGTTAGCTTTGATAATTGGCTCCATATAATTATGCATTAGTTTTGACTTCTCTTATTGTCCAAGTTTATGTTTGTAGATTTATTATTTTTTGGCACACCAAAAAAAATATTAAAAAAAGAAAATTAAAATTTTGATAAGTTAAATTTTTTAATTAAATCTGTGCAGAGCAAAAATTCATACCTTTGATTGTGTCTTTCCAAACTAGAAACTCTTCGTTGTGTTTACAATCTTTATTTCTCCAATATTGACATTTACTGAAGAAATAGTAGGATTATCACTTTGACTCAACCTGTCCCTTTTCTCAATTAAATCGATCATATATTTTAAAGATTGTTGTCTAGTCGTCCTTTTTAAAACAGAGCCATCACTTGAATCCATCTTTCACCTGAGTCAAAATACACAAGCTTTAAATTCTTGAAACTGTAAAAACAATGAAATCAGGAAAAAAAAAAAAAAGAACCCCATAACAAAACAATCACATGCATATATGTATCTTAAAGACATTCTTCAAATCACGTGATATGCACGCTCCTACATGTCGAATCATGTGAAATTTGCCAAGTAAGACGCAAGTATCTACTATTTCAACTTCATGATAGTTTAAGTGTCTACTTCCAAAGTTGAAGGGCATAATGTCAGCTGATGCCAAGTTAAATGACATGTTTATGTATTATGTCAATTAGAATCTGTCGTTAGTTTCAAATGAACCAGGATGGAGTAAAGTGTGAACACTTGAATCTCCTAACTCTTTTTTGTGTTATTGCAAAGAATTTAACGCTCGACGTCTGAATTCATGGTCAAAGTTTAAAAGTTAAAATTTTAAATTTCAATTGTGTCACATGATGTCAGGGTAAGTAGCTAATTGACCAAAGTTATGACAAACACATCCACCTAGATAAATATTAAAAAATAATTATCACACATATATAAATTATATTTGAAGAATTCATATGAAAGTATTAAGTATTAACTTTTTGATTTAAAATTTATGATGTACACAAATAAGACACACAAAATAGTCAAATACATGTTCAAACCTTAATTAAGATGCACACATGGTGTGAATCTTAATATAACATATATCTTAATATAACATATATATATATATATATTATAATTTATGGGTGAATTCAAAATTTAATTTGAAAGCATTCACCTTTTAAAAGTTTTAGCTTTGAATTCATTGTACGTTAAAGTTATGGGTTCATAATTATTATTTTATTATAATTTGTGATTTTTTTATTTATACTATGCGTCTAAAATAAATAATTCAAATGAATATGATATCAGTACACTACATCTGGATCTATATATGTATCTATATATCTATATTTAAATTGTGTGCATGTATAAAGCTAAGCTATGCACGCCTTTGCATTTTATTCAAATAATAGATTTTTCTTTTCTTCATTTTCTATTTTTAAAAATTGACTGGCCAAATAAAAATCTCATTATTAGTGAGTGTCACATGTAAACTGAAAAAATGTATAAAATAATGTTTATTGTCACATGTACGAAAACTATAGTAACACATAAATCTTTTAATATCACTTTCTGATTTTTATAGTAGGAGTGTCAATGATTTTTTTAAAAATTGACTGAATCAAAACGTACCAAACTAATTTTTAGATTTTTCTAATCAAAATTAAAGATTTCAATATAAATCTATTAATGTATCGATTAATTAGGGTAGAGTTTATTTTTATATAAAAAACAAAAAAAATCTCGAAACCGATTAAACTCCCTTAAAATTCTTCTTCTCCGTTACATCTAATTTCATATTTGATCAGATAAACAATCTAAAGTTGTACAGTAACATCAATAATTATACTTGATTTCAATTATAAAATCATATATAGATATATATTTATAATTATTATTATTATTATTATCATTATTATTATTATTAAAAGTAGGAAGATCCTAAGTAAAGTTGGATTATCATTTTACCCCTATACTAAATTAAAATATCATAAAATATCTAATTAATTAAATATTAAATAGTAATCATATCATATTATACTATCATATAAAATCTATATTATATATTAATGTTAATATTAATAATTAACTGATTTTATCACTAAAGATAGAGAATATGAGAAGTCACATTAACATTGTTTTAAAAAGTTACGTAAAAAATGTTTAAATACATTACCCAATTGTTATTACACAATAAATTATTATCATAAAGGATGAAGAATTTGAGAAATCATATTAAATTATTTGGCAAAAATCATTAACATTTGTTTTAAAAAATGTTTAAATACATTACCCAATTAAATGAGAAATTAAAAAATATTAAAGAAAATAAAAAATGAAAAGATATTAGTTTTCAAGGCCCTCATTTTTAAAGACTAATTTCTAAAAACTCTTGTCTCTTCCTTTTCTTATATTGAATGAAGATGATTTTTACTAACTTTAAATAAAGCCACCAATTAACATAAGATATATATACTTACTGAAAGGTAAGTTGTATAATTGTTAATTGTAAAGTCTTTACTTTTATTTGATTCCTTTTTTTTGTTATGCTATCTATGTATCATCACATTTGATTGTAGTAATGTTTGTCATTTTTTTCTCTTAATTTTGGTGACATCAAAATCATAAACAACTGCAATATATGATGATAAATTTCATAATTTGTTATTTTTGTTCGTGATTATTAAATTTATTATTTTGGACAACATCATTTCTAGACTTTCAAACTTTGTTGATTGTATGGGAGATGTGTGAATAGATATTTTTTTTTTAAATGTGTGAATATATTATTGTTCATGATTTGATTAAACAGTGACAAACATTTTTCTTCCTTTTGAATTGTAATCTCCTGATAATTCTGTTTTCATAATTTAAGATTATTTTTTTCTTCATATTTGCATATAATAAGGCTAAAACATTAGCTCATTACACACGTACTTATCTAAGTAATAAATTTTAGCTAATTCAACTTTTATGTTAGTCATTACACATATATATATTTTATATTATTTATATTATATTAAAAAGTGTGTATTGCACGATATGAACACACGTGCATTGCTCGTGTCTAAAAACTAGTTACTTTTAAAATAATAAGAATGATGCTTCCCTTTTTAAAAATACTTCAAACATACATAAAATTAACTCTTAAAAATACCAATAAATATACCATTAAATTATTTTATGTGATTAAATACTCACAACATAAATAATAAAAAATATTGTAATATAAAACTAGAGTAATAAAGAAAAAGAGGATAAAATGATAAAGAGGACAAACATGACCACCCAATTTGGGTTGGAGGGATGGGGGTGGGGGGGAGGTCATATAACTATTCAATGATAGAGAGACAAAAAAAGAGATAAAAGTTTTGTGCTTACTGATGAATGAAATTCAACAAACTGTTTTTGATAATGATTTTCACAATGGAGATTCCCAATCAAAAAGAGAAGATTTTTTATTTTGTTACGTGAAAGTGTATCCAAACAGAAAATTCACCGGAGTTTCAATTGAAAGTAATGTATGAGAAAAAATGAGAACAACAGAGAAATCAGATGAAAATATAAAATGATGAAAGACAATACATCTCTCATATATATATATATATTATATATATATATATATTATATATATATAATATATATATATATATAGAGAGAGAGAGAGAGAGAGAGAGAGAGAGAGAGAGAGAGAGAGAGAGAATGTTGAAATACTACTGTATTACAAAGATCTATTAATAAAAATAATTAGTAACTATTTCTTAGGACATAAAGATAGGGCTATTTTTAAAAAAATTTAAGAATTGGGACAAATTTTGAAAATCACATATATATATTATTTTTTTGAAAAAGTGAGCTAATAACATATTTAAAGATATTTTTCAAAATTCAAAATTCAAAATTCAATTTTAAAAAATGAACAATTCATAACAAAACATTAATTCCATAAAAAATTAAAAACTTATTTCGAAATAAGTGAATATGACTTATAAACTATGTTTTTTATGAAAAGATGACCAAGAACAAAAAAATCACTTATTTATTTCTTTTTGTCACATTTGCATCAACTGACTTGGATTCATTCAATTCATATAAGACCAAAATCATATTCACAAAATCTAACAATTACTCATATTAATGCAAAGTATGACCATTTTAATAAGAAAAAAAATTAAATCATAATTCACCAAGTGGTTTCTTTTAAAAATAATAATAATAGGGGACACAAAATATATTCAAAGGTATATATCTTTTTAGGAGTTAGGGCACAAATAAAGTATCACTAATTGGTACCAACTACTAAAAAAATGATTTTTTTTATAATTTTTTTTCTTGATTTTAATTTTATCACTACAAAAAAGAAGAAGCAACGAACAACTTCTGTCATTAAACATCAAAATTTCATTGTTAATCTTATTTAATCTATGAACTTTTTGTAGACAAATTTCATAGCTAATTCGTGTTCTTCTTCTTATAAAAATCACTAATTGATTGTTAGCTTTGATAATTGGCTTTATATAATTATGTATTAGTTTTGACTTCTCTTATTGGCCAAGTTTAGTTTGTAGATCTATTTTTTTTGGTACACCAAAAAAATACTAAAAAAATAAAATAATATTTTGATAAGTTAAATTGTTTAATTAAATCTGCACAAAGCAAAAATTCATACCTTTGATTGTGTCTTTCCAAACTAGCAACTCTTCGTTGTGTTTACAATCTTTATTTCTCCAGTATTGACATTCACTAAAAAAGTAGTAGGATTATCATTTTGACTCAACCTGTTCCTCTTCTCAATTAACTCGATCATATATCTGTAAGATTGTTGTCTACTCTTTGGAATAGAGCCATCGCCTGAATCCATCTTTCACCTAAGTCAAAATACACAAGCTTTAAATTTTTGAAATAGTAAAAATAGTGAAATCAGGAAAAAAAAAAAACTCCATAACAAAACAATCACATGCATACATGTATCTTAAAGACATTCTTCAAATCGCGTGAGATGAACGCTCCTACATGTCAAATCGTGTGAGATTTTTCAGGTAGGACGCACGTGTCTACTATTTCAACTTTATGATAGTTAAGTGTCTACTTCCAAAATTGAAGGGCGTAGATGTTGGTTAAGACCAAGTTAAATAGCATGTTTATGCATTATGCCGATTAGAATCTGTCGTTAGCTTCAAATGAACCAGGATGGAGTAAAGTGTGAACATTTGAATCTCCTAACCATTTTTTATTTTATTGCAAAAAATTTAAGGCTTCTACGTTCGAATTCACAGTCAAAATTTAAAAATTTAAATTTAAAAATTTCAATTATGTCACATGATGTCAGGGTAAGTAGTTAATTGACCTAAGTTATGACAAACACATCCATCTAGATAAATGTTAAAAAATAATTACTATACATATATAAATTATATTTGAAGAATTTATGAAAGTATTAAGTATTAGCTCTTTGATTTAATAAGACACACAAAATAGTCAAATACATGTGTAAATATTAATTAAGATGCACACATGGTGTGAATCTTAATATAACATATATATTATAATTTAGGAGTGAATTAAAATTTAATTTGAAAGAGTTCACCTTTTAAAATTTTTAACTTCGAATTCATTGTATTTTAAAATTACGGGTTCATAATTATTATTTTATTATAATTTTAGTGATTCTTTTTCATTTATACTACGCGTCTAAAATAAATAATCAAATGAATTACACTGCATCCGGAACTATATATGCATCAATCTATACTTAAATTGTGTGCATGTATAAAGCTAAGTTATGCACGCCTCTGCATTTTATTCAAATAATAGATTTTTTTCTTTATTTTCTATCTTTTAAAATTGATTGGCCAAATGAAAATCTCATTATTAATGAGTGTCACATGTAAACTGAAAAAAATGTATAAAATAATGTGTCACATGTACGAAAACTACAATAACACATATTAGTCTTTTAATATTACTTTTAGATTTTTACAGTAGGAGTGTCAACGAGTTTTTGAAAATCGATTGAATTGATCGAATCAAACCGTACCAAACTATTTTTATAGGTTTCTAAATAAAAATTAAAGGTTTCAATATAAATCTATAACTATATCAACTAATTAATTACGGTAGATTTTTTATTCTTAAAAGAATACCAAAAAATTCTGAAACCGATTAAACCCCTTTAAAAAAATTTCTTTACCATTACATCTAATTTCATATTTGGTCAGATAAACAATCTAAAATTATATAGTTACATCAATTATACTTGAGTTCAATTATAAAATTTTATATATACATATATATATATATATATATTAGGTATGATACGATGATAGTACATATTTGCACCAAATAACACTAAAATATTAGCTCATTACACACGTACTCACCTAACTAATAAAGTTTAGCTAATTCAACTTTTATGTTAGTCATTACACATATATATTTTATATTATTTATATTGTATTAAAAAGTCAATATTGCATGACATGGACACACGTATAATGCACGTGTCCAGAAATTAATTACTTTCAAAAGAATAAGAATGATGCTTCCCCTTTTAAAAATGCTTCAAACATACATAAAATTAATCCTTAAAAATACCAATGAACGTATTATTTAATCATTCTATGTGATTAAACACTCACAACATCAAATACTAAAAAATAATATAATAATAAAAATTGAGTAATAAAGAAAAAGAAGAAAAAATGATAAAGAAGACACACTGGTCCAACCAATTTGGGTTTGAGACAGAAAAAAAAGAGATAAAAGTTGTATGCTTACTGACAAATGAAATCCGACAAACTATTTTCGGCAATGACTCCCACGACGGAGATTCCCAATCAAAAAAAGAAGATTTCTTTGTTTTGTTACTAGAGAGTATCCAAACAGAAAGTTCACCCTAATTTCAATTGAAGGTAATTTATGAGGAAAAAGGAAAAAACAAAGAAGTGAGATGAAAATATAAAATGATAAAAGACAATGCAACTCGAGATGGAGAGAGAGAGAGCGCACATGTCTAAATACTAATGTATTATAAAGATCAGTTAGTAAAAGAAAATTCAGTAACTATTCTTTAAGACATAAAAGATATGGCTATTTTTATAACATTATAAAAATTGGGATAAGTTTTGAAAATTAGATTATTTTATTAAAAAAGTGAGTTAATAACATAGTTAGAGATATTTTTCGAAATTCGAAATTCCATTTGATAAAAATGAATAATTCATAACAAAATATTAATTTCATAAAAAAATAAAAAACTTATTTCGAAAAAAGTGAATACAACTTATAGACCATGATTTTTTACTAATCTAATTTGTGATGGATTTTAAAAAAATGTTGATAGCTACAAGTAATTTAGCAATGAATTAGCGAAAAACTTCATAAATAATTCAAATCGTTTTGTCTCACTACACATTATTCCTAGCTAACTAAATTAAATTGTTCAACTTTGCAGGTTTAGACGACCCATAATATTTTGCATTGAACAATCAAGTTATTTGAGTAGGTTGAATATTAATCAAATTCAACTTAATATTTTAATTTCTTTCTTCAAATTTTCAATTACTTATTACTCATGTATTTTAATATTATCTATCATTTTAAAATATTTACAGTGATTGAACTAGGATATACGTGCAACACATGTGCCCAAGAACTAGTGTACTTACAAAAGGAGGAAAGATGTACTTGCTATCCAAATGCACATAGGTACAAACTTTACAAATGAGTCCAATTTGTGCATCTAGAACAAGATGGTGGTTCCCCGTTTGACAATCACTTATTTGTCCACTCTGCATCGGCAAAACAGATGGATTTGTAGAGCCAATATCTAATTCTAAGATACACAGATCCATTTCAACAAAAAGATTTTTAATTTTCTTTTCCCATTCTTCTTTCTCCCGGGGGAGAGATTCCTCGTCTTCAAACCGAAATATTAAAGGGAGTGTTTCTTTGACAGAAACAAGTTCCTTGTCTTCATAAGGAGTGAGTTTATCATGATCATCAACATTTATTATAGAATCAACAACAAACTTTAGAAATTCAGATTCTTCAAGAGTCTTCTTCGGAGTCTTTCGAACAACAATATTTTGCACCGAGCCACCAACCTTGCACTCCTCTTCAGACGAGGATTCAGACTCCTTGTCACCTTTGTTGTGCTTTTCACCCTCAACAACAAGCTGAGGTACTAGCCCCCGATGTTCTGATTTCTCATCATCGTTATCTTCATCAGTTGAAGGTTCGAATTCTGACTCATAACATGATGTTGTTTCAGCAACCTCCTCCTCAATGATAACAACATCAGAATCACTCTCCTTCTCCGAGGAATCATCATCCTGTTTTTTGATGGACTCACAACTCTGAGCTTCCTCCTCTCATTGTTTTTTCTCTTGTCACCTCCAGAAGGCTCCACCATTTTTCTTTTCCTGCCACATCTAACATCCTCTCCAATATTGACATTCACGGAAGAAGTATTAGGATTATCACATTGACTCAACCTGTTCCTCTTCTCAATTAACTCGATCATATATCTTAAAGATTGTTGTCTAGTCATCCTTTTTGAAATAGAGTCATCGCCTGAATCCATCATCCACATGAGTTAAAATACA
Source organism: Jaltomata sinuosa (assembly GCA_003996215.1). Classification (NCBI taxonomy): domain Eukaryota; kingdom Viridiplantae; phylum Streptophyta; class Magnoliopsida; order Solanales; family Solanaceae; genus Jaltomata; species Jaltomata sinuosa. The sequence continues at coordinate 192,008 of QJPP01002103.1, read as the reverse complement.
CAAACTTTAAATTTTTGAAACTGCAAAAATAGTGAAACCAGAAAAAAAAAGAACCCCATAACAAAACAATCACATATATATATATATATATATATTATATTATATATATATTATATATATATTATATATATATATCTTAAAGACATTCTTCAAATCGCGTGAGATGCACGCTCCTACATGTCGAATCGTATGAGATTTACCAGGTAGGACGTAAGTGTCTACTATTTCAACTTTATGATAGTTTAAGTGTCTCCTTCCAAAGTTGAAGGGCTTAGATGACAGTCGAGGCCAAGTTAAATGACACGTTTATGTATTATGCCGATTAGAATCTGTCGTTAGCTTCAAATGAACCATGATGGAGTAAAGTGTGAACACTAGAATCTCCTAACTCTTTTTTGTTTTATTGCAAAAAATTTAAGGCTTCGATGTCTGAATTCACGGTCAAAATTTAAAAGTTTAAATTTTAAAATTTCAATTGTGTCACATGATGTCAGGGTAAGTAACTAATTGACCTAAGTTATGACAAACACATTCACCTAGATAAATATTAAAAAAATAATTATCATACATATATAAATTATATTTCAAGAATCCATGAAAGTATTAAGTATTAACTCTTTGATTTAAAATTTATGATGTACACATATAAGACACACAAAATTGTCAAATACATATTCAAACTTCAAACCTTAATTAAGATGCACACATGGCGTGAATCTTAATATAACATATATATTATAATTTAGCGGTGAATTCAAATTTTAATTTGAAAGCGTTCACCTTTTAAAAAATTTAGCTTTGAATTCATTGTATTTTAAAGTTATGGGTTCATAATTATTATTTTATTATAATTTTAGTGATTTTTTTTTATACTATGCGTCTAAAATAAATAATTCAAATGAATCTGATATCATTACATTACATCCGGATCTATATATGTATCTATTTATCTATACTTAAATTGTGTGCATGTATAAAGCTAAGCTATGCACGCCTTTTCATTTTATTCAAATAATAGATTTTTCTTTTATTTATTTTCTATTTTTTTAAATTAATTGGCCAAATGAAAATCTCATTATTAGTGAGTGTCACATGTAAACTAAAAAAATATATAAAATAATGTTTACTGTCACATGTACAAAAACTATAGTAACACATTAGTATTTTTAATATCACTTCCAGATATTTATAGTAGGAGTGTCAATGATTTTTTAAAAATAAATTGAATCGACCGAATCTAACCGTACCAAACTAATTTTTAAATTTTTCAAATCAAAATTAAAGGTTTAGATATAAATCTATAAATGTATCGACTAATTAGAGTAGATTTTTTTTATATAAAAAACAAAAAAATCTCGAAACTGATTAAACCCCCTTTAAAATTCTTCTTCTCCATTACATCTAATTTCATATTTGATCAAATAAATAATCTAAAGTTGTACAGTTACATCAATTATACTTGATTTCAATTATAAAATTATATATATATATATATATATATATATATATATTATTTTTACTATTATTGTTATTGTTACTATTATTATTATTATTATTATTATTATTATTATTATTATTATTATTATTATTATTATTATTATTATTAAGAAGAAGAAGAAGAAGATCCTAAGTAAAGTTGGATTACCATTATTTTACCCACACATCAAATTAAAATATCATAAAATATCTAATTAATTAAATGTTAAATAACAATTATATCATACTATACTATCATATAAAATCTATATTTATATATTAATGTTAATATTAATAACTAATTGATTTTATCACTAAAACATTAGCTTATTACACATGTACTTACCTAATGAATAAATTTTAGCTAATTCAATTTTTATGTTAGTCATTACACATATATATTTTATATTATTTATATTATATTAAAAAGTTTGTATTGCACGATATGGACACATGTGCATTGCTCGTGTCCAGATACTAGTTACTTTCAAAAGAATAAGGATGATGCTTCCCCTTTTAAAAATACTTCAAACATACATAAAATTAATTCTTAAAAATATCAATGAAGGTACCATTTAATCATTTTATGTGATTAAACACTCATAACATAAAAATATTTAAAAAATACTGTAATATAAAATTAAAGTAATAAAGAAAAAGAAGATACAATGATAAAGAGGACAAACAGGCCCACCCAATTTGGGTTGGAGGGGGGGGGGGGGTCATATAACTAGTCAATGATAGAGAGACAAAAAAAAAGAGATAAAAGTTTTGTGCTTTTTGATGAATGAAATCCAACGAACTAGTTTCGACAATGATTCTCATGGTGGAGATTCCCAATCGAAAAGAGAAGATTTCTTTATTTTGTTACCAGAAAGTGTATTCGGATAGAAAGTTCACCGGATTTTCAATTGAAAGTAATGTATGAGAAAAAAGGAGAAAAACAGAGAAGTGAGATGCAAATATAAAATGATGAAAGACAACGCATCTCTCAGATATATATATATATAGAGAGAGTGCATGTCTAACTACTACTGTATTACAAAGATCTATTAGTAAAAAAAATAATCAGTAACTATTCTTTAAGACATAAAGATAGGGCTATTTTTATAAAATTATCAAAATTGGAAAAAAAATATTAAAATCATATATATATATATATATATATATTTTGAAAAGTGAGTTAAACATATTTAAAGATATATTTTGAAATTCAAAATTCAATTTGGAAAAAATGGACAATTCATAACAAAACATTAATTCCGTAAAAAAATAAAAAATGTATTTCGAAAAAGGTGAATATAACTTATAGACCATGATTTTTACGAGAAGATGACAAAGAATAGAAAAATCACTTATTTATTTCTTTTTATCACATTTGCATTAGCTGACTTGAATTCATTCAATTCATATAAAACCAAAATTATATTCACAAAATCTAATAACTACTCATATTAATGCAAAGCATGACAATTTTAACAAGAAAAAAAATTAAATCATAATTCACCAAGTGGTTTCTTTAAAAATAATAATAATAGGGGATACAAAATATATTCAAAGGTATATATCTTTGCAGGAGTTAGGGCACAAATAAAGTATCACTATTTGGTGCCAACTACTAAAAAATTGATTTTTTCTTTGAAAAAAAATTGTTCTTGATTTCAATTTTATCATTACAAAAAAGAAAAAGCAAAGAACAACTTCTGTCACTAAACATCAAAACTTCATCGTTAATCTTATTTAATCTACGGACTTTTCAAAGACGAATTTCATAGCTAATTCATGTTCTTTTTCTTATAAAATTCACTAATTGATTGTTAGCTTTGATAATTGGCTCCATATAATTATGCATTAGTTTTGACTTCTCTTATTATCCAAATTTATGTTTGTAGATCTATTTTTTTTTTGGATACACCAAAAAAAAAGTGTGGTTCCTTTCTTGTGCATACTTGTGTACCTAAATATGAGAAGTGGAATGTGGCCAATCTGAATAAATAGATTGAGGGGAAAAAACACCCAATGAAAAGATTAACAGAGCAAGTTTTTTTGTTTTTTTTTAAAGGTAATAATTGATTAACAGTGCAATTTTTAGCAACATTATTTTGAACTTTTGTGAGAGGACAAAAAGTTAATTGTAGTTGAAACCATTCTAGATGAAACAAGGAAGGATTTTTATTTATAAAGATTATTTGACTAAATTGTTTCTACATTGGCTATACAATCTCATAACCCCTTTAAAATCATTGATTAAGTCACCATTTGGAAAAGGAAAAAATCGCCATCTGAATACACTGGAAATGTACTATATATTTTTCATCGAGTTATGAATAATGTGTGCCAAGATTTAGATTCTACTCATTGAATTGGATTTAGTACTAAGTTGCATCTTTTAATAAGGGGACACACTAGTTCTTTTTCTTTTTGGTTCTTTTGGTAGATTTAGGTCTACTTTGTAAATCCAGTGGTGAGTAGTGAATATGAATCAAGTATCTTTACATTTGTTCCTATATATGAATTTGTTGTGTAATTGTAAATTTCCACATTTTTTGCACGCATCTCTAGCCGTTACTCTATCATAACACAAGGTTAGGGTTCTCATGTTTCATAATTCTTGCAAACCTAATTAGAATAATCAATTTAACTTAGTTGACGAGAAATTAGAAAACAATTAGGGTTATCGTAAAACTACATCACTGAAATTTATCTTTTGGAACCAAAGAGCTTTTAAAGCCTACTCAACAAGCCATTTCATTGAACAAGGATATAAATAATACTGCAAGCGCGAAGGACTCTGCTAAATGATTGACTTCATTGAACCCAAGGGTGTGAATACCAATGTTCAAATATTGGGTGAACCTTGGTGGGTAAAACTATCTGGTACCTATGATGATATGATATAGTAGTTATTCAGTGAAATAGTTGAGGTGTGCACAAGCTATCACTGACACACCGTATTTTAAAAAAAAAAGATTAATCGATTGAGAAAAGTTCATATCTAACCTGATCATTTGAATCTGTCACTTGAGCAATAAAGGAATGATCAATAGTTTATAGCAAATCTGAAAGGGAAATGTGTATGCAACTGAATATCATGCAAAGCGAGAGCCCCCCCCCCCCCCCCCCCCCCCCCCCCCCCCCCCCCACACACAGAGAACAATTCTTACCAAGTATAGGAAGTTCTAGTTTAAGAAAAGCCCTTCATTGGAGAAAGGATTGATCCTTCAGCACTTGAGAGAAAATAGAAAAGACACGGTCCGAGGAGATAGAGAGGGTGAACAAGTGCAATCTAATTTTATATGAGAAAGAAAAAGTGTAATTATATATGAGAAAGAAGAAGTGTATTTTGGTTTTATATTAGAAAGAACAAGTGTATATGGATTTCCGTTACTTACCTTTAGCACTTTATGAGATGCATTTAATTCTTTTTTCCTATTGAAATTTCACTTGGTCAAATCTAATTAAATATACTTACCTTTGGCACTTTGTGAGATGAATTTAATTCTTTTTTCCTTTGATAATTTCACTTGGTCAAATACTTACCTTTAGCACTTTATGAGATGCATTTAATTCTTTTTTTCTATGGAAATTTCACTTGGTCAAATCTAAATATACTTACCTTTGGCACTTTGTGAGATGAATTTATTTCTTTTTTTCTTTGAAAATTTCACTTGGTCAAATCTAAATAAACAACTTCTCTAGCAAAAGTATTCTATCTTTTTTCGCAATTTGAAGATAAAATTTGGGGTGTTGCTTTAAGCGTAGGTATAATAATTCAACCATGATAGTTTTTTGATAACCGTGGTATCCGGACCTCTCGATAATTCTATTTGATACCTGCCAGCAACAGGTACCAGGTAACTCATCCACCAAGGCTAAGACGAATGGGAAGAAATCACCTAAATTTTTTTTTGTCTTAGCTAGGATTTGAACCTGAGACCTCAGCGTTCTTAGTCACTTCATTGACCACCTGGCAACACGCAACTGCTTATTTACAGTGGAGCAACATAAATGTTACCTAGGATAATAAGTTCATGAGCTTGGTTTTACTTCACCGTCCAGAAAGAAAAGAAGACTTCCATCTCGCGCACACGCAATGGAATCGTAGACTGTCAAGTGAAATCCAATACACGAAATAATTTGTTCTATGGATAGTGTCCCTTGGGTGCTTCAATCATGAACTATTAGTGCACTTGTTGTTGCTTCAATCATTATTTATCTTTCTGAAAAAAATATTTCGTTCATGAATTACTTGTTAAAAAAATTTGTGCACTTGATGGAAGAAATATATTACAGATCTTCTCCAGTATTTCAACATGATGAAGCCAAAGGAGTCCGTACTCCCCTTGCTTCCTCGACCATTTTGAAATTAGATGATGGACCGGATCTCCGCCTACAGATTGTAAAATGTATATGAAGCTAATTGGTTCTCTTCAGTATCTATCTATCACAAAGCCTAACATTGCCTTTGCCGTCAATCGTTTATCTCAATTCATGCACAAGCCCTCCTACGAACATTTGCACGCTGCAAAAAAAAAAGTTGCGGTATCTGAAAGGTATCAATCACCTTCACTTACTCATTCGACCAGTTGCACCATTAAATCTAATCACTTATTCAGATTCTGATTGGGGTGGGAATCCTGATTACCGATACTCTACTGGTGCATATGTTGCCTTACTTGGTGGCTCTCCTATCAGCTGGTCGTCTAAGAAGTAACGGACAGTGGCTCGTTCCTCCACTGAAGCGAGTACAAAGCCATTGCCAATGCTACTGCTGAAACAATCTGGATTGTCAATCTTCTCAAAGAACTCCGCTTCTCCATTCCAAACACTCCAACCATCTATTGTGACAACCTTGGTTCCACTTTCCTCGGCCAAAACCCAGCTTTCCATACACGTATGAAGCATCTTGATTTGGATTATCACTTTGTTTGGGAGCAAGTTCAAGATAAGTCTCTCACTGTCCGTCATGTTCCATCTTCTCAGCAGCTAGCTGGCTCTCTTACGAAGATTCTACCTGCTGCCAATATCCTCTCTCATCGATCCAAGACAGGTGTTGTTGAACCACCACCTATCTAGTGGGGGCATAAGAAGGAAAGATAATCCTCAGGATCTCTTCCTTTATTCTTTCTGATTTTGCAATCTTTCAGATCTTCATATCTTGTTAATATCCCTTATTTTCTGTAATCTTCTGATTCTTTTTATTTAGTTTCCTTTGTATCATTAAGAAATCCTAGCTCCTCCTTATGTATTTAAAGATGATCAATGTAATGCAAAAATTGTAGCCTTTTGCAAAACCCTTCTGCCTTTTTATTGTACCTTCTCACAAAAAAATTTAATCTTATTTCTTTTCCTGTAATCCAATCTTTAACTTTTTTTTGCTTCAAAGATACTCCCCTATTCCATTTTTGTATGACACTCTTTCCTTGTTAGTTTGTTCAAAAAAGAATGACAACTCCATGCCTACTCATACACCGCTATATAAAATGAAACCGAGGGACTACATCGTAAGTGACACATAGTTTTTCTTTTCCAGAAAAATCGATATTATATCAAACAAATAAAGCAGCACATGAACTTACATATTATTCAACAAGTTAGAACAAGATGTTTATTTGAACTTGAAAATCGCCAGCTTCTTTAGAGATCTCTTTTGATGTTCAACAACGCCATTGTTCTGAGAGAAATTGGTAAGAAACCATTATTTGGTCGTGAATTTGTGTGTGGATTAGCTACAACAGGTAAACCAATGTTGGTTAAACAAAAATTGGAGAAAAATGCATATAATACGCGTAACAAAGCTCTAGAAGGTGAGTCAGAAGGAGCGCGAGAGTGAGAAGTAAGGCTTGGGAATTGAAGAACAATCCTGATTATGATTGCAAAGGGCAACAAAAAAGACGGGCCGAGAGAAAATAAGAATATTTTGGGAATAATGAGTGAAGCTTACTAGAAGGTGGTTGAGTTTATCGGTGCTCTTTAGGCATATTAAATTTCTTTTGTTTTGTTGATATGGTATATTTTGCAGTTTATATATTATCAGTGCGAATTAGAGACTATAATTAATCTCATAACACTCGTCAAGTGCCTTTCAATCATCTTGCAATTTTTTTTAATTTTTAACAAAAAATGTACTATCAGATCACTCAAAGATAAATAAACTATATGCTATGATAGGTACACATGACTTGATAATGTAAATTTTTATTACACTTAGGGGTCGTTTGGCAGCTATTAGAATTATGCAGGTCTTAGTTATGAGGGTATTAGTTATACGGATATTAGTTATGAGGGTATTAGTTATACGGATATTAGTTATTTCATCTTCTATCCTACATAAGATAATACACAAATTCCCTCATAATATGGATATGAGTATTAGTTATGCGGGTATTAGCTATTTCACCTTTTACTCCGCATAAGATAATACACCAATTTTCTCATAACTTATACATGTATATTAGTTATGCAGGTTTTTAAATTGCAAACCAAACGTCATATTTATTTTTTATACATGAATAACTTACTTCCTAACTAGCTACCAAATATTATATAAACTTATACAGAATTTAATACATGAATAAGCAACCTATTTACTAGCTACCAAATGACCTCTTTGTGTTTGACCAAGTTTTTTCAAAGTTCTTCTAAATATATTTTTCTTAAAAGTGTTTGACTAATTTTTTTAGCTTCTAAAAGACAGTTTCTACTACTCCAAAGACACTTATTTTCTTCTAAAAACTTGACCAAATACTTACTTTTCAAAAACTTGGCCCCTTAACTTTTGATTCACTTAATAGGCATAGACCATAGTGATTGTCGCCCCTTTAACTTCAACATAAACTTGGCACCAAATGGAAGACAAATGTCATAACAAAAACATCAACTTGGCACAATTTATTGAAAGAATCCAAATTGTTACACACATCAAAACATTGTTATTGTCACCCAAAACTTTAGAAAAGAAGAAGAAGAGAACAACTTCCATTTCATTACTGATCTTCTTCTTCTCCTTTGGGAGTGGGAGAGGGGGGGGGGTGTTGTTGAATGCCCCCTCCCTCTGGCTGGAACATCAAGAAACAATTGCCAGAAACAAGACCGGGATGAAGTTTCTCGTAGGTTTCAAAGTTTTCAAGTTTTTATCAGAATTCAGTGTCCAAAAATGAATGCAAAAAGAGGTAATTTCTTAGTTTGTTACGTTCAGAATTTACTTTGCTTCTTTGTTGTCAACAACATGTGTTTGGTTCAACAACGGTGTTTTCAATAATAAATATTCACACATAACTAATGAGTCTCCAATTTTCTACTGCACATACTAGTGATTCTTTGAAGAGAAAAAAAAATATTGAAGAAACCCCTGATTGTGTTACATTATTGTTTGGGTTTTCTCAAGGTTTCTTTGTAAAACTGATGACTTTTGAGTTTCAACTAACGGTTACAACTTACAATAATAGATTTTTAAGGTAATCTTCACTCGTCAAGTTAAGTCTCCCATGAACGAAGCTTTGTAACTGCAATTGATCCAGTAGAAACTCAACCTAGATTGTGATTTCATAATGAGTTTCTTTTTGGTGTTCTAACATGTTACTCTTTTGGGATGTTTTCCGTTTACCAACAATTAATATGTAGACATACACATGGTTCTTTAAATGGAAAAACACAAGAATTCTTATCTTGTCTAGGATTGTGTTATCAAGGTATTTATAATTGCTATTTTCTCATATATGTAATTATTGTACTTGAACTATGTCGCATTAGATGAATTTAAATGGCGAAACATGGTTAGTATTGCGGTAATTGATAAAAAATTGTTAAGGGTCAGAAATTAGGTGAATTTGTGTGCACCTCCTAAATCTCCAAAATTCTTTATGTCTTCAAAATCCAATTATTAGGTTAAGGTAGTTGTGGAAATTGAAACTATAACTTATACATGTAATCTATACATCCATTCCTCCTGGCCCTGAATCCAAAAAAAACAAAACAGAAAGAGACTTAGAAAGGGGATATGTCTAATTTGAGACCTTTGGCAAATTGCCATTAATTTGAGGGTAAAACCAAGTTGCTTAATTTGAGGGCATATTGTCACTAATTTGATGCCGCTAAAGAAATGAATACCAGAAATTTGATTATTGCTCTCGTTTATTGAGTTTGTGATTCCAACGCTTTTATCTTACTTCAATACTCAGCTTTTAACTGAAAATAACTATGGAATGTTGGGACAAACCGAATGCTATTAGAGATACTAATCATCAAGTTTCTTAATTCACTTGCATCAACTTATGAATTTGGATTTTATTATAGATTGCTATATATAGAAACACTAGCTGTACATTCAATACTACACAGTAAAGGTGAGAATAACAATACATTCCGTGTGATTTTGCAGTCATACAAAATTAGATATGATTAAAATAACCACATTTGATAGAGATGTATAACACACATAGTGAGTCAAATGAGAGAAGGTCGCTTAAGATAGCTTAGTCATGTCCAATGTCAACCTCCATATGCACCGGTCTGTAGGTTGGTGAGTGAAGGTCTTAAAAGGATACAAGTAGACCTAAAGTAATATGGAAAAGAAGTTGTCTTGAAAGACCTACAGTCTCTAGAATTCAGGTACAATGGTAGAAAAAGACCTATGTAAGGGATACAATTAGTTAAGATTAAGTTTTAGTCATGTTAGAAAAAGATTAAGTGCTTATGGTTAAAGAAAATATTATACTGGAAGCAGACATACTTCTAGCAGTTTTTGTCTATGAAAAATGAAAACCGTTTAACTATGTTTGAAAACTTTCCTTTCATGCATCGCTTGTTGGTTGAATAAAATGTCATATTTAAATTGACTAGACTGACATGTCTCTTGTCACCAAATGCTTGTTTCTTGCTTGGTTTTTTTATTGATCCTAACAAGGTCTTTGTCACATTGCTGAAGGATATAAACACTATTTCTGAAAGAATAGCTCAGCCGATTTGGCATGTGAAACGTTCGAAAAAGCAAAATGTGAATAGTGATGTAGTGCATCACAACCAATAGTGGTTAGCGGATGCACTCCCTGTTCTACCTCGAGCTTGACGTGTAGAACAAATTTCATATATCATAATAACTACTAACACTGGAACAGTGTGTATAGCAATGATGCCCTGAACGTGAAAATTTGACAGCATTATCTCGAAATACCAAGCCACCAAGAATGCTTAAAATCAGTCAAGAAAAATGCTCACTAATATTCAGCTTAATACTAGGACGGAAAATACTACAACAAACCATGAGTCATCAGGGGGGCTTGTAGCATAGAGGACAAGAGCTGCCAAACAATTTACGGAATGGATAATTAATAGATAGGAACCACATAAAGAATTTGCAAGAAAAGAATCAAAAAGATGTGACAGAAACTTGACCTAGGATAGTCAGAATGATGGAGGACATTCTTGTTGGGCTTGAAAAGAATTTACTCTAGTACGTAAAGAAAATGCAGTGTCAAGGCAAGACTAGACTAAAGAGTGGTAAATCTTTCTTGACCTCTATACAACTTTAAGTATTTGTTCTCTATACTTGTATAGAGGTCAAGAAAGATTTACCAGTCTTCAGTCCAGTCTTGTCTTGACACTGCAATTTCTTTACGTACCAGAGTAAATTTTTTCAAGACCAATAAGAATGTCCTCTGTCATTCTGACTATCCTAGGTAAAGTTTCTGCCTCATCTTTTTGATTCTTTTCTTGCAAATTCTTTATGTGGTTCCTGTCTATTAATTATCCATTCGTTAAACTATTTGGCAGCTCTTGCCTCTACGCTTCAAGCCCCCCGATGACTCATTGTTTGTTGTGGTAGCTTCCGTCCTAGTATCAAGCTGAACATTAGTGAGCATTTTTCTTGACTGATTTTAAGCATTCTTGGTGGCATGGTATTTCGAGATAATGCTGTCAAACTTTCACGTGCAGGGCATCATTGTTGTACACATTGTTCTAGTGTTAGTAGTCGTTATGATATATGAAATTTGTTCTACACGTGAAGCTGGAGGAAGAACAAGGAGTGCATCCTCTAACTACTTGATTGGTTGTGATGCTTGTGATGCACTCCATCATTATGTGCCTTCATCAGAAGCATTTCCCACCAGAAGACGATTGCAGAATGTTATACGGTGAGCTAATGCTACATGACTTGTTACAACAACAATATTGTATGTCCATGGCCTAGTAGCTTTGGTAGGATGTGGAATCGCAATACTTTCTAGTGGTGGGTTATTTCTCTTCGCATCCTTCCAGATATGGCTCCAAACTCATATCCAGTGTCTAATTCGTCTAGCCGGGAACTGTCAAAAAGTAATAGGCATCAGTTGTTTGTCATCTTCATTGTCGTTCACTTGATAGAATATGTTATAATATGGTGTATGGAGTAATCAAAACTCTGTAATATCAATAGACAAGACAAAAGATAAAAGTGCGTTGTTTAGAACTGATTTTATAAGTGTTCGCTTTAAAATCGAAAATGGATCTTGTAAAAAGTCATAAACTCTTTCCTTGCATTATAGTTTTGGTATGTGATCTCAAGAACCTGGCCTTTAACTTTGACTAAAATGACTCTTGCCTTGATCTGTATCAACGTTGGTAGAAATTGACAAGTATTGAGGACCATAAAAATCCAATATCACACTTAAAATGGGGTGTACGTTAGCCACCATTGGGGTGTACATATGTCGTGTTGATTTAGGTTTTTAAATTACCAAATTAAATCAATTTAAATTTATAAATCAAATCAAACCAATTAAAGTCTAGTTATAGACGAGTTTAAAATATTTTTTTCGTTTATGAGTTTTTGGTTATGCGTTGCTTCTTCAAGTGTCGGAGAAATATGGAAGAGGTGAATGGAGAAATATCTTTAGTAGCTTCATCTATTTTAGTTCACTCAATTGTTTCAGTAATTATGCGGGGACTGAGGCATAATCATCTGGATAAGTATACAGTTCACGAGTTGTTTTTCTTGTGCACTTTTATAGTAGATTCAACATTTCCCCTTTTAAGAATTTGAAAAAGGTTTCTACTTCTTTCAAATGTTCTCTTTACCCTTGTGGTTTTCCACATGAATAAAGGAAATACTTTGAAATTAGCACTCTGTATATTAAATCATTACCTCAGTATGCAAAATCAGTCATTTCATTTTACATGGTGATGAAAATGAGATTTCAAATAAAGGGGACAGATCAATATTAACGACAGAAAGTGAACACTAGTGTTAGATGCTACTGTCACGCCCCGAGTCGGGATCTTGGAAAGTGAACACTAGTGTTAGATGCTACTGTCACGCCCCGAGTCGGGATCTTGGACGTGGCTGACACCCGATATTATTTCTAGTACCAGCGAACCGCCTGGCATATCATATGAGCATACATCTAAATATGTAAATAACCAGAAATGAAGTGAAGTCAAAATACGCTTCTTTAAAGGAGTAAGCTTCATCAATATTCATCAAAATCACATACCATTTTTAAGTCTAATAGCCATAAAAAAAAAGTCTAAAACAACAATATCTGACTGACATCTAACATAGTATGTGAAGCCTCAACTGAATAACTCTGACTGTCGGGACAAGGCCCCTGGCATACCTTAACAACTGAAAAGAAAAAACCAAATATCATGTTTGGACTAGCCCCAAGGTAGAAGGGAGGCTATCAATTGCAGAATGTATTAAACTTAGTGACGTGCTGGGTCGTGAACCTGTGTACCTGCACCTGCATCATGAAATACTGCAACGTCAAAGGCGTCACTACATAGAATTCATGGTATGTAAAATCACACGAAGGGACATAGAAAAGCATGAAAAATACATTTACCGCAGGTGCAACCAAGGAATGATATATAACTGGATAAGACAAGAAGATGATTTGGAGTCATAACTAATAGAATTAAGTAAAATTAGTCCTCTTTTAATTCTTTATGGGAGCAAATGGAGGTTCGACATAACCACTATGTGAGCACATGAAGTCTAATCTCGGACCTATCAGCTAAGCCGTCGTATACTTTATTGGGCATAGGACATGACATGAAATTTTCTAGCAAAGATCCATAATAAGCCTTTTTTGGGATAGATGAAAGGAGTCGTCAGACTTGCGGAACTGATCTCTATGCTACAACGATAAATGTAGTTTCGGGCATTTGTCATTAGACCTATGCCTTCTCGTTCAGCCATCTAACTACCTTAAGCTCATGAAGTTTATATTTATCTTACTGATTCATGTTCTTAGACTAGCCATATTAGGCTCATATTCATGGTTTATCCACTTTAGGGCTTATGTCTGAGAATTAACCAACTTGGGTTCATATCTGTGATTTAGCCACCTTAGGCTTATAATCATGGATTAGCCACTTCAGACTCATGCTCATAAGTTATATCATTCATTAGCATCATTGAGGACTCATGGGAGGTAGAATCATAATTCATTATGCCATATTAATTCATAAGTTTAAGGATTTTCATAACTTTATGGAAAGTGAGATTTTGGAATCTTCATGTCATTTTTAGCATAACTTAAGATTATGGAGATTATATCTTAAGGTCATGAATATATTCTTGAAAAAATTCATAGCACTAGAAGTCATACAGATCATGTTATTATGTCATAGTTCATAAGAGAGGAATTTCATGAAATTATGGAGTTTATGGAGATTTTGAAAGATTTGAGTCATTATAGCATAGTTAAAAGTTTCATAACATGATGAAATTATGGAACAACTTTGAAGTGTTCTTGTTGTTGAACATAACTAGAAGTGAAAGGATTTCAAGTCATCATATCAAAACAAAGCAAGAACAATCATCTCATTTTTATTGTATAATAGAACTAAAGGGTTCATATCAAAGATCATGGGGTTTCATCATTATAGCAAATTCTCAAGTTGGGGATTCATGAAATTCATAGGGTTCATGGTAAAAGTTCAGTAGTTCAATCAATCTTTCCAAGGTTCACGAAATTCATAGATTACATAACTTCATAAAATCATACGATTCATAATTTCTTGAGTTCTTACCTAAAGTTTACATAAGGCACGTGGATTAGGGTAATCATGAAGTAGGGGTTTGCCCACGTAAATCTCATAAAGTTTTCTTGAAGAATTCGATTAGATGTCAAGATCAAGGGATTTACTCTAACCCTAATTCATTACGAAAGTAATTTTGAACTGAGGAAGAATAAAATCCATGAGAGAACATAGTGGTAGTAGTCTTACATACCTTGGAGAAGAAGAAAGAATTTGAAAAGAGAATTGAAGAAGTACCTTGCTTGAAAATCTGATGGTTTCCTCCTTGAAGTTTTGGGGAAAGAGAGAGGAAAGGAATTATATCGTCATGACCCAAAAATCCAAGGGTGTGATGAATCCTACCCCAATCAACTATCGTAGGTAAGCCTAACTAAAAAAATGTAAGCAACTTACAATAAAGCAGAAATCGGAATAACACGATGAATATCTAATAGTATCTCAACTCAGCAATAAACAAAAGGAAAACCGAACAGTAGACCCTAAAACATCCCAAGACTCAGTTGTCACAAATATAAGAGCATTCTCTAAATTCGAAAGTCAAACTGTAATATAACTGCAAAAATAGAAGAGACAGAAATAAAAATAGATGAAGCTAGGACAGACTCCAAACTCGGATCTCACCACAACTTTGGAAAAATAGCAACTTTGCACGATTTCTAGCCACGGGTTCCACTCATACCTGAATCTGCACCGAAAGGATATAGAAAAAGTAGGAATGAGTACGGTCTATATGTACTCAGTAGGCATCATAAGTCGACTGAGCTTAACCAGATACTATATCAAATAAAGACTACTAAAATAATCATGCACGTAGAAAAATCTCAGCAGTTCAATATCAATACATCACGGAATATCTCAACCAAAACAACAATCCCAAATGGTAATGCAATGTAATAATATAAAATGAGATGCAATGGTCATGCCTACTGGTACACATCCATCCTAGCATATATCACTGCAGAGGTAAGACCCATGAGGGACCTGCGAAGTCCATATACCCTGCCCGGAATTCTGCCTCGGTTGCAATCAATATCAATACTCCATCCAAAATATCGCATTGGATTGGGAATTTTATAAAAGTGAATCTCCACCCGAGATGTCACATGGGATTGGGTTTTATATAAAAAATGGTTCTTCTTTCAAAAATCAGTATTTTCAATGGTACAATCCAGTATTTCATGAGATGAATGCATATTCATGTACACAAAGTAACAATAATCTAATTTCACCGATATGGTCAAAATTTTAGAATCACAATAAGATCATGAACACCGACTACGAGCCTCAATCTCAATCCAGGAACCTAAGTCCCTTATCCCTCAGCACATACAAGCCCCAATTTAGGCATCATAATGATAATTCAACTTATTTAGTACTTAATTCCCTAATTTCACCCAACTCATAGCATGCTTTACACGATAAGTCCACACTCAAGCAAAGTCTAAAGAAAGTTAAGTCATAACCTACCTTGAACCCAAACATCAAAGACTATGCAATCACACTTGAGCTTTTCCTTTACGAATAGCCTTCGAACGAAACCACTCTATCAAAAGCAAGTTCAAGACATAAACACAAATCCAATGAAACTCATATTGCTAAGGTTCTAATTTGAGTCCAAAAAGTTAACTCAAAAGTCAACCCCGAGCCCAAAAAGATAAAATCAGAAATTTATTTAAAAAACACTTTACGCACAACTTAAGGAGTTCAAATATAAAATTTCACAAAAAACAGGATCAATATCGAGCTTGAAATTATCGAATTATCAATCTTTAACTTTACCGAAAATACCCCAAAATTCAAAGTTGAAAAATAAAGATTTGAAGGTGAATTCATGAACTAATCATCGGAGAATGTGTAAAAGTAGTATAAGAACTTATCCAATCAAAGAAATCTCGAAATCCCACTTTAAAATCACCAAAAATCGAGTTCTAGAGCTCCAAAAATGAGTTATGGAGTTGTGTGTTCGAAGAGAAAATATTAGAATCTACCAGGAATTTCGATCTTCACGATCGCGTGACCCACCATTGGCCTGGACCCGAACCCGTTCAACTTAACCCTTCACAATCGCGATGAGCCCTAAGCCATATCTGATAGAATACACTGTTAACCATGTAATTTATGTTATAGTATTATGTTTTCAATCCATGTAAAGACTGTTTATTTTATTTACTTAATTTAATAAAGTCTTTATTTAAATAGATCATTGTGTCAACATGTGTGTCCTTTACTTATACAGTAGACGATTTTGTGTATGGAGTTATTCAACTCATACACGAAAGATTAAAATTATCGGTTCTTGTAAGTTATAAATTATTGTTCACAATCAGAGATAAAGTAGGACAAATATCTTGATGATTGTAGCACAAGATTAAATATAATTTGATCTTAATTATGAGAGTGGTAATATTCCGACTTCTTGTGCTAGTACATTTTGTATGTATTGAACGGACCAAGTAGACATGTTCACTTATATTCTGAATATTAGTAAACAACTTCTCTAGTCCATTATATGTACTTATACTCTTAATCTTGATATAATTATTATGATCTGTGTAGTTTGATTTATTATTTTAATCTATTAAAAGGTGAGACTCTATTATGAGTCAATATATTCCTAATAGATTGGATGATAACAAATCACACTAGTGAAATAATAATTAGTTGATAGAACCATGTCTCGGACTTGAGATAGAAGACACCTCTTTATGGATGCTTATAAGTTTTCACGTGAAAACTGCAAGTGGATTTAATATCCGTCATGTGAAATAAGTTAAGTATAAACGTAAAGGATTAAATTAATCAATGAATTAAATTTTTTCAGAAATTTATTTTAATTGATTGGTGTCGGTAATTCTAACGTGGAGAGTTAAACAAGGTGTAATGGTATATTTCAAAATTAAATTGAGGAGTGCAATTATAGATTTTTAGTGGAATAATTTGTAATTTATTATGATATGATTAATTCATTCATCTACGAATTAATATTTTAATTGGAAGCCTCAGTTAATAAATCTACTGTCCCTACTATGCCTGATTAATTAACCAATTTTGAAAAGGAAAAGGAGTACTCCGGAAGAAGTAAATTATTTTACTAGCCTTCTAAATGTTTGTTTTAATATAATATTTTTAAATCAGAAAACATTTAAGAAGTATTAAAAACGTTTTAATGATAATTATGGATAAAATCGTTTTTACCATTTATGGGAAAAATATTTTTGCATAATTATGAAAAAAACGTTTTATGTGTTGATGGTGAATTAAACCACGCTCTTAATTGCAAATTGTGCATAAAAGAGGTGATTGTTCTTCACCAAAGATGATCCTTTTCTGAAAAACAAAATCACTTGTCCACCCAAGTTTTGGTTAGAGGATTAATCAGGAAATAGTAGAAGACTGTAGTTCTGGATTCCGTGGTCTCAGCAGTTCTAGATTCCGTGGTGATAAACGAAATCAGTAAAAGCTTCAACAAGTAAGTATCTTTTGATTTTCATTTTTAGTTATATTATCTGTAAATCATGTAAGCTTGTGATCCGTACTCATGCTTCTGATGTGTGTTTAAATTGTGTTCTCTAACAATATCTACGTGATTGCGACCCCTCACCCAAGCAATCATGATGCTTAGTGCATTTTCCCATCTCGATCGCGGTAGCCGCCATGCTATCGCGATGAGGAAAGACACATGCACCAACACCAGCAACTCACCAACAATAGAAGATCAAAAATCTCCCCGAATGGACCTCCAGAATTCATTCAAAATTCTGTGAACACAAACTAACTATGCTACTAGAGCAAAATCGACATTTCAGACTCAATGAAATCATCACATTCGTCAGTAGAAGTTGGTATCATCAAATGTTGTCCAAAGTCAACTATATGACAAAACTTCCAACTTTCTAACCAACTACACAAAATATATCTGAATGTCTCGGGACACGAACCAAAAGTGCTACTAGCTTAAAAATGACATTCTGGAGCTAACAGAACTGACCAAATTCTCATGCGATACTCCAAACTCTAAATATTAATCAAAGTAAACAATATCAACTTCCAAGCCTTCCAAAATAAAAAACTCGCTTAGAATCCAATCAAACACCTTGGAAACTGTGTCACCCACTTCTGTGGGCCACAAATACCATAATACAACTACGGAGAGGAGTAAAATAGTTAAAATGCAAAAAAAATTCAAAAATCAATATGAAGGTTATTACATATATTTATACATCTGTGTAACCAACCCTTATGGGAAGTTTAAAGGTCATATATGATGGTTTCTAAAATGTTTAGGACCAAAATACCTTAAACTTTAGCTTTAGGTACGTGGCTCACTTACGTAACCCACGTAGCCTCCCTATCTGACCCACGTACGTCTAGGCATGCTCCTGGCAGCATGCTGGAATTGTCCATGCAGCCTACGTGGCTGGCTACGTGACCCACATAGGTCTACTTTTATTAAAATGATCATAACTTTTTACTCAGGAACCGGATTGATGAGCGGTCAGTGGAGTTGGAAAGAAGACTCAAAATCTCCAATTTGGTAGGTATTAGGTCACGTAATTCTTCGTATTCTAGGAGGAATGACTGTTTGAAGTTGATCCTAGTAAACCTTAAACGAAAACTTAATCGGTAGAGATGTTTTCAACTCAACTTTGTGCTAGGGGTTTCTTATGACCTTGATTCACATCCAATACACTCCCTACACATAAGGATTGACCTTCATACCTAGGTACAGTAAAATTCATCGGGTTCAGATCTATCAACATACTTAGAATGATTCAAATCTTAGCCTGAAAGTTCGAGTTGTTACAGCTACCTTGTGAAATTCAATTAATAGCTTGGACCCTCTTGCTAAAAGAACAGTTGCATAGGCGTGCATGTGGAAATCTTACTTGAGATTGATAGTCTTATTAATGGGAATTATAGGATATTTAGCACAATATACTAACAAGCAAAGTGCACTTCAAGGAATATGAGTGTCAAAAACATGTTATACATTGTCAAACATGAGATATAATTGTCTTTACTTTACTGATAACAGAAGTATAACATTTTATGAGCTATTAATTAAACTAAAATAAATGGAAGTATTATTCTCATGATTTGGACATTAAAACTCGGAGATGAGATGCTTCCTTCTTCATAAAGTATTAATCAAATATGTAGTTATTAAATTTAGAAGTGCATCTCTTCAGCTATCAGGTTTTATATTTCTATCGATTCATATGGACTTAATTTTTCTTTTGTTGTTTATAATTCTGTTGAGGTTGGTAATCTCCAATCTCAACAGTGAAAAAACCATTTTAAGGACACACTGAAAGTAGTTTTTAGCTCTTTCCTGGTACCATTCTAATATGTGTAATTAGACCCTTGTGATCCAGTCCTTTCTCAAATCTCGCGCATAGCAGGTACTTCGTGTAATGGGTTGTTATCAATCAGAACCATTAATTTTCGTATCATATAAAATGAACGAATCAGATCTGATGAAAAATTTTATTTTTTTAAATTCAGAGGTTATTACAAGTATAGCAGTGTACGTGGATATCCAGCAAGGAAACACGTGGAAAGGGCAATGGACGATCCTACGATGCTGATTGTGACTTATGAAGGGGAACACTGTCATACGCAAGTCGCGATGCAGGAGAACAGTTCTCAAATGGTTGTGTTTGGGTCAATGAAAGAGAAGAAAGAGTGAAATGAAAGATAGGGGGGGAGGAGTTGTAGGGTGATTTTGTAGTCTGGATGTAGTGAAGGGTTAGAGAACTGTTCCCCCCCCCCCCCTCTAACTTTCATTTCGCTCTTTCTTCTCTTTCATTGACCCAAACACAACCATTTGAGAACTGTTCTCCTAGATCGCGACTTGCGTATGACGATGTTCCTCTTCATAAGTCACAATCACCACCACAGGATCATCCATTGCCCTTTCCACGTGTTTCCTTGTTGGACATCCACGTACGCTGCTATACTTGTAATAATACCTGAATGTAAAAAAATAAAATTTTACAATAGATCCGATCCGTTCATTTTATATGATACAAAAATTAACAGTTCTTATTAATAATAACCCAGTACACGAAGCACCTGCTATGTGCGAAATTTGAGAAAGGACTAGATCACAAGGGTCTAATTACGCATATTAGGATGGTACCAGGCAAGAGCTAAAAACTACTTTCAGTGTGTCCTTAAACTATTTTCCCTGTTGAGATTGGAGTTTACCAATCTCAATAGACTTATAAGCAACGAAAGATTAAGTCCATCTGAACCAATAGAAATACAAAACCTGATAGCTGAAGAGCTGCACTTCTTATTTAATAACTACATATTTGCTTAATACTTTATGAAGAAGGAAGCATATCATGTTTGACAACCTATAACATGTTTTTGACACTCATCTTCCTTGAAGTGCACTTTGCTAGTTAGTTTATGATGCTAAATATGTCAATGAACATGTTACGTATCTGAATTGGGATTTAGTCCTAACATGTGTCTTGTAATAAGGGGACACACTAGTTCTTTTTCTTTTTGGTTCTTTTGATTTGGTGGATGTAGATCCACTTTGTAAATTCAATGGTGAGTAATGAATATTAATCAAGTATTTTGCATTTATACCTATACATGAATTTGTCGTGTAATTATAAATTTCCACATTTTTTGCATGCATCTCTAGCCGTTACTCTATCATTACACAGAGTTAGGATTCTCATGTTTCATAATTCTTGCAAACCTAATTAGAATAATTAATTTAACTTAGTTGACGAGAAATTAGAAAATAATTAGGGTTATCGTAAAACTACATCACTGAAATTAGGGTTACTCAAGGTGTGCACAAGCTATCTCTGACACACCGTATTTTTTTAAAAAAAAAAATGATCGATTGAGAAAAGTTCAGATCTAACCTGATCATTTGAATTTGTCACTTGAGCAACAAAGGAATAATCAATAGTTTGTAGCAAATCTGAAAGGAAAATTTGTATGCAACTGAATATCATGAAGAGAGAGAGAGAGAGAGAGAGTGAACAATTCTTACCAAGTGAAGGAAGTTCTAGTTTAAGAAAAGCTCTTCATTGGGAATTTTATATGAGAAAAAACAAGTGTATATCTAATTTTATATGAGAAAAAACAAGTGTATATCGATTTCCTTTACTTACCTTTAGCACTTTATGAGATGCATTTAATTCTTTTTTTCTATGGAAATTTCACTTGGTCAAATCTAATTAAATATACTTACCTTTGGCACTTTATGAGATGAATCTAATTCTTTTTTCCTTTGATAATTTCACTTGGTCAAATACTTACCTTTAGCACTTTATGAGATACATTTCATTCTTTATTCCTATGGAAATTTCACTTGGTCAAATCTAATTAAATATACTTACCTTTGGCACTTTGTGAGATGAATTTAATTCTTTTTTCCTTTGATAATTTCACTTGGTCAAGTACTTACCTTTAGCACTTTATGAGATGCATTTCATTCTTTATTCCTATGGAAATTTCACTTGGTCAAATCTAAATATACTTACCTTTAGCCCTTTGTGAGATGAATTTAATTTTTTTCTCCTTTGATAATTTCACTTGGTCAAATACTTACCTTTAGCACTTTATGAGATGCATTTAATTCTTTTTTCCTGTGGAAATTTCACTTGGTCAAATCTAAATATACTTACCTTTAATTTGGCACTTTGTGAGATGAATTTAATTCTTTTTTCCTTTGAAAATTTCACTTGGTCAAATCTAAATAAACTTCTCTGGCAAAAGTATTCTATCTTTTTTCGCAATTTGAAGATCAAATTTGCAGTGTTGCTTTAAGAGTAGGTATAATAGTTTAACCATGATAGTTTTTCGATAACCGTTGTGTCCGGGTCTCTCGACTAATTCCATTTAATACCTGCCAATAACAGGTATCAGGTAACTTCATCCACCAAGGCTAAGATTAATGGGAAGAAATCACCTAAATTTTTTTTGTCTTAACTAGGATTTGAACCTCAGGGTTCTTTATTCACTTCATTGACCACCTGGCAACATGCAACTACTTTTTTACAGTGGAGCTACATAAATGTTACCTAGGATAATAAGCTCATAAGCTTGGTCTTACTATTGGATTTTTAAGATGTGTGAATGGAAAATAAATAGATGTTTTTTCTGAATGGATGCATTTTGAATAGGCACATTTTCATATTGAAGGGGTTATGATCTTTCTGATGGGTTGTGACATTTTCGATGGGTTGTGATTTTTCCTATTTGTTGTGACTTTTCTGATAAGGCACAATAAGCACCTTTTCATCCTACCCTTTGGTGACTATAAATAGAAGAGTTTTTTCTCATTTTTTAAATTGAATTTTCTGCACTTCATCTGCATATTTTCTCACAAATAAAAATATAGAGTCATGTGTGATTTATTGCCGTTCGTTGAGTTTGACGAAGTCGTTGGCGTTTGAGGTATCGCTACTTCAGCAACAGGTATATTCATTTTATACTGGGAGGAAATAATCCTAAACCTCGGGTACAGTGAGGGGATTAAATTCCTTAAGTACACACAGTGAATTCTGTGGATTCGAATTTTAAGTAAAGGTTTTTCTTTTCTGCTTTCCAGTTTATTTTAATTTTCTGATTTACTAATTTGAACACAGGATACCAACACTTACTTCACCGTCCAGAAAGGAAAGAAGACTTTCATCTCGAGCACATGCAATGGAACCGTAGACTGTTACCGAAATCCAATCCACGAAATAATTTGATCTATGGATAGTGTCACTTGGGTGCTTCAATCATGAATTATTAGTGCACTTGTTATTTCTTCAATCATTAATTATCTTTCTGAAAAAAATATTTCGTTCATGAATTACTTGTTAAAAACAATTGTGCACTTGATGGAAGAAATATATTAGAGATCTTCTCCAGTGTTTCAACATGATAAAGCCAAAGGAGTCCATACTCCCTTTTCTTCCTCGGCCATTTTGAAATTAGATGATGGATCTCCGCCTACAGATTGTAAAATGTATAGGAAGCTCATTGGTTCTCTTCAGTATCTATCTATCACAAGGCCTGACATTGCCTTTGCTGTAAATCATTTATCTCAATTCATGCACAAACCCTCCTACCAACATTTGCAAGCTGCAAAAAAGGTATTGCGGTATCTAAAAGGTATCAATCACCTTTGCTTACTCATTTGACCAGTTGCACCATTAAATCTAATCACTTATTCAGATTCTGATTGGGGTGGGAATCCTGATGACCGATGCTCTACTAGTGAATATGTTTCCTTACTTGGTGGCTCTCCTATCAGGTTGGTCGTCTAAGAAGCAATGGACGGTGGCTCGCTCTTCCACTGAAGCCGAGTACAAAGCCATTGCCAATTCTACTGCTGAAACAATTTGGATTGTCAATCTTCTCA
Organism: Jaltomata sinuosa; assembly: GCA_003996215.1. Classification (NCBI taxonomy): domain Eukaryota; kingdom Viridiplantae; phylum Streptophyta; class Magnoliopsida; order Solanales; family Solanaceae; genus Jaltomata; species Jaltomata sinuosa. The sequence goes on along the minus strand of QJPP01002103.1, from coordinate 168,124 downwards.
AAGAACTCTGCTTCTCCATTCCAAACACTCCAACCATCTGTTGTGACAACCTTGGTGCCACTTTGCTCTGCCTAAACCCAGCTTTCCATACACATATGAAGCATCTTGATTTGGATTATCACTTTGTTAGGGGGCGGGTTCAAGATAAGTCTCTCATTGTCCGTCATGTTCCATCTTCGCTGCAGCTAGCTGACTCTCTTACGAAGATCCTACATGCTGCCAGTTTCCTCTCGTATCGATCCAAGATAGGTGTTGTTGAACCACCACTTATCTTGCAGGGACATAAGAAGGAAAGATAATCTTCGGGATCTCTTCCCTTGATCCTTTCTGATTTTGCAATATTTTTCAGATCTTCATATTTTGTTAATATCCCTTATTTTCAGTAATCTTCTGATTCTTTTTATTTAGTCTCCTTTGTATCATTAAGCAATCTCAGCTTCTCCTTATGTATTTAAAGATGATCAATGTAATACAAAAATTGAGCCTTTTGCAAAACCCTTCTGCTTCTTTAATTGTACCTTCTCACAAAAAAAATTAATCTTATTTCTTTTCCCAGTGTAATCCAATCTTTAACTTTTTTTTGCTTCAAAGATACTCCCCTATTCCATTTTTGTATGACAATATTTCCATTTTTGTCTGTTCGAAAAAAGAATGACAACTCCATACCTACTCATACACCAGTATATAAAATGAAACCGAGGGACTACATCGCAGTGACACATAGTTTTTTTTCCAGGAAAATCGATATTATATTAAACAAATAAAGCAGCATATGAACTTACATATTATTCAACAAATTAGAACAAGATGTTTATCCGAACTTGGAAATCGCCAACTTCTTTAGAGATCTCTCTTGATGTTCAACAAAGCCATTGTTCTGAGAGAAATTAGTAAGAAACAATTATTTGGTCTTGAATTTGTGTGTGACTAGCTACAATAGGTAAACCAATGTTGGTTAAACAAAAATGGGAGAAAAATGCATATAATACGCGTAACAAAGCTCAAGAAGGTGAGTCATCTGTCAGAAGGAGTGTGAGAGTGAGAAGTAAGGCTTGGGAATTAAACAATCCTGATTATGATTGCAAAGGGCAACAAAGAAGAAGGGCCAAGAGAAAATAAGAATATTTTGGGAATAATGAGTGAAGCTTACTAGAAGATGGTCGAGTTTATCGGTGCTCTCTAGGTGTATTAAATTTCTTTTGTTTGGTTGATATGGTATATTTCACAGTTTATATATTAGCAGTGCAAATTAGAGACTATAATTAATCTCATATTACTCGTCAAGTGCCTTTCAATCATCTTGCAATTTTTTTTTTAATTTTTAACAAAAATTGTACTATCAGATCACTCAAACATAAATAAACTACATGCTATGATAGGTACACATGACCTGATAATGTAAAATTTTATTACACTTAGGGATCGTTTGGTAGCTATTAGAATTAGACAGGTATTAGTTTATGAGGGTATTAGTTATATGGATATTAGTTATTTCATCTTCTATCTTGCATAAGATAATAGACAAATTTTCTCATAATATGAATATGAGTATTAGTTATGCGGGTATTAGTTATGCAGGTATTAGCTATTCTATCTTTTACTCCGCATAAAATAATACACCTCATAACTTATACATGTATTAGTTATGCAGGTTTTTAAATTGCAAATCAAACGTCATATTTATTTTTTACACATGAATAACTTACTTTCTAACTAGCTACCAAATGTTATATAAACCTATACAGAATTTAATACATGAATAAGCTACCTGTTTACTAGCTACCAAATGACCTCTCTGTGTTTGACTAAGTTTTTTCAAAGTGCTTCCAAATATATTTTCTTAAAAGTGTTTGACTAATTTTTTTAGCTTCTAAAAGATAATTTCTACTACTCCAAAGACACTTATTTTCTTCTAAAAACTTGAATAAATATTTACTTTTCAAAAACATGGCCCCTTAACTTCTCATTCACTTTACAGGCATAGGGCCACAGACCATAGTGATTGTCGCCCCTTTAACTTGAACTTAAACTTGGCACCAAATGGAAGACAAATGTCATAACAAAAACATCAACTTGGCACAATTTATTAAAAGAATCCAAATTGTTACACACATCAAAACATTGTTATTGTCACCCAAAACTTCAGAAAAGAAGAAGAAGAGAACAACTTCCATTTCATTACTGATCTTCTTCTTCTCCTTTGGGAGTGGGAGAGGGGGGGGGGGGTTGAATGCCCCCTCCTCCTGGAACATCAAGAAACAAGACCAGGATGACATTTCTAGTAGATTTCAAATTTTACAAGTTTTTATCAGAATTCAGTATCCAAAAATGTTGCAAAAAGAGGTATACTTCTTTCTTACTAAGTTTATTCCTTCTTATAGAAAATATAGAGTGCCAAATACTTTTTCTCATTTGTATGCTCCATATTTCTTTCTTTAAGCCGGTCCCATTGTCAACATTTCTAACCATGGTGAATTATTTTATCGAAACTTACTCCTTATCTTTCCTCATCAAAGCTATTTCCTTATTTTGGCATTCGTTATTTAGCCTCTTCTGTTGTAGATGGTTGTAAGCCTATATAATAAATGTTTAGCATATATAGAGTGAATTGATTCATGAACCATCTCATCCACCTGTAGCTTATTTAATTCATCACTTAACTCTTGTATTTTAAAGACCTTTCTTGTAGATATGGAAAGAAGCAAGCATCGACTGGATATGCAATATCGCCTTCTGTACTGAGGAGGACAAAGTATCGAGAATTCCCAGGCCCTCTACTGCTTGGACAAAGGTGAATTTCCTACATGTTTGCTTAAAGGACCAAATTGGTTTGGTTCTGATCATCTAATTTAGTTGATTGTGTTTCAATTTCGATATTTATGCATCGCTTGTTGGTTGAATAAAATGTCATATTTAACGAAAAAACCATTTTCTAAATTGCCTAGACTGACATGTCTCTTGTCACCAATTGCTTGGTTCTTTATTGAACTTGACAAGGTCTCTCCGTCTCTGTCACTTTGCAGGATATAAAAACTATTTCTGATAGAATAGCTAAGCCGATTTGGCATGTGAAATGTAAATAGTGATGGAGTTCATCACAATCAATCAAGTGGTTAGCGGATGCGCTCCTTGTTCTGGCTCGAGCTTGACGTGTAGAAACAATTTCATATATCATTACAACTACTAACACCGGAATAGTGTTTACGATAATGATGCCCTGCACGTGAAAATTTGACAGAATTATCTCAAAATACCATGCCATCAAGAATGCTTAAAATCAGTCAAGAAAAATACTCACTAATATTCAGCTTAATACTAGGACGGAAGTTACCACAACAAACCATGAGTCATCTGGGGGGCTTGTAGCATTTAAGATGAGAGCTGCCAAACAATTTAACGAATGGATTATTAATAGACAGGAACCACATAAAGAGTTTGCAAGAAAAGAATCAAAAAGATGAGGCAGAAACTTTACCAAGGATTATCAGAACGACAGAGGACATTCTTGTTGGGCTTAAAAAAAATTTACTCTGGTATGTAAAGAAATTGCAGTGTCAATACAAGACTAGTCTAAAGACCAGTAAATCTTTCTTGACCTCTATAAAATTCTAGAAAACTTGAAGTTGTATAGAGGTTAAGAAAGATTTACCAGTCTTTAGTCTAGTCTTGTCTTGACACTACAATTTCTTTACATACCAGAGTAAATTTTTTTCAAGCCCAACAAGAATGACCTCGTTCGTTCTGACTATCCTACGTAATGTTTCTACCTCATCCTTTTTATTCTTTTTTTTGCAAATTCTTTATGTGGTTCCTCTCTATTAATTATCCATTCTTTAATTTGTTTGGCAGCTCTCATACTAAGTGCTACAAGCCCCCTTGATGCCTCATGGTTTGTTGTGGTAACTTCCGTCCTAGTATTAAGCTGAATATTAGTGAGTATTTTTCTTGACTGATTTTAAGCATTCTTGGTGGCATGGTATTGTGAGATAATGCTGTCAATTTTTCACATGCAGGGCCTCATTGTTGTACACATTATTCTGGTGTTAGTAGTCGTTATGATATATGAAATTTGTTCTACACGTCAAGCTCGAGGCAGAACAAGGAGTACATCCATTAACCACTTGATTGGTGCACTTCATCATTATGTGCCTTCATCAGAAGCATTTCCCACCAGAAGATGATTGCAGAGTGCTATACATTTAATACTACACAGTAAAGGTGAGAATACTTTTAGTGTATTGTCGATCTTTTTGTACACTTATCAAAACTTCCACATAATGCCCTATAGTTTAAACCTTTTGATACTAGTCTGATCAGTTCATACGGATAGTTTCAATAGTTCACTGAAATTTTTGATCAGTTTAGTATTGGAATAGTTTTGTGGGAGCAACAGTTTGGAAGAACTATTATTGTCCCAATCCCTATTTGCTAAGTATTTCACGATACTTTTGTCGCTTTTGAGGTGTTATAATTAAGGAGGCTTTAGAAAATTGTAAGTGCAAATTGGTGAATTGTGCATAGAAGAAACTGATAAAATCCTTTTGCAATCTGTTTCTCTTATTTTTATAGTTATATTTGTTTGTCATACCCTTATATACTAACATGTGGAGAAACAAACATAGATGTAACAAAAGATATGAAAATCCATGAATTAATAGGTATACATACTTGTACGTAGAATCCTAACTATGGATGATCCTAGAGATACGATATCAATCCCTACAATTATGCGCAGGACTACATTCATTGTTTAACAATAGACATTAGAGTAAAGGCTCTGATCTAGCTCATGCTTGAAATATTTGATGCTTAAATTCATTTGGTAGGTCAGTATCCCATTAAATGTTAAGAATATACTTAGATTTCACGATATGTTTGTCGTTAATAAGATGTTTAATAAAGAAACTGATAAGATCCATTTTCAACCAGATCTGTACACCTACCACTTTGGAGAATTGTATTTCAAGTTGAGAAGTCAAATAAGACTTTTAGTTCAGCTGAGAGTGGGTATAAGATAGTGATTGGGTGGATTGAGGGATTCAAATGGTTTTTGTTACTACTCCCTCCGTCCTAATTTATGTGATGCACATTTCTTTTTTAGTTTAAAAGAATTATACCTTTCTATATTTAGGAACAATTCAACTTTGAACTTTCTACTTTGTCCATTAGTTAATGAGATCATCTATAGACACACAAATATCTATGGCTTGTTTAGACTATAAGTTTCAAAAGTCTTTCTATGTTTCTCAACGTCGTGTACAGTCAAAGTCACACATAAAATGGGACAGAGGGAGAAATATACATATTAGTGATGAGTGTGGGGCATCGTTATTGGTGAATGTTATGTACCTAATTTAGTTGTTTGAATGTCTATTATTATTCCTAAATGGTGTTTGAATTTATATGAAGTATAACACTTTTTGCTTATGCTTGTCAACTAGACTTAGCGGAATGTCCAGGGGGGAAACCGATCGTTGAAATAGTGTGTCGGCAGCAGTGTTCTTGCTTAGCGGGATCAGGTCACCAATCAGCGACATAGTTTAAGAATGAATATCCGTAACTTGCATTCCAGTACTTAAACTGACAAAATGGAAAAAATAATCAAGACCTGGCTTAAGGTTAACCCTTCCACACTCAGGGTCCAGAATGGGAAAAGGAGAATGAGTAGGATAGGTTTGATTTGAGTAGATTTATGATCGTGAAGTTTTAGTTCTGGAATAAATTCCATAACAATATTTTTTCTGTTTATGATTTTTTGGTCATAGGTTTGCTATTGCTGCCATTTCTGTTGTTTTTCTATAACATGGATCAAGCGTATGTTTGGATAACAAGTGACCAGCAATTTGCAGCATGTCACCAGACTCTTCTAGTGATTGATCTAGCCAACGTATTGTCCAACACCATTCATAAAAAGAATGGAGGTGCATCACTTTTTAAGTTTGACATGGTTAAGCATGACTGTGGTGGACATTTTAGTAAGCTTGCTTCTATTCACCAAGATTTTTCCATTCTCGAGATAGCAGTGGAACATATGTCACTTGTTAAGGAAACTAGATTGCTCCCCTCTGGCATAAGGATTGTCCATGCCTCTGAACTTGTTACAACTGCTTGCTTTACTCCAAGTTATTTTGTTGGGGCTGTTTTAATTGTCTGGTTGGCTAGCATTGGCACACTTTGTCCTGTCGATCCTTGCTGATTCTAGATGTCGGAAAACTCACTGTCATGATGTATAAATTCTTGGTCAAGCCTACTCATCATAGGCCGGATGTCTTTCTTGTTTGGACTGATTGGTATGATATCAAAGTCTTGGTGGACGAGTTTCATGTGCAACCAAATGTTAGTTTCTACTTTATTGAGTTCATGCTTTTGTGGAGGATCGCTACTGGAATGTTTGCCTTTGTTCTTTCTTTTAGCTTTTTGCTAACAACATCGAAAAGATGGCAAGCAAGGATCAATATGTTGGGCCGATTACGATCGCTCTTAAGTTAATAAATTTGTTACTATCTACTAAGAGCCACAATGGCCAAGGTTTTGAGTGGTCCATAACAGGTGCATTAGATCACATATTTTTATTGAGATACTTGGTTAGGATCCCACGAATATCATTATAATTGACTTGAATCTTGAGGACAAGGTTTTTATTGAGGACAAGAATATTGTTATGAATTAGACTAACAACTATTTGACTGAGAAGAAGCAATAGGATCAAAAGGCTTTCACACATGTTGATTTGGGATCCAGACTCATGTAGCAACTAGTTAAAGAGGACAAGAAATTAGAAAGAGAGGTTATGAGATTATGATTATGCTTAGCAAAGACTGTATTTTTCATCCCCAATTTTCAGTGTCTCTCATCCCCTTCAACTATCTATACTCCATAGTTACTTTACTCGCAAGTATTTTCTATTATAATTCAATAGTTTGAGTTTGCAACTATTTTCCCAAAGCTGTAATTGTATTCCACTTATTAATATAGCAAAGAGTTTGGATATTGTTACAGTTTATCCTTCTTCAATTCAGAAAATATTAAATTATAAAAATATTTTATATTTATTAGAGAAAATAATTTTATTGTTATCTAAATGAAAATTAATGATGAGTTAGTATGATCTTATATATAAAAAAAAGTTAATGACGGGTTACAATATTTTTATTAGAAAAATGTGTCTAAAAAGAATGAAAAAGGGTCAAAAATGTCTTTAAACTATGAGAAGTTGAACAAAATTATTCTCCTTTAATAATTTGGTACAAAAATGCCTCTGCTGCTACTACTTTGGTCCACAATGCCCCTGACGTTCACTTTGGTCTAAAAATGCTTTTATTGTTACATTTGGGTCAAAAATGCTCTTTTTCTAATAAACATATTGTTTCTTTTTAAATACATATTTTTCTAATTAAATATTAGTTTTAAAGAAATTTTTTGTATTTTTTTTTAACTAATATAAAAGTTGAAAGTAATCTTTTTTCTTCTTAATCTCCTTTTATCAATCAAAATAGAATTACCCCAACAGATATAGATATAGATCATAATAACCTCATCAAAATAATTTTCATTAGATAAGAATTAAAAGCAATTCCTAGTAAAATAGAAAATATTTTTATTTCTTAATCTTTTTCGATTGAAATAGGATAAACATTTACTAATATATCCCTTAATTTTAAAGTTAATATGAAAAAAGGGTTTACAATAACTCCATCAGCGATATTTTAAGCATATTTTGTGATTTGAAGCAAATAATTTTTTGTGTTTTATGATATTATGATTGTTGTATTTTAACTTTAAAACTAAGGATTATATTAACAAATGCTTATCCTCTTCAATTCAGAAAATATTACGAAATAAATTGTTTTTCTATTTTATTAGGAAAAAAAATTATCGTTATTTATATGAAAATAAATGATGAATTACTATGATCTTATATATGAAAATTAATAATGGGTTACAATAGTTTTATTAGATAAAATGTGTTTAAAAAGAAAAGAAAAAATATATTTATTCGAAAAAAGACATTTTTTACCCCAAAAGTAATAATAGGAGCATTTTCGGATAACTATTAACAGGAAAAGTATTTTTTTGACTAAATAATGAATGTCAAGGATATTTTTGGACCAAGTTATTAACGAGAATAATTTTGTTCAATTTCACATAGTTTAGGGGCATTTTTGACTCTTTTTGATTTTTTTAAATATAAAATTTGACCTATAAATCTATATAACAACATATCTAGTATAAATATAATCCACAAAGTAGGATTTGGTGAGGGTAGAGTATATGCATACCTTAGCTCTACCTCAGAGGTAGAGACCCCTGGATCAAGGGAAAAATAGTCCAAAGCAGTCCAGAAAAAAAAATAGAAGTACAAGAAAAACAGATAGTAATAAAACATCAGATAAACCCATAAGTTTATATTATATATATATAAAAAAGACACATACTATTGTTGATTTATTGAATCAGTGAATCTTTGTAAAATTATGTATATTTGAAAGTTTATAATAACATGTAATCACAAATATTTATTTATAAAAAGAGCATGGAGATATGTGATTTACTTATTTGACGTCTTAAAATATTTGATACCTTACTTATGAACTATGATTTGTTCATTTGGTAAGATTATATAAAAGTTGAGAAAATTTTGACTGTTTTCACGTATAGAATTTTCATGTTTGTAATTTCAACTTCAAATTAATCTGATTTTAAATCATGTCCAAACGATCTTAAATTTCAAACTAAGGGCTCGTTCGGACATGTGATATGAATTCAAATAATGATATGGAATCAGATTGAGAAAAAGTTGAAGTTTTGTTTAGACATGTAACTTGAATTTTTTAATTGTATTTTTTTCTTCATAAATATGAAAACTCCCACAAGTTGTGAAAATTATCATAATTTTCTTAATTTTTATACAATCTTATCAAATGAGCAAATCATAATTCATAAACAAGATATCGAAATATCCTAAACCGCTGCATTTATAAATCACATATCTTCATGTTTCTTTTATAAATAAATATTTGCGACCACAAACTTTCTTTTATAAAGATCCACTAATCACAATAGTAATAACTAGTTATTGTTTAATATAATCCTTTCATATGGTACATACAGACTCTTCACATCAAGCATGAGTCTTTTTCTGCAAAAATTTAAAATGATGAATTTTTCTTTTTTACAAAATATAAACTTATGGATCAAGTTTTACATTTAAAAAATTAAAAATTATTATTTTTAATCTCAAATCATGTTTTTTTCTTTTTGAGAAATTAGGATTTGAATCATGATAATAAATAGCATGTTCAAATAATGATTTGAAATCATGACTTTATATTGCATGTTCAAACGCAAGCTAAAACTTATTCATAGTCACTAATAAATAAAACGGAAAAGGGCCAAAAATATCCTCAAACTATTTGAAATAGAGCAAATATACCCTCTGTTTCATTTTGGCCTCAAAGATACCCTTGCCGTTAATATTTTGGACTACAAATACCCTCCAACTTAACACCCCATTTTCTGTGATGATTTGACAGCCACGTGGCCAGACAACTAGGACAAGGTCATTCCACATGGCTGTCACCTAGGATCCCATTAAATTTACGGAAAAGGGCCATAAATACCCTCAAACTATTTGAAATAGAGCAAATATACTCTGTGTTTCATTTAGGGCTCAAAAATACCCTTGTCGTCAATATTTTGGACCAGAAATATCCTCCAACTTAACACCCTATTTTCTGTGATGATTTGACAACCACGAACATCTCATGAAATTCCGTCTTCTAAGCCAGAGCCAGGTCAGTCTAAATGGAAGTAGACCAACATAGGAAGAAATGTTCAAGTAGGGGCTGCTAAGCGCCCAGACCCAGAATTCAGTGAAAATGGAGTTCTTGGTCCCTTGAACCAGTCACGGAGCTCTCAACTGAGTTGTTTAGGTTCTGGAATTCCATCTCTAGTTGGTTCGATTCGAAAAAATGTGGTGCGGTCTCTCTCGACCAGTTCAGGTGAGAGGGGTAATTCAGCTCGAACGAAGTGAGAGGGCTGAAAAGGAAGCTCGACCGTCAGGGAGAGGGAGGGTGATCGAGGGGACCCAGACTTTCGATCTCTTCTCTATGGCGGGAGGTTTCTTTCGGCAGATTCCCACGCGTTACGCACCCGTTCGCCACTTTGTTCTCAACTCTTCTCACCTCCTGGGCGAGACAAGCTACCTTTAGCTAGGAGCCTCTTTTCCTTCTGCCCAGCTCCCCGAAAACAACGTTCGGCCCATAACTAAAAAGCCCACTTTCTTACGATTACGAGGTTTATTCGAATATGAAATCCAATCTTGGAAATACAGCATCCCGCTTTTTTTTACTACCCAGGGTTTCGATACATTTCGCAATCGAGAAATCTCTACTGGCGCAGGTGCTATCCGAGAACAATTAGCCGATCTAGATTTACGAATTATTATAGAGAATTCGTTGGTAGAATGGGAAGAATTGGGGGAAGAAGGGCACACGAGTATTTTTTAGATCTCATGACTCGACCTGTAGACGGTGATACCGCCACCTTTGGCGACGTGATCCTTTCTTATTCACTTGTGCTGGTGGCGGAGAGGGCGGCGCCTGTGTTCTGGCTCTGGGGGGGT
>QJPP01002103.1:0-152500 GCA_003996215.1 Jaltomata sinuosa | reverse complement strand
AAATACACATTAGCTATTAACAACATACATATACAAATAATAATAAAAATAAATCCTCTATTATAAAATGTAATTGAAATAAACTATTGCTATAAAGCGTAATTAAGCGTGAATGTTTTTTTTTTTTTTTAATTTGGGAGATTTTTACCCCAATCGTGAACCCAATACGGAGGGTGAAATTAATTCCTGTTTGTTGCCTAATGATTTTTTTTTTCTTTTTTTGGAAAGGGTGAAGGCATTTTTTTTTCTCATACGATTCAAATTCTTGCAGAAAAAGGATCTCAAAAGGTGTTTATTTTTTTCTGAATAAATCAGCAAAATTATAGTATGGAAAGTGGTTTCAGTGCAGAAGATGTATCGAAAATTGGAGGTATTGCAACCGTATCACTGCTACATTCTTTCATCCCAACTCATTGGTTGCCATTTTCCATTGTGGGTCGTGCTCAGAAATGGACTCTTTCAAGAACCCTTTTCGTCAGTCAGTACCCCTCCTCTCTCTCTTTTACTTTCTTCTGTGTTTGATTATATATAATGCTTGTGTTAGTAATAAAGATCTTGCCCAAATTTTCAAGAAAAATGAGCTTTTTAAAAAGAAAAAGAAAAGAAAAGAAAAATGAGCTGAAAATTAGTAATGGGTGGATTTGATTATGTGATTGAAATTGAGTTTTTTGAAGGGAAGCCTTGTTGTCATGTGACCAGGAGGTCACGGGTTCGAGCTATGTAAACAGTCTCTTGCAGAAATGCACGGTAAGGCTTGATTATATATAATGTTTGTGTTTGTAGTAAAGATCTTGCTCAAATTTCCCATAAAAATGACCGGGAAATTAGTAATGGGTGGATTTTGATTATGTGATTGAAATTGTGTTTTTTGAAGGGACCCTTGATATAACTGATAAAGTTGTTGTCATGGATTCGAGCTGTGTAAACAGTCTCTAGCAGAAATGCAGGGCAAAATTGCTTACAATAAACCCTTGTGGTTTGGTCCTTCCGTGGATCCCGTGCATAGTGGGATTAGTGCACCGGACTGCCTCTTTTATTAAAATTGAGTTTCTTGTTGATGGGTGATTTCTTTACCAATTAGCACAGCCTTGATCAATCTACCAACTCATTAGGTGGAGAAAGTAAGAAGAATTTGGGAAATTTCGAGTAATGGGTGAATTTTGATTATTGGTTGCCATTTTCCATTGTGGGTTGTGCTCAGATATGGAGTCTTTCACGAACCCTTTTCGTCAGTCAGTACCCAACCCTTTTCGTCAGTCAGTACCCTCCTCTCTCCAACTCATTAGGTGGAGAAAGTAAGAAGAATTTGGGAAATTTTGAGTAATGGGTGAATTTTGATTATTGGTTGCCATTTTCCGTTGTGGGTTGTGCTCAGATATGGAGTCTTTCACGAACCCTTTTCGTCAGTACCCTCCTCTCTCTCTTTTACTTTCTTGTGTGTTTGATTATATATAATGTTTGTGTTTGTAGTAAAGATATTGCCCAAATTTCCAAGAAAAATGGGTGAATTTGATTATGTGATTGAATTGTGTTTTTTTGAAGGGGAGCCTTAGTGTAACTAGTAAAGTTGTTGTCATATGATCAGGAGGTCACGGGTTTGAGCCGTGTAAAGCCATATATTAGAGATCTTCTCTAGTGTTTCAGCATGATAAAGCCAAAGGAGTCCATACTCCCTTTGCTTCCTCGGCCATTTTGAAATTAGATGATGGATCTCCGCCTACAGATTGTAAAATGTATAGGAAGCTCATTGGTTCTCTTGAGTATATATCTATCACAAGGCCTGACATTACCTTTGTCGTCAATCATTTATCTCAATTCATGCACAAACCCTCCTACCAACATTTGCAAGCTGCAAAAAAGGTATTGCGGTATCTAAAAGGTATCAATCACTTTTGCTTACTCATTTGACCAGTTGCACCATTAAATCTAATTACTTATTCAGATTCTGATTGGGGTGGGAATCCTGATGACCGATGCTCTACTAGTGAATATGTTGCCTTACTTGGTGGCTCTCCTATCAGGCTGGTCGTCTAAGAAGCAATGGACAGTGGCTCGCTCTTCCACTGAAGCCGAGTACAAAGCCATTGCCAATGCTACTGCTGAAACAATCTGGATTGTCAATCTTCTCAAAGAACTCTGCTTCTCCATTCCAAACACTCCAACCATCTGTTGTGACAACCTTGGTGCCACTTTGCTCTGCCAAAACCCAGCTTTCCATACACGTATGAAGCATCTTGATTTGGCTTATCACTTTGTTAGGGAGCGGGTTCAAGATAAGTCTCTCATTGTCCGTCATGTTCCATCTTCTCTGCAGCTAGCTGACTCTCTTACGAAGATCCTACTTGCTGCCAGTTTTCTCTCGTATCGATCCAAGATAGGTGTTGTTGAACCACCACTTATCTTGCAGGGACATAAGAAGGAAAGATAATCCTCGGGATCTCTTCCCTTGATTCTTTCTGATTTTGCAATATTTTTCAGATCTTCATATTTTGTTAATATCCTTTATTTTCAGTAATCTTCTGATTTTTTTTATTTAGTCTCCTTTATATCATTAAGCAATCTCAGCTCCTCCTTATGTATTTAAAGATGATCAATGTAATACAAAAATTGAGCCTTTTATAAAACCCTTCTGCTTCTTTAATTGTACCTTCTCACAAAAAAAATTAATCTTATTTCTTTTCCCAGTGTAATCCAATCTTTAACTTTTTTTTGCTTCAAAGATACTCCCCTATTCCATTTTTGTATGACAACATTTCCATTTTTATCTGTTCGAAAAAGAATGACAACTCCATACCTACTCATACACCAGTATATAAAATGAAACCGAGGGACTACATCGCAGTGACACATAGTTTTTTTTTCCAGGAAAATCGATATTATATGAAACAAATAAAGCAGCATATGAACTTACATATTATTCAACAAATTAGAACAAGATGTTTATCTGAACTTGGAAATCGCCAACTTCTTTAGAGATCTCTCTTGATGTTCAACAAAGCCATTGTTCAGAGAGAAATTAGTAAGAAACAATTATTTGGTCTTGATTTGTGTGTGACTAGCTACAATAGGTAAACCAATGTTGGTTAAACAAAAATGGGAGAAAAATGCATATAATACGCGTAACAAAGCTCAAGAAGGTGAGTCATCTGTCAGAAGGAGCGTGAGAGTGAGAAGTAAGGCTTGGGAATTGAACAATCCTGATTATGATTGCAAAGGGCAACAAAGAAGAAGGGCCAAGAGAAAATAAGAATATTTTGGGAATAATGAGTGAAGCTTACTAGAATATGGTCGAGTTTATCGGTGCTCTCTAGGTGTATTAAATTTCTTTTGTTTGGTTGATATGGTATATTTCACAGTTTATATATTATCAGTGCAAATTAGAGACTATAATTAATCTCATAACATTCGTCAAGTGCCTTTCAATCATCTTGCAACTTTTTGTTTAATTTTTAACAAAAATTGTACTATCAGATCACTCAAACATAAATAAACTACATGCTATGATAGGTACACATGACCTGATAATGTAAAATTTTATTACACTTAGGGATCGTTTGGTAGCTATTAGAATTAGGCAGGTATTAGTTTATGAGGGTATTAGTTATATGGATATTAGTTATTTCATCTTTTATCTTGCATAAGATAATAGACAAATTTTCTCATAATATTACTATGAGTATTAGTTATGCGGGTATTATTTATGCGTGTATTAGTTATGCAGGTATTAGCTATTCTATCTTTTACTCCGCATAAAATAATACACCTCATAACTTATACATGTATTAGTTATGCAGGTTTTTAAATTGCAAATCAAACGTCATATTTATTTTTTATACATGAATAACTTACTTCCTAACTAGCTACCAAATGTTATATAAACCTATACAGAATTTAATACATGAATAAGCTACCTGTTTACTAGCTACCAAATGACCTCTCTGTGTTTGACTAAGTTTTTTCAAAGTGCTTCCAAATATATTTTCTTAAAAGTGTTTGACTAATTTTTTTAGCTTCTAAAAGATAATTTCTACTACTCCAAAGACACTTATTTTCTTCTTAAAACTTGAATAAATATTTACTTTTCAAAAACATGGCCCCTTAACTTCTCATTCACTTTACAGGCATAGAGCCATAGACCATAGTGATTGTCGCCCCTTTAACTTGAACTTAAACTTGGCACCAAATGGAAGACAAATGTCATAACAAAAACATCAACTTGGCACAATTTATTAAAAGAATCCAAATTGTTACACACATCAAAACATTGTTATTGTCACCCAAAACTTCAGAAAAGAAGAAGAAGAGAACAACTTCCATTTCATTACTGATCTTCTTCTTCTCCTTTGGGAGTGGGAGAGGGGGGGGGGGGGTTGTTGAATGCCCCCTCCCTCTGGCTGGAACATCAAGAAACAATTGCCAGAAACAAGACCGGGATGAAGTTTCTCGTAGGTTTCAAAGTTTTCAAGTTTTTATCAGAATTCAGTGTCCAAAAATGAATGCAAAAAGAGGTAATTTCTTAGTTTGTTACGTTCAGAATTTACTTTGCTTCTTTGTTGTCAACAACCTGTGTTTGCTTCAAAGTTGATCCAGATCAACTACAAATGTGATATCCAGCCTAGTAATGTCAGTCCCAACATGTTTCAATTATTTAGATTTAACTCAAACCTTTCAAAAATTAATAGACACGTGCTCAATAAAATTCAACAACGGTGTTTTTCAATAATAAATATTCACACATAACTAATGAGTCTCCAATTTTCTACTGCACATACTAGTGATTCTTTGAAGAGAAAAAAATTATTGAAGAAACCCCTGATTGTGTTACATTATTGTTTGGGTTTTGTCAAGGGTTCTTTGTCAAACCAATGACTTTTGAGTTTCAACTAACGGTTACAACTTACAATAATAGATTTTTAAGGTAATCTTCACTAGTCAAGTTAAGTCTCCCATGAACGAAGCTTTGTAACTGCAATTGATCCAGTAGAAACTCAACCTAGATTGTGATTTCATAATGAGTTTCTTTTTGGTGTTCTAACATGTTACTCTTTTGGGATGTTTTCCGTTTACCAACAATTAATGTGTAGACATACACATGGTTCTTTAAATGGAAAAACACAAGAATTCTCATCTTGTCTAGGATTGTGTTATCAAGGTATTTATAATTGCTATTTTCTCATATATGTAATTTATTGTACTTGACCTATGTCGCATTAGATGAATTTAAATGGAGAAACATGGTTAGTATTGCGGATTCATATAATTGATCAAAAATTGTTTGGGATCAGAAATTAGGTGAATTTGTGTGCACCTCCTAAATCTCCAAAATTCTTTATGTCTTCAAAATCCAATTATTAGGTTAAGGTAGTTGTGGAAATTGAAACTATAACTTATACATGTAATCTATACATCCATTCCTCCTGGCCCTGAATCCAAAAAAAACAAACAGAAAGAGACTTAGAAAGGGGATATGTCTAATTTGAGACCTTTGGCAAATTGCCACTAATTTGAGGGTAAAACCAAGTTGCTTAATTTGAGGGCATATTGTCACTAATTTGATGCCGCTAAAGAAATGAATACCAGAAATTTGATTATTGCTCTCGTTTATTGAGTTTGTGATTCCAACCCTTTTATCTTACTTCAATACTCAGCTTTTAACTGAAAAAAACTATGGAATGTTGGGACAAACTGAATGCTATTAGAGGTACTAATCATCAAGTTTCTTAATTCACCTTGCATCAACTTATGAATTTAGATTTTATTATAGATAGCTATATATAGAACACTAGCTGTACATTCAATACTACACAGTAAAGGTTAGAATAACAATACATTCCATGTGATTTTGCAGTCATACAAAATTAGATATGATTAAAATAACCACATTTGATAGAGATGTATAACACACATAGTGAGTCAAATGAGAGAAGGTTGCTTGAGATGGCTTAGTCATGTCCAATATAATGTCAACCTCCATATGCACCGGTCTGTAGGTTGGTGAGTGAAGGTCTTAAAAGGATACAAGTAGACCTAAAGTAATATGGAAAAGAAGTTGTCTCGAAAGACCTACAGCCTCTAGAATTCAGGTACAATGGTAGAAAAAGACCTATGTAAGGGATACAATTAGTTAAGATTAAGTTTTAGTCATGTTAGAAAAAGATTAAGTGCTTATGGTTAAAGAAAATATTATACTGGAAGCAGACATACTTGTAGCAGTTTTTGTCTATGAAAAATGAAAACCGTTTAACTATGTTTGAAAACTTTCCTTTCATGCATCGCTTGTTGGTTGAATAAAATGTCATATTTAAATTGCCTAGACTGACATGTCTCTTGTCACCAAATGCTTGTTTCTTGCTTGGTTTTTTTATTGATCCTAACAAGGTCTTTGTCACATTGCTGAAGGATATAAACACTATTTCTGAAAGAATAGCTCAGCCGATTTGGCATGTGAAACGTTCGAAAAAGCAAAATGTGAATAGTGATGTAGTGCATCACAACCAATAGTGGTTAGCGGATGCACTCCCTGTTCTACCTCGAGCTTGACGTGTAGAACAAATTTCATATATCATAATAACTACTAACACTGGAACAGTGTGTATAGCAATGATGCCCTGAACGTGAAAATTTGACAGCATTATCTCGAAATACCAAGCCACCAAAATGCTTAAAATCAGTCAAGAAAAATGCTCACTAATATTCAGCTTAATACTAGGACGGAAAATACCACAACAAACCATGAGTCATCAGGGGGGCTTGTAGCATAGAGGACAAGAGCTGCCAAACAATTTACGGAATGGATAATTAATAGATAGGAACCACATAAAGAATTTGCAAGAAAAGAATCAAAAAGATGTGACAGAAACTTTACCTAGGATAGTCAGAATGATGGAGGACATTCTTGTTGGGCTTGAAAAGAATTTACTCTAGTACGTAAAGAAAATGCAGTGTCAAGGCAAGGCTACACTAAAGAGTGGTAAATCTTTCTTGACCTCTATACAACTTTAAGTATTTGTTCTCTATACTTGTATAGAGGTCAAGAAAGATTTACCAGTCTTCAGTCTAGTCTTGTCTTGACACTGCAATTTCTTTACGTACTAGAGTAAATTTTTTCAAGCCCAATAAGAATGTCCTCTGTCATTCTGACTATCCTAGGTAAAGTTTCTGCCTCATCTTTTTGATTCTTTTCTTGCAAATTCTTTATGTGGTTCCTGTCTATTAATTATCCATTCGTTAAACTATTTGGCAGCTCTTGCCTCTACGCTTCAAGCCCCCCGATGACTCATTGTTTGTTGTGGTAGCTTCCGTCCTAGTATCAAGCTGAACATTAGTGAGCATTTTTCTTGACTGATTTTAAGCATTCTTGGTGGCATGGTATTTCGAGATAATGCTGTCAAACTTTCACGTGCAGGGCATCATTGTTGTACACATTGTTCTAGTGTTAGTAGTCGTTATGATATATGAAATTTGTTCTACACGTGAAGCTCGAGGAAGAACAAGGAGTGCATCCTCTAACTACTTGATTGGTTGTGATGCTTGTGATGCACTCCATCATTATGTGCCTTCATCAGAAGCATTTCCCACCAGAAGACGATTGCAGAATGTTATACGGTGAGCTAATGCTACATGACTTGTTACAACAACAATATTGTATGTCCATGGCCTAGTAGCTTTGGTAGCCTTTTGCTGCATTGCGCCCACATCGGTCCAGGCTAGTCACATTGAAGAGAGAGAGAGATGACATTCTGAAGATAGTTTGTTGAGGAAGTATCTGATTTCCACTAGTCAGTTTTTAAGTTAACTGAGTGAGTTAAACTTAAACTAAAAAAAAAAAAAAGGTTTTCTGATTTTATAAGTGTTCGCTTTAAAATCGAAAATGGATCTTGTAAAAAGTCATAAACTCTTTCCTTGCATTATAGTTTTGGTATGTGATTTCAAGAACCTGGCCTTTAACTTTGACTAAAATGACTCTTGCCTTGATCTGTATCAACGTTGGTAGAAATTGACAAGTATTGAGGACCATAAAAATCCAATATCACACTTAAAATGGGGTGTACGTTAGCCACCATTGGGGTGTACATAGGTCGTGTTGATTTAGGTTTTTAAATTACCAAATTAAATCAATTTAAATTTATAAATCAAATCAAACCAATTAAAGTCTAGTTATAGACGAGTTTAAAATATTTTTTTCGTTTATGAGTTTTTGGTTATGCGTTGCTTCTTCAAGTGTCGGAGAAATATGGAAGAGGTGAATGGAGAAATATCTTTAGTAGCTTCATCTATTTTAGTTCACTCAATTGTTTCAGTAATTATGCGGGGACTGAGGCATAATCATCTGGATAAGTATACAGTTCACGAGTTGTTTTTCTTGTGCACTTTTATAGTAGATTCAACATTTCCCCTTTTAAGAATTTGAAAAAGGTTTCTACTTCTTTCAAATGTTCTCTTTACCCTTGTGGTTTTCCACATGAATAAAGGAAATACTTTGAAATTAGAACTCTGTATATTAAATCATTACCTCAGTATGCAAAATCAGTCATTTCATTTTACATGGTGATGAAAATGAGATTTCAAATAAAGGGGACAGATCAATATTAACGACAGAAAGTGAACACTAGTGTTAGATGCTACTGTCACGCCCCGAGTCGGGATCTTGGACGTGGCTGACACCCGATATTATTTCTAGTACCAGCGAACCGCCTGGCATATCATATGAGCATACATCTAAATATGTAAATAACCAGAAATGAAGTTAAGTCAAAATACGCTTCTTTAAAGGAGTAAGCTTCATCAATATTCATCAAAATCACATACCATTTTTAAGTCTAATAGCCATAAAAAAAAGTCTAAAACAACAATATCTGACTGACATCTAACATAGTATGTGAAGCCTCAACTGAATAACTCTGACTGTCGGGACAAGGCCCCTGGCATACCTTAACAACTGAAAAGAAAAAACCAAATACCATGTTTGGACTAGCCCCAAGGTAGAAGGGAGGCTATCAATTGCAGAATGTAGTAACCTTAGTGATGTGCCGGGTCGTGAACCTGTGTACCTGCACCTGCATCATGAAATACTGCAACGTCAAAGGCGTCAATACATAGAATTCATGGTATGTAAAATCACACGAAGGGACATAGAAAAACATGAAAAATACATTTACCGCAGGAATGATAACTGGATAAGACAAGAAGATGATTTGGAGTCATAACTGATAGAATTAAGTAAAATTAGTCCTCTTTTAATTCTTTATGGGAGCAAATGGAGGTTCGACATAACCACTATGTGAGGACATGAAGTCTAATCTCGGACCGATCAGTTAAGCCGTCGTATACTTTATTGGGCATAGGACATGACATGAAATTTTCTAGCAAGGATCCATAATAAGCCTTTTTTGGGATAGATGAAAGGAGTCGTCAGACTTGCGGAACTGATCTCTATCTTACAACGATAAATGTAGTTTCGGGCATTTGTCATTAGACCTATGCCTTCTCGTTCAGCCATCTAACTACCTTAAGCTCATGAAGTTTATATTTATCTTACTGATTCATGTTCTTAGATTAGCCATATTAGGCTCATATTCATGGTTTATCCACTTTAGGGCTTATGTCTGAGAATTAACCAACTTGGGTTCATATCTGTGATTTAGCCACCTTAGGCTTATAATCATGGATTAGCCACTTCAGACTCATGCTCATAAGTTATATCATTCATTAGCATCATTGAGGACTCATGGGAGGTAGAATCATAATTCATTATGCCATATTAATTCATAAGTTTAAGGATTTTCATAACTTTATGGAAAGTGAGATTTTGGAATCTTCATGTCATTTTTAGCATAACTTAATATTATGGAGATTATATCTTAAGGTCATGAATATATTCTTGAAAATATTCATAGCACTAGAAGTCATACAGATCATGTTATTATGTCATAGTTCATAAGAGAGGAATTTCATGACATTATGGAGTTTATGGAGATTTTGAAAGATTTGAGTCATTATAGCATAGTTAAAAGTTTCATAACATGATGGAATTATGGAACAACTTTAAAGTGTTCTTGTTGTTGAACATAACTAGAAGTGAAATGATTTGAAGTCATCGTATCAAAACAAAGCAAGAACAATCATCTCATTTTTATTGTATAATAGAACTAAAGGGTTCATGTCAAAGATCATGGAGTTTCATCATTATAGCAAATTCTCAAGTTGGGGATTCATGAAATTCATAGGGTTCATGGTAAAAGTTCAGTAGTTCAATCAATCTTTCCAAGGTTCACGAAATTCATAGATTACATAACTTCATAAAATCATACGATTCATAATTTCTTGAGTTCATACCTAAAAGTTTACATAAGGCACATGGATTAGGGTAATCATGAAGTAGGGGGTTTGCCCATGGAAATCTCATAAAGTTTTCTTGAAGAATTCGATTAGATGTCAAGATCAAGGGATTTACTCTAACCCTAATTCATTACGAAAGTAATTTTGAACTGAGGAAGAATAAAATCCATGAGAGAACATAGTGGTAGTAGTCTTACATACCTTGGAGAAGAAGAAAGAATTTGAAAAGAGAATTGAGGAAGGACCTTGCTTGAAAATCTGATGGTTTCCTCCTTGAAGTTTTGGGGAAAGAGAGAGGAAAGGAATTATATCGTCATGACCCAAAAATTCAAGGGTGTGATGGCTCCTACCCCAACTCAACTATCGTAGGTAAGCCTAACTAAAAAAATGTAAGCAACTTACGATAAAGCAGAAATCGGAATAACACGATGAATATATAATAGTATCTCAACTCAGCAATAAACAAAAGGAAAATCGAACAGTAGACCCTAAAACATCCCAAGACTCAGTTGTCACAAATATAAGAGCATTCTCTAAATTCGAAAGTCAAACTACAATATAACTGTCCAAAAAGTGAAGAGACATAAATAAAAATAGATGAAGCTAGGACAGACTCCAAACTCGGATCTCACCACAACTTTGGAAAATAGCAACTCTGCACGATTTCTAGCCACGGGTTCCACTCATACCTGAATCTGCACCGGAAGGATATAGAAAAAGTAGGAATGAGTACGGTCTATATGTACTCAGTAGGCATCATAAGTCGGCTGAGCTTAACCAGATACTATATCAAATAAAGACTACTAAAATAATCATGCACGTAGAAAAATCTCAGCAGTTCAATATCAATACATCACGGAATATCTCAACCAAAACAACAATCCCAAATGGTAATGCAATGTAATAATATAAAATGAGATGCAATGGTCATGCCTACTGGTACACATCCATCCTAGCATATATCACTGCAGAGGTGAGACCCATGGGGGACCTGCGAAGTCCATATACCCTGCCTGGAATTCTGCCTCAGTTGCAATCAATATCAATACTCCATCCAAATTATCGCATTGGATTGGGAATTTTATAAAAGTGAATCTCCACCCGAGATGTCACATGGGATCGGGTTTTATATAAAAAATGGTTCTTCTTTCAAAAATCAGTATTTTCATGGTACAATCCAGTGTTTCATGAGATGAATGCATATTCATGTACACAAAGTAACAAGAATCTAATTTCACCGATATGGTCAAAATTTTAGAATCACAATAAGATCATGAACACCGACTACGAGCCTCAATCTCAATCCAGGAATCTAAGTCCCTTATCCCTCAGCACATACAAGCCCCAATTTAGGCATCATAATAATAATTCAACTTATTTAGTACTTAATTCTCTAATTTCACCCAACTCATAGCATGTTTTACATGATAAGTCCCCACTCAAGCAAAGTCTAAAGAAAGTTAAGTCATAACCTACCTTGAAGCCAAACATCAAAGACTATGCAATCACACTTGAGCCTTTCCTTTACGAATAGCCTTCGAACGAAACCACTCTATCAAAAGCAAGTTCAAGACATAAACACAAATCCAATAAAACTCATATTGCTAAGGTTCTAATTCGAGTCCAAAAAGTTAACTCAAAAGTCAACCCCGAGCCCAAAAAGATAAAATCAGAAATTTATTTAAAAAACACTTTACGCACAACTTAAGGAGTTCAAATATAAAATTTCACAAAAAACAGGATCAATATCGAGCTTGAAATTATCGAATTATCAATCTTTAACTTTACCGAAAAGACTCCAAAATTCAAAGTTGAAAAATAAAGATTTGAAGGTGAATTCATGAACTAATCATCGGAGAATGTGTAAAAGTAGTATAAGAACTTATCTAATCAAAGAAATCTCGAAATCCCACTTTAAAATCACCAAAAATCGAGTTCTAGAGCTCCAAAAATGAGTTATGGAGTTGTGTGTTCGAAGAGAAAATATTAGAATCTACCAGGAATTTCGATCTTCACGATCGCGTGACCCACCATTGGTCTGGACCCGAACCCGTTCAACTTAACCCTTCACAATCGCGATGAGCCCTAAGCCATATCTGATAGAATATACTATTAACCATGTAATTTATGTTATAGTATTATGTTTTCAATCCATGTAAAGACTGTTTATTTTTATTTACTTAATTTAATAAAGTCTTTATTTAAATAGATCATTGTCTCAACATGTGTGTCATTTACTTATACAGTAGACGATTTTGTGTATGGAGTTATTCAACTCATACACGGAAGATTAAAATTGTCGGTTCTTATAAGTTATAAAGTATTGTTCACAATCAGAGATAAAGTAGGACAAATATCTTGATGATTGTAGCACAAGATTAAATATAATTTGATCTTAATTATGAGAGTGGTAATATTCTGACTTCTTGTGCTAGTACATTTTGTATGTATTGAACGGACCAAGTAGAGATGTTCATTTATATTCTGAAAATTAGTAAACAACTTCTCTAGTCCATTACATATACTTATACTCTTAATCTTGATATAATTATTATGATCTGTGTAGTTTGATTTATTATTTTAATCTATTAAAAGGTGAGACTCTATTATGAGTCAATATATTCCTAATAGATTGGATGATAACAAATCACACTAGTGAAATAATAATTAGTTGATAGAACCATGTCTCGGACTTGAGATAGAAGACACCCCTTTATGGATGCTTATAAGTTTTCACGTGTGAAAACCCTGCAGGTGGATTTAATATCTGTAATGTGAAATAAGTTAAGTATAAAAGTAAAGGATTAAATTAATCAATGAATTGAATTTTTTCAGAAATTAATTTTAATTGATTGGTGTCGGTAATTCTAACGTGGAGAGTTAAACAAGGTGTAATGGTAGATTTCGAAACTAAATCGAGGAGTGCAATTACAGATTTTTAGTGGAATAATTTATAATTTATTATGATATAATTAATTCATTCATCTACGAATTAATATTATCATTGGAAACCTCAGTTAATAAATTTATGGTCCCTACTATGCCTGATTAATTAACCAATTTTGAAAAGGAAAAGGAGTACTCGAAAAGAAGCAAATTATTTAAAAAAAAAAAAAAAAAAGTTTGACCGCCAACGTCAAGCCAATGCCTGGCCGACATCAGCAGATGTCGTGCGGCAGGCACTGGCCGACGCCAAGGCAGGCAGGCAGGCCAGCGCGCGCAGACGCATGCCAACACCTTGCCAGCGCCTTGCGAACGCCCAGGCCAGCGCGCGCAGGCGCATGCCAGCGCCCAGGAAGGCAGGCAAGGCCAACGCCCAGGCAGGCAATGGCCAGCCAGTTTTTTCAAAAAAAAAAATTGGATTCCGATTGGCCTAAAATTTGGTAGGTTCATTGGAAACGACCCACTGAGAAATACACGTTGCTTTGCTGTGATCTAGGGCCTTTTTTGGCCATTTGGAGTCGTTTTCATGTGTTTTGGGGCATTTTTCTATTTTCTGAAAAATTAAAAATTTTGAAAAAATTAATTTTTGCTAACCAGTGGTGATAGGGTTCATTCCTTATGATTTCCAATGATAAATAACAGTAATTATATAAGTTTACATGCTAACGTAGGTCATCTTCCCCATCGGATAAACTTGTATAGTGTCAATACTGTGTTTATCTCTTATTTTGATAACTTGTCTAAACTTTCCAACTAAGTTACATGTTGAATCAATAGACAACAGAAAGAGAATATATGCAATAAGATATATATCTAGCTTAAATACGGTTTTCTCTATAACTGAGTTGGTACTGTTTTATTTAAGGGATAACATATCGAACATCACATGTATATTTGCTTGAATAGTTAAGTTTCCTTAACGAATCTAACTGTTTATGTGCATGATTATATGTGTGATGTGTTTTTGTTAGCATGTTTAATGATCTGTTTAATTTCTCAGATTAACCATGACTTCCTTCAATCCCCTTACCTCCATCCTGAATCAAAATAAACTGGAAGGTCCTAATTATGTAGACTGGAAACGGAACTTAGATATTGTACTTACTGCTGAGGATTTCAAGTTTGTGTTGGTTGAAGAATGTCCTATGAAACCAGCGGATCCTACTGATGATGAGGTCAAAGCTTATGATAAGTGGGTTAAGGCTGATGAGATGGCAAGATGCTACATTCTTGCCTCCATGGCGAATGTCTTGCAGCATCAACATCAGTCCATGACTTCTGCTTACGATATGCTTGAATATCTCAAAGAGATGTTCGATGAGCAGAATTGTGCTGCAAAGCAGACGGCCATGAAATCCCTCTTAACTACTAAAATGGCTGAAGGATCATCGGTAAGGGAACACATTCTTAAAATGATGAGTCTGTTGAACGAGCTGGAAATACTTGGTGCAGTTATTGATAAGGAATCTCAGGTGGAGATGGTCCTACAGACTCTGCCGGACAGTTTTCAACAGTTTCGTTTAAACTATAATATGAACAAGATGGACTTGTCCCTTGCGAAACTGCTGAATGAGCTGCAAGCGGCAGAATCTATAATCAAGCAACAAGCTCATCCAGCTGTATTCATAGTTGACAAACCTTCTTCTTCGTCTTCTAAGCCGAAAGGCAATAAGAAAAAGAAGAAGCCCCATAAGGTTTTGGCACCTGGAGGTGCTACTGGTGGTGTAGCTAAGCCTAAGAGTAAGTGCTATCACTACAAGCAACCTGGTCATCACAAGAAACAGTTTTCAGGCTACCTAGCCAAGCTGAACAAACAAGGTACTTCTTTTTTAAATATCGTTGCAACTTTTTTAGAGGCTGTTTCTACCCAATTTTGGGCTATAGATTCGGGAGCCACTAATCATATCTGCAATTCTTTACAGGGGTTTCAGGAAACACGGCGCCTAAATGAGAATGAAGTCAGCGTGTATCAAGCTAATGGGGAGCCAGCACCAGCCTTAGCTATAGGAAATATTTCCTTTTCGTTCCCTGCTTCTAGAACTTTGGTTTTGAATAATGTTCTTTATGTGCCTTCTATAAGAAGGAATTTGTTGTTTATTTCAAGAATAATGGATGATGGTTTTAACATTTATTTTGCTAATAATAGAGCAATTATTAAGCATCATGATCATTTTACACTTTCTGCTCCTAGAATAGATGATCTGTTTGTATTTGATGTATCTCATAATTTGCTACCATCACCAGAACTTAATAATATTGATAAATCAAATAAGAGAAAATGTATTTCAGAATTGAGTAAAACATACTTATGGCACTTACGTCTAGGTCATATTAATATAAATAGAATTTCACGGTTGGTTTCTGATGGACCTTTGAGTTTATTGAAAGTGGAGGCACTTCCAACTTGTGAATCCTCTTTAGAAGGAAAAATGACCAAAAGACCTTTTCCTTCCAAAGGAAATAGAGCCGGTAATAAGTTGGAACTAATCCATTCTGATTTGTGTGGTCCTATGAATATACAAGCAAGAGGTGGATTTGAGTATTTTGTGACTTTCACAGATGATTACTCGAAATATGGATATATTTATTTGTTGCACCGTAAATCTGAATGCTTTGAAAAATTCAAAGAATTTAAGGTAGAAACGTAAAAGCGACATAATAAACATATCAAAACATTACGATCTGATCGTGGTGGTGAATACCTTTCTGTAAAATTCATTAAATACTTATCAGAATCTAGAATTACAACTCAATATTCTGCTCCAGGAACACCACAACAAAATGGTGTAGCAGAACGTAGAAATAGAACTCTTATGGAAATGGTTAGATCGATGCTAAGTTATTCAGATTTGCCTTTTTCTTTTGGGGGGTATGCATTAGAAACTGCAAATTATATTCTGAACTTGGTTCCTTCTAAGTCGGTACCTTTAACCCCATCAGAATTGTGGAGTGGGCGCAAGCCTAGTCTATGGCATATTCGAGTTTGGGGCATGTGCTGAAAGGGAAAACGGATAAATTGGAATCTCGGACAGAAGTATACATTTTTATTGGATATCCAAAAGGAATTAAAGGGGGTTTATTTTATTGTCCTAAGGAACAAAAGGTAATTGTCTCGACAAATGCCAAATTTCTGGAAGAGGATTATTTAATGAACCATGTTCCTAGAAGTAAAATTATTTTACAGGAACTAAGCAATAGAATAACGAATAACGAAACACAAGAACGAATTCCCCAAACTATTATTGACATACCATTGCGTTCACATAGTGAGAAAAATGTCAATAGGCAAGAGGTTGCAGAAGAGGTTGCCCTTGAGCAAACTCCTGACATCTCGCTACCTCAAAGTAGTGGGAGTAATTTCAAGCAACCAGCTATCATGGAGGAAAACGTTCAAGGTGTTCAAAATGTGGTTCCTGATGTAGCAGATCCTGTAGTGACTAGTCGTCGTAGTGGGAGAGTTATTAGAAAACTCGAACGGTTTGCGCTCTTGGAAAATCATACGATAAAATTTCTGAGGAGCCTAATACAGAACCCCTTAATTATGCCGAAGCACTACATGATAAAGATTCTGAAATGTGAATTGTTGCAATGAAATCTGAAATGGAGTCCATGTACTCAAATCAAGTCTGGGAACTTGTAGAACCACCTACGAGAGTCAAACTCATTGGTTGTAGATGGATCTATAAGAAAAAGAGAGGTGTGGATGGAAAAGTGCAAACTTTTAAGGCTAGGCTTGTTGCAAAAGGGTTCACTCAAAAAGAAGAAATTGATTATGAGGAAACCTTTTCGCCGGTAGCTATGCTTAAATCCATTAGGATTCTCTTATCCATTGCTGCTCATTATGATTATGAGATTTGGCAAATGGATGTCAAGACGGCTTTCCTAAATGGAAGTCTTGATGAGTTCATTTATATGGCACAACCAGAAGATTTCGTGGAAAGTGGCAATGAACACATATTTTGTAAACTTAAGAAATCCATTTATGGATTAAAACAGGCATCTAGGGCATGGAATACTTGTTTTGATAATTCGAGTAAGACTTTTGGTTTTGATCAATGTGAAAATGAGTCATGCATATACAAAAAATGGGATGGAGACAGAGTAGCATTTTTGGTTCTGTACGTAGATGACATCTTGCTTATAGGAAATAATGTGAACATGTTGAATTCTGTTAAGGAGTGGTTGTCCTCACGTTTTGATATGAAAGACTTGGGAAAAGCGGCTCATATCCTTGGGATCAAGCTTATGCGAGATAGAAAACAAAGGATATTAGGCTTATCTCAAGCACTTTATATTGACACTATTCTTGCAAGGTTTAGCATGCAAAATTCCAAAAAGGAATTTCTTCCTTTTAGGCATGGAATTACTCTATTAAAGGATCAGTCGCCCAAAATGACTGATGATATAGAAAGAATGAAGGCGGTCCTTTATGCTTCTGCTGTAGGGAGTCTCATGTATGCTATGTTATGCACCAGACCTGATATTTGCTTTGTTGTTGGCATGGTTAGTAGATTTCAGTCTAATCCTGGTCAAGAACATTGGACTGCAGTTAAGCATATAATCAAGTACCTGAAAAGGACTAGGGATTACATGCTTGTTTTTCACTCTGACGATCTTGTGCCTATTGGGTATACAGATTCAGACTTTCAGTCAGATAAAGATTTTCAAAAATCTACCTCGAGATATGTGTTTACTTTAGGACGTGCGGCCATAGTATGGAGGAGTATCAAGCAATCATGTGTTGCTGATTCCACCATGGAAGCCGAATATGTAGCTGCCTCTGAGGCGGCTAAGGAGGCTGTTTGGCTAGAAAACTTTCTGAAAGAGCTTGGAGTGGTTCCTTCAGTTCAAGCATCACTTACACTTTATTGTGATAATAGTGGTGCGGTTGCGAACTCGAAAGAACCACGAAGCCATAAAAGAAGTAAGCATATTGAGAGAAAGTATCATTTGATTCGGGATATAACTCAAAGAGGTGATGTGAGAGTTTTGAAGATTGAGTCGAAGAACAATTTGGCGGACCCATTTACAAAGGGCTTAACTCAGAAGGTTTTTGATAAGCATGTGGAAGAAATGGGTGTTAGAGTTGTGAATGCATGGTTATAAGTCTAAGTGGGAGATTGATAGAATATATTATTAACCATGTAATTTATGTTATAGTATTATGTTTTCAATCCATGTAAAGACTGTTTATTTTATTTACTTAATTTAATAAAGTCTTTATTTAAATAGATCATTGTGTCAACATGTGTGTCCTTTACTTATACAGTAGACGATTTTGTGTATGGAGTTATTCAACTCATACACGAAAGATTAAAATTATCGGTTCTTATAAGTTATAAATTATTGTTCACAATCAGAGATAAAGTAGGACAAATATCTTGATGATTGTAGCACAAGATTAAATATAATTTGATCTTAATTATGAGAGTGGTAATATTCTGACTTCTTGTGCTAGTACATTTTGTATGTATTGAAGGGACCAAGTATAGATGTTCATTTATATTCTGAATATTAGTAAACAACTTCTCTAGTCCATTACATGTACTTATACTCTTAATCTTGATATAATTATTATGATCTGTGTAGTTTGATTTATTATTTTAATCTATTAAAAGGTGAGACTCTATTATGAGTCAATATATTCCTAATTGATTGGATGATAACAAATCACACTAGTGAAATAATAATTAGTTGATAGAAACCATGTCTCGGACTTGTGATAGAAGACACCCCTTTATGGATGCTTATAAGTTTTCACGTGAAAACCCTGCATGTGGATTTAATATATGTGATGTGAAATAAGTTAAGTATAAAAGTAAAGGATTAAATTAATCAATGAATTGAATTTTTTCAGAAATTAATTTTAATTGATTGGTGTCGGTAATTCTAACGTGGAGAGTTAAACAAGGTGTAATGGTAGATTTCGAAATTAAATTGAGGAGTGCAATTATAGATTTTTAGTGGAATAATTTGTAATTTATTATTATATGATTAATTCATTCATCTACGAATTAATATTATAATTGGAAGCCTCAGTTAATAAATCTACGGTCCCTACTATGCCTGATTAATTAACCAATTTTGAAAAGGAAAAAAGGAGTACTCCGAAAGAAGTAAATTATTTTACTAGTCTTTTAAATGTTTGTTTTAACATAATATTTTTAAATCAGAAAACATTTAAGGAGTATTAAAAACTTTTTAATGATAATTATGGATAAAATCGTTTTTACCATTTATGGGAAAAATATTTTTGCATAATTATGAAAAAAACGTTTTATGTGTTGATGGTGAATTAAACCACGCTCTTAATTGCAAATTGTGCATAAAAGAGGTGGTTGTTCTTCACCAAAGATGATCCTTTTTCTGAAAAATAAAATCACTTGTCCACCCAAGTTTTGGTTAGAGGATTAATCAGGAAATAGTAGAAGACTGTAGTTCTGGATTTCGTGGTCTCAGCAGTTCTAGATTCCGTGGTGATAAACGAAATCAGTGAAAGCTTCAACAAGTAAGTATCTTTTGATTTTCATTTTTAGTTATATTATCTGTAAATCATGTAAGCTTGTGATCCGTACTCATGCTTCCGATGTGTGTTTAAATTGTGTTCTCTAACAATATCTACGTGATTGCGACCCCTCACCCATGCAATCATGATGCTTAGTGCATTTTCCTATCTCGATCGCGGTAGCCGCCATGCGATCGCGATGAGGAAAGACACAATCACCAACACTAGCAACTCAGCAACAATAGAAGATCAAAAATCTCCCCGAATGGACCCTCAGAATTCATTCAAAATTCTGTGAACACAAACTAACTATGCTACTAGAGCAAAATCGACATTTCAGACTCAATGAAATCATCAAATTCGTTAGTAGAAGTTGCTATCATCAAATGTTGTCCAAAGTCAACTATATGACAAAACTTCCAACTTTCTAACCAACTACCCAAAATATATCTGAATGCCTCGGGACACGAACCAAAAGTGCTACTAGCCTAAAAATGACATTTTGGAGCTAACAGAACTGACAGAATTCTCATGCGATACTCCAAACTCTAAATATTAACCAAAGTAAACCATATCAACTTCCAAGCCTTCCAAAATAAAAAAACTCGCTTAGAATCCAATCAAACACCTTGGAAACTGTGTCACCCACTTCTGTGGGCCACAAATACCATAATACAACTACGGAGAAGAGTAAAATAGTTAAAATGCAAAAAAAATTCAAAAATCACTATGAAGGTTATTACATATATTTATACATCTGTGTAACCAACCCTTATGGGAAGTTTAAAGGTCATATATGATGGTTTCTAAAATGTTTAGGACCAAAATACCTTAAACTTTAGCTTTAGGTACGTGGCTCACTTACGTAACCCACGTAGCCTCCCTATCTGACCCACGTACGTCTAGGCATGCTCCTGGCAGCATGCTGGAATTGTTCATGCAGCCTACGTGGCTGGCTACATGACCCACATAGGTCTACTTTTATTAAAATGATCATAACTTTTTACTCAGGAACCGGATTGATGAGCGGTCAGTGGAGTTGGAAAGAAGACTCAAAACCTCCAATTTGGTAGGTATTAGGTCACGTAATTCTTCGTATTCTAGGAGGAATAACTGTTTGAAGTTGATCCTAGTAAACCTTATACGAAAACTTAATCGGTAGAGATGTTTTCAACTCAACTTTGTGCTAGGGGTTTCTTATGACCTTGATTCACATCCAATACACTCCCTACACATAAGGATTGACCTTCATACCTAGGTACAATAAATTCATCAGGTTCAGATCTATCAACATACTTAGAATAATTCAAATCTTAGCCTGAAAGTTCGAGTTGTTACAGCTACCTTGTGAAATTCAATTAATAGCTTGGACCCTCTTGCTAAAAGAACAGTTGCATAGGCGTGCATGTGGAAATCTTACTTGAGATTGATAGTCTTATTAATGGGAATTATAGGATATTTAGCACAATATACTAACAAGCAAAGTGCACTTCAAGGAATATGAGTGTCAAAAACATGTTATACATTGTCAAACATGAGATATAATTGTCTTTACTTTATTGATAACAGAAGTATAATATGAGCTATTGATAACAGAAGTATAACAGAAGTATTAATTTTTAGAAGTGCATCTCTTCAGCTATCAGGTTTTATATTTCTATCGATTCATATGGACTTAATTTTTCTTTTGTTGTTTATAAGTCTGTTGAGATTGGTAATCTCCAATCTCAACAGTGAAAAAACCATTTTAAGGACACACTGAAAGTAGTTTTTAGCTCTTTCCTGGTACCATTCTAATATGTGTAATTAGACCCTTGTGATCCAGTCCTTTCTCAAATCTCGCGCATAGCAGGTACTTCGTGTAATGGGTTGTTATCAATCAGAACCATTAATTTTCGTATCATACAAAATGAACGAATCAGATCTGATGTAAAATTTTATTTTTTTAAATTCAGAGGTTATTACAAGTGTAGCAGTGTATGTGGATATCCAGCAAGGAAACACGTGGAAAGGGCAATGGATGATCCTACGATGCTGATTGTGACTTATGAAGGGGAACACTGTCATACGCAAGTCGCGATGCAGGAGAACAGTTCTCAAATGGTTGTGTTTGGGTCAATGAAAGAGAAGAAAGAGTGAAATGAAAGATAGGGGGGAGGAGTTGTAGGGTGATTTTGTAGTCTGGATGTAGTGGAGGGGTAAAAATGATATTTGAAAAAAGTTAGGAGGTCACAAAGAGTAGAGAACTGTTCCCCCCCCTCTAACTTTCATTTCGCTCTTTCTTCTCTTTCATTGACCCAAACACAACCATTTGAGAGCTGTTCTCCTAGATCGCGACTTGCGTATGACGATGTTCCCCTTCATAAGTCACAATCACCACCACAGGATCATCCATTGCCCTTTCCACGTGTTTCCTTGCTGGACATCCACGTACGCTGCTATACTTGTAATAATACCTGAATGTAAAAGAATAAAATTTTACAACAGATCCGATCCGTTCATTTTATATGATACAAAAAATAACAGTTCTTATTAATAATAACCCAGTACACGAAGCACCTGCTATGTGCGAAATTTGAGAAAGGACTGGATCACAAGGGTCTAATTACGCATATTAGAATGGTACCAGGCAAGAGCTAAAAACTACTTTCAGTGTGTCCTTAAAACATTTTCGCTGTTGAGATTGGAGTTTACCAATCTCAATAGACTTATAAGCAACGAAAGATTAAGTCCATCTGAACCAATAGAAATACAAAACCTGATAGCTGAAGAGCTGCACTTCTTATTTAATAACAACATATTTGCTTAATACTTTATGAAGAAGGAAGCATCTCATGTTTGACAACCTATAACATGTTTTTGACACTCATCTTCCTTGAACTGCACTTTGCTAGTTAGTTTATGATGCTAAATAGTTTATGACACTCAATAGTTTGTAGCAAATCTGAAAGGAAAATTTGTATGCAACTGAATATCATGCAGAGAGAGAGAGCGCGAACAATTCTTACCAAGTGAAGGAAGTTCTAGTTTAAGAAAAGCTCTTCATTGGGGAAAGGATTGATGATCTTTAGCACTTGAGAAAAAATAGAAAAGAAACGGTCGGAGGAGATAGAGGGGGGCAAACAAGTGCAATCTAATTTTATATGAGAAAAAACAAGTGTATA
This sequence comes from Jaltomata sinuosa, assembly GCA_003996215.1. Taxonomy (NCBI): domain Eukaryota; kingdom Viridiplantae; phylum Streptophyta; class Magnoliopsida; order Solanales; family Solanaceae; genus Jaltomata; species Jaltomata sinuosa. Next base: position 129,550 of record QJPP01002103.1, on the reverse strand, counting down.
TGGATTTCCGTTACTTACCTTTAGCACTTTATGAGATGCATTTAATTCTTTTTTCCTATGGAAATTTCACTTGGTAAAATCTAATTAAATATACTTACCTTTGGCACTTTGTGAGATGAATTTAATTCTTTTTTCCTTTGATAATTTCACTTGGTCAAATACTTACCTTTAGCACTTTATGAGATGCATTTCATTCTTTATTCCTATGGAAATTTCACTTGGTCAAATCTAAATATACTTACCTTTGGCCCTTTGTGAGATGAATTTAATTCTTTTCTCCTTTGATAATTTCACTTGGTCAAATACTTACCTTTAGCACTTTATGAGATGCATTTAATTCTTTTTTCCTGTGGAAATTTCACTTGGTCAAATATAAATATACTTACCTTTAATTTGGCACTTTGTGAGATGAATTTAATTCTTTTTTCCTTTGAAAATTTCACTTGGTCAAATCTAAATAAACTTCTCTGGCAAAAGTATTCTATCTTTTTTCGCAATTTGAAGATCAAATTTGCAGTGTTGCTTTAAGAGTAGGTATAATAGTTTAACCATGATAGTTTTTTGATAACCGTGGTGTCCGGGTCTCTCGACTAATTTCATTTAATACCTGCCAACAATAGGTATCAGGTAACTTCATCCACCAAGGCTAAGACGAATGGGAAGAAATCACCTAATTTTTTTTTTGTCTTAACTAGGATTTGAACCTCAGGGTTCTTTATTCACTTCATTGACCACCTGGCAACACGCAACAACTTTTTTATAGTGGACCTACATAAATGTTACCTAGGATAATAAGCTCATAAGCTTGGTCTTACTGTTGGATTTTTAAGACGTGTGAATGGAAAATAAATAGATGTTTTTTTCTAAATGGATGCATTTTGAATAGGCACCTTTCCATATTGAATGGGTTATGATCTTTCTGATGGGTTGTGACCTTTCCGATGGGTTGTGACTTTTCCTATTAGTTGTGACCTTTCTGATAAGGCACAATAAGCACATTTTCATCCTACCCTTTGGTGACTATAAATAGAAGAGTTTTTTCTCATTTTTTAAATTGAATTTTCTGCACTTCATCTGCATATTTTCTCACAAATAAAAATATAGAGTCATGTGTGATTTATTGTCGATCGTTGAGTATGACGAAGTCGTTGGCGTTTGAGGTACCGCTACTTCAGCAACAGGTATATTCATTTTATGCTGGAAGGAAATAATCCTAAACCTCGGGTACAGTGAGGAGATTAAATTCCTTAAGTACACACAGTGAATTCTGTGGACTCGAATTTTAAGTAAAGGTTTTTCTTTTCTGCTTTTCAGTTTATTTTAATTTTCTGGTTTACTAATTTGAACACAGGATACCAACACTTACTTCACCGTCCAGAAAGGAAAGAAGACTTTCATCTCGAGCACATGCAATGGAACCGTAGACTGTTACGAAATCCAACAACAACAACAACAACATACCCAGTGTATTCCCACAGCGTGGGGAGACTGTTACGAAATCCAATCCACAAAATAATTTGATCTATGGATAGTGTCACTTGGGTGCTTCAATCATTAATTATCTTTCTGGAAAAAAAATTTCGTTCATGAATTACTTGTTAAAAAAATTTGTGCACTTGATAGAAGAAATATATTAGAGATCTTCTCCAGTGGTTCAACATGATAAAGCCAAAGGAGTCCATACTCCCTTTGCTTCCTCGGCCATTTTGAAATTAGATGATAGCTCTCCGCCTACAGATTATAAAATGTATAGGAAGCTCATAGGTTCTCTTCAGTATCTATCTATCACAAGGCCTGACATTGTCTTTGCCGTCAATCATTTATCTCAATTCATGCACAAACCCTCCTACCAACATTTGCAAGCTGCAAAAAAGGTATTGCGGTATCTAAAAGGTATCAATCACCTTTGCTTACTCATTCGACCAGTTGCACCATTAAATCTAATCACTTATTCAGATTCTGATTGGGGTGGGAATCCTGATGACCGATTCTCTACTAGTGAATATGTTGCCTTACTTGGTGGCTCTCCTATCAGGCTGGTCGTCTAAGAAGCAATGGACGGTGGATCGCTCTTCCACTGAAGCCGAGTACAAAGCCATTGCCAATGCTACTGCTGAAACAATCTGGATTGTCAATCTTCTCAAAGAACTCTGCTTCTCCATTCCAAACACTCCAACCATCTGTTGTGACAACCTTGGTGCCACTTTGCTCTACCAAAACCCAGCTTTCCATACACGTATGAAGCATCTTGATTTGGATTATCACTTTGTTAGGGAGCGGGTTCAAGATAAGTCTCTCATTGTCTGTCATGTTCCATCTTCTCTGCAGCTAGCTGACTCTCTTACGAAGATCCTACATGCTGCCAATTTCCTCTCGTATCGATCCAAGATAGGTGTTGTTGAACCACCACTTATCTTGCAGGGACATAAGAAGGAAAGATAATCCTCGTGATCTCTTCCCTTGATTCTTTCTGATTTTGCAATCTTTTTTAGATCTTCATATTTTGTTAATATCCCTTATTTTCAGTAATCTTCTGATTCTTTTTATTTAGTCTCTTTTGTATCATTAAGCAATCTCAGCTCCTCCTTATGTATTTAAAGATGATCAATGTAATACAAAAATTGAGCCTTTTGCAAAACCCTTCTGCTTCTTTAATTGTACCTTCTCACAAAAAAAATTAATCTTATTTCTTTTCCAAGTGTAATCCAATCTTTAACTTTTTTTTTGCTTCAAAGATACTCCTCTATTCTATTTTTGTATGACTATATTTCCTTTTTTGTCTGTTCGAAAAAAAATGACAACTCCATGCCTACTCATACACCAGTATATAAAATGAAACCGAGGGACTACATCGCAGTGACACATAGTTTTTTTTTCCAGGAAAATCGATATTATATGAAACAAATAAAGCAGCATATGAACTTACATATTATTCAACAAATTAGAACAAGATGTTTATCCGAACTTGGAAATCGCCAACTTCTTTAGAGATCTCTCTTGATGTTCAACAAAGCCATTGTTCTGAGAGAAATCGGTAAGAAACAATTATTTGGTCTTGAATTTGTGTGTGACTAGCTACAATAGGTAAACCAATGTTGGTTAAACAAAAATGGGAGGAAAATGCATATAATCGGTGCTCTCTAGGTGTATTAAATTTCTTTTGTTTTGTTGATATGGTATATTTCACAGTTTATATATTATCAGTGCAAATTAGAGACTATAATTAATCTCATAACACTTGTCAAGTGCCTTTCAATCATCTTGCAATATTTTTTTAAATTTTTAACAAAAATTGTACTATCAGATCACTCATACATAAATAAACTACATGCTATGATAGGTACACATGACCTGATAATGTAAAATTTTATTACACTTAGGGATCATTTGGTAGCTATTAGAATTATGCAGGTATTAGTTTATGAAGGTATTAGTTATATGGATATTAGTTATTTCATCTTCTATCTTGCATAAGATAATAGACAGATTTTCTCATAATATGGATATGAGTATTAGTTATGCGGGTATTATTTATGCGTGTATTAGTTATGCAGGTATTAGCTATTCTATCTTTTACTCCGCATAAAATAATACACCTCATAACTTATACATGTATTAGTTATGCAGATTTTTAAATTGCAAATCAAACGTCATATTTATTTGTGTTTGACTAAGTTTTTTCAAAGTGCTTCCAAATATATTTTCTTAAAAGTGTTTGACTAATTTTTTTAGCTTCTAAAAGATAATTTCTACTACTCCAAAGACACTTATTTTCTTCTAAAAACTTGAATAAATATTTACTTTTCAAAAACATGGCCCCTTAACTTCTCATTCACTTTACAGGCATAGAGCCATAGACCATAGTGATTGTCGCCCCTTTAACTTGAACTTAAACTTGGCACCAAATGGAAGACAAATGTCATAACAAAAACATCAACTTGGCACAATTTATTAAAAGAATCCAAATTGTTACACACATCAAAACATTGTTATTGTCACCCAAAACTTCAGAAAAGAAGAAGAAGAGAACAACTTCCATTTCATTACTGATCTTCTTCTTCTCCTTTGGGAGTGGGAGAGGGAGGGGGGGGGGGGTTGAATGCCCCCTCCTCCTGGAACATCAAGAAACAAGACCAGGATGACATTTCTAGTAGATTTCAAAGTTTGCAAGTTTTTATCAGAATTCAGTATCCAAAAATGTTGCAAAAAGTGGTATACTTCTTTCTTACTAAGTTTATTCCTTCTTATAGAAAATATAGAGTTCCAAATACTTTTTCTCATTTGTATGCTCCATATTTCTTTCTTTAAGCCGGTCCCATTGTCAACATTTCTAACCATGGTGAATTATTATTTTATCGAAACTTACTCCTTATAATTTAGCTCTATCATGAATATCCTTTTTCGTTCTCATCTTTCCTCATCAAAGCTATTTCCTTATTTTGGCATTCGTTATTTAGCCTCTTCTGTTGTAGATGGTTGTAAACCTATATAATAAATGTTTAGCATATATAGAGTGAATTGATTCATGAACCATCTCATCCACCTGTAGCTTATTTAATTCATTACTTAACTCTTGTATTTTAAAGACCTTTCTTGTAGATATGGAAAGAAGCAAGCATCGACTGAATATGCAATATCGCCTTCTGTACTGAGGAGGACAAAGTATCGAGAATTCCCAGGCCCTCTACTGCTTGGACAAAGGTGAATTTCCTACATGTTTGCTTAAAGGACCAAATTGGTTTGGTTCTGATCATCTAATTTAGTTGATTGTGTTTCAATTTCGATATTTATGCATCGCTTGTTGGTTGAATAAAATGTCATATTTAACGAAAAAACCATTTTCTAAATTGCCTAGATTGACATGTCTCTTGTCACCAATTGCTTGGTTCTTTATTGAGCTTGACAAGGTCTCTCCGTCTCTGTCACTTTGCAGGATATAAAAACTATTTCTGATAGAATAGCTAAGCCGATTTGGCATGTGAAATGTAAATAGTGATGGAGTTCATCACAATCAATCAAGTGGTTAGCGGATGCACTCCTTGTTCTGGCTCGAGCTTGACGTGTAGAACAAATTTCATATATCATCACGACTACTAACACCGGAATAGTGTTTACGATAATGATGCCCTGCACGTGAAAATTTGACAGAATTATCTCAAAATACCATGCCATCAAGAATGCTTAAAATCAGTCAAGAAAAATACTCACTAATATTCAGCTTAATACTAGGACAGAAGTTACCACAACAAACCATGAGTCATCTGGGGGGCTTGTAGCATTTAAGATGAGAGCTGCCAAACAATTTAACGAATGGATTATTAATAGACAGGAACCACATAAAGAGTTTGCAAGAAAAGAATCAAAAAGATGAGGCAGAAACTTTACCAAGGATTATCAGAACGACAGAGGACATTCTTGTTGGGCTTGAAAAAAATTTACTCTGGTATGTAAAGAAATTGCAGTGTCAATACAAGACTAGTCTAAAGACCAGTAAATCTTTCTTGACCTCTATAAAATTCTAGAAAACTTGAAGTTGTATAGAGGTTAAGAAAGATTTACCAGTCTTTAGTCTAGTCTTGTCTTGACACTACAATTTCTTTACATACCAGAGTAAATTTTTTTCAAGCCCAACAAGAATGACCTCGTTCGTTCTGACTATCCTACGTAATGTTTCTACCTCATCCTTTTTATTCTTTTTTTTGCAAATTCTTTATGTGGTTCCTCTCTATTAATTATCCATTCTTTAATCTGTTTGGCAGCTCTCATACTAAGTGCTACAAGCCCCCTTGATGCCTCATGGTTTGTTGTGGTAACTTCCGTCCTAGTATTAAGCTGAATATTAGTGAGTATTTTTCTTGACTGATTTTAAGCATTCTTGGTGGCATGGTATTGTGAGATAATGCTGTCAATTTTTCACATGCAGGGCCTCATTGTTGTACACATTATTCTGGTGTTAGTAGTCGTTATGATATATGAAATTTGTTCTACACGTCAAGCTCGAGGCAGAACAAGGAGTACATCCATTAACCACTTGATTGGTGCACTTCATCATTATGTGCCTTCATCAGAAGCATTTCCCACCAGAAGATGATTGCAGAGTGCTATACATTTAATACTACACAGTAAAGGTGAGAATACTTTTAGTGTATTGTCGATCTTTTTGTACACTTATCAAAACTTCCACATAATGCCCTATAGTTTAAACCTTTTGATACTAGTCTGATCAGTTCATACGGATAGTTTCAATAGTTCACTGAAATTTTTGATCAGTTTAGTATTGGAATAGTTTTGTGGGAGCAACAGTTTGGAAGAACTATTATTGTCCCAATCCCTATTTGCTAAGTATTTCACGATACTTTTGTCGCTTTTGAGGTGTTATAATTAAGGAGGCTTTAGAAAATTGTAAGTCCAAATTGGTGAATTGTGCATAGAAGAAACTGATAAAATCCTTTTGCAGTCTGTTTCTCTTATTTTTATAGTTATATTTGTTTGTCATACCCTTATATACTAACATGTGGAGAAACAAACATAGATGTAACAAAAGGTATGAAAATACACAATATATTATTCCATGAATTAATAGGTATACATACTTGTACGTAGAATCCTAACTATGGATGATCCTAGAGATACGATATCAATCCCTACAATTATGCGCAGGACTACATTCATTGTTTAACAATAGACATTAGAGTAAAGGCTCTGATCTAGCTCATGCTTGAAAGATTTGATGCTTAAATTCATTTGGTAGGTCAGTATCCCATTAAATGTTAAGAATATACTTAGATTTCACGATATGTTTGTCGTTAATAAGATGTTTAATTAAGAAACTGATAAGATCCATTTTCAATCAGATCTGTACACCTACCACTTTGGAGAATTGTATTTCAAGTTGAGAAGTCAAATAAGACTTTTAGTTCAGCTGAGAGTGGGTATAAGATAGTGATTGGGTGGATTGAGGGATTCAAATGGTTGTTGTTACTACTCCCTCCGTCCTAATTTATGTGATGCACATTTCTTTTTTAGTTTAAAAGAATTATACCTTTCTATATTTAGGAACAATTCAACTTTGAACTTTCTACTTTGTCCATTAGTTAATGAGATCATCTATAGACACACAAATATCTATGGCTTGTTTAGACTATAAGTTTCAAAAGTCTTTCTATGTTTCTCAACGTCGTGTACAGTCAAAGTCACACATAAAATGGGACAGAGGGAGAAATATACATATTTGTGATGAGTGTGGGGCATCGTTATTGGTGAATGTTATGTACCTAATTTAGTTGTTTGAATGTCTATTATTATTCCTAAATGGTGTTTGAATTTATATGAAGTATAACACTTTTTTCTTATGCTTGTCAACTAGACTTAGCGGAATGTCCGGGGGGGAAACCGATCGTTGAAATAGTGTGTCGGCAGCAGTGTTCTTGCTTAGCGGGATCAGGTCACCAATCAGCGACATGGTTTAAGAATGAATATCCGTAACTTGCATTCCAGTACTTAAACTGACAAAATGGAAAAAATAATCAAGACCTGGCTTAAGGTTAACCCTTCCACACTCAGGGTCCAGAACGGGAAAAGGAGAATGAGTAGGATAGGTTTGATTTGAGTAGAATTTATGATCGTGAAGTTTTAGTTCTGGAATAAATTCCATAACAATATTTTTTCTGTTTATGATTTTTTGGTCATAGGTTTGCTATTGCTGCCATTTCTGTTGTTTTTCTATAACATGGATCAAGCGTATGTTTGGATAACAAGTGACCAGCAATTTGCAGCATGTCACCAGACTCTTCTAGTGATTGATCTAGCCAACTTATTGTCCAACACCATTCATAAAAAGAATGGAGGTGCATCACTTTTTAAGTTTGACATGGTTAAGCATGACTGTGGTGGACATTTTAGTAAGCTTGCTTCTATTTCACCGAGCTTTTTCCATTCTCGAGATAGCAGTGGAACATATGTCACTTGTTAAGGAAACTAGACTGCTCCCCTCTGGCATAAGGATTGTCCATGCCTCTGAACTAGTTACAACTGCTTGCTTTACTCCAAGTTATTTTGTTGGGGCTGTTTTAATTGTCTGGTTGGCTAGCATTGGCACACTTTGTCCTGTCGATCCTTGCTGATTCTAGATGTCGGAAAACTCACTGTCATGATGTATAAATTCTTGGTCAAGCCTACTCATCATAGGCCGGATGTCTTTCTTGTTTGGACTGATTGGTATGATATCAAAGTCTTGGTGGACGAGTTTCGTGTGCAACCAAATGTTAGTTTATACTTTATTGAGTTCATGCTTTTGTGGAGGATCGCTACTGGAATGTTTGCCTTTGTTCTTTCCTTTAGCTTTTTGCTAACAACATCGAAAAGATGGCAAGCAAGGATCAATATGCTGGGCCGATTACGATCGCACTTAAATTAATAAATCTGTTACTATCTACTAAGAGCCACAATGGCCAAGGTTTTGAGTGGTCCATAACAGGTGCATTAGATCACATATTTTTATTGAGATACTTGGTTAGGATCCCACGAATATCATTATAATTGACTTGAATCTTGAGGACAATGTTTTTATTGAGGACAAGAATATTTTTATGAATTAAACTAACAACTATTTGACTGAGAAGAAGCAATAGGATCAAAAGGCTTTCACACATGTTGATTTGGGATCCAGACTCATGTAGCAACTAGTTAAAGAGGACAAGAAATTAGAAAGAGAGGTTATGAGATTATGATTATGCTTAGCAAAGACTGTATTTTTCATCCCCAATTTTCAGTGTCTCTCATCCCCTTCAACTATCTATACTCTATAGTTACTTTACTCGCAAGTATTTTCTATTATAATTCAATAGTTTGAGTTTGCAACTATTTTCCCAAAGCTGTAATTGTATTCCACTTATTAATATAGCAAAGAGTTTGGATATTGTTACAGTTTATCCTTCTTCAATTCAGAAAATATTAAATTATAAAAATATTTTATATTTATTAGAAAAAATAATTTTATTGTTATCTAAATGAAAATTAATGATGAGTTAGTATGATCTTATATATAAAAAAAAGTTAATGACGGGTTACAATATTTTTATTAGAAAAATGTGTCTAAAAAGAATGAAAAAGGGTCAAAAATATCTTTAAACTATGAGAAGTTGAACAAAAATATCCTCCTTTAATAATTTGGTACAAAAATGCCTCTGCTGCTACTACTTTGGTCCACAATGCCCCTGACGTTCACTTTGGTCTAAAAATGCTTTTATTGTTACATTTGGGTCAAAAATGCTCTTTTTCTAATAAACATATTGTTTCTTTTTAAATACATATTTTTCTAATTAAATATTAGTTTTAAAGAAATTTTTTTGTATTTTTTTTTAACTAATATAAAAGTTGAAAGTAATCTTTTTTCTTCTTAATCTCCTTTTATCAATCAAAATAGAATTACCCCAATAGATATAGATATAGATCATAATAACCTCATCAAAATAATTTTCATTAGATAAGAATTAAAAGCAATTCCTAGTAAAATAGAAAATATTTTTATTTCTTAATCTTTTTCGATTGAAATAGGATAAACATTTACTAATATATCCCTTAATTCTAAAGTTAATATGAAAAAAGGGTTTACAATAACTCCATCAGCGATATTTTAAGCATATTTTGTGATTTGAAGCAAATAATTTTTTGTGTTTTATGATATTATGATTGTTGTATTTTAACTTTAAAACTAAGGATTATATTAACAAATGCTTATCCTCTTCAATTCAGAAAATATTACGAAATAAATTGTTTTTCTATTTTATTAGGAAAAAAAATTATCGTTATTTATATGAAAATAAATGATGAATTACTATGATCTTATATATGAAAATTAATAATGGGTTACAATAGTTTTATTAGATAAAATGTGTTTAAAAAGAAAAGAAAAAATATATTTATTCGAAAAAAGACATTTTTTACCCCAAAAGTAATAATAGGAGCATTTTCGGATAACTATTAACAGGAAAAGTATTTTTTTGACTAAATTATGAATGTCAAGGATATTTTTGGACCAAGTTATTAACGAGAATAATTTTGTTCAATTTCACATAGTTTAGGGGCATTTTTGACTCTTTTTGATTTTTTTAAATATAAAATTTGACCTATAAATCTATATAACAACATATCTAGTATAAATATAATCCACAAAGTAGGATTTGGTGAGGGTAGAGTATATGCATACCTTAGCTCTACCTCAGAGGTAGAGACCCCTGGATCAAGGGAAAAATAGTCCAAAGCAGTCCAGAAAAAAAAATAGAAGTACAAGAAAAACAGATAGTAATAAAACATCAGATAAACCCATAAGTTTATATTATATATATATAAAAAAGACACATACTATTGTTGATTTATTGAATCAGTGAATCTTTGTAAAATTATGTATATTTGAAAGTTTATAATAACATGTAATCACAAATATTTATTTATAAAAAGAGCATGGAGATATGTGATTTACTAATTTGACGTCTTAAAATATTTGATACCTTACTTATGAACTATGATTTGTTCATTTGGTAAGATTGTATAACAGTTGAGAAAATTTTGACTGTTTTCACGTATAGAATTTTCATGTTTGTAATTTCAACTACAAATTAATCTGATTTTAAATCATGTCCAAACAATCTTAAATTTCAAACTAAGGGCTCGTTCGGACATGTGATATGAATTCAAATAATGATATGGAATCAGATTGAGAAAAAGTTGAAGTTTTGTTTAGACATGTAACTTGAATTTTTTAATTGTATTTTTTTCTTCATAAATATGAAAACTCCCACAAGTTGTGAAAATTATCATAAATTTCTCAATTTTTATACAATCTTATCAAATGAGCAAATCATAATTCATAAACAAGATATCGGAATATCCTAAACCGCTGCATTTATAAATCGCATATCTTCATGTTTCTTTTATAAATAAATATTTGCGACCACAAACTTTCTTTTATAAAGATCCACTAATCACAATAGTAATAACTAGTTATTGTTTAATATAATCCTTTCACATGGTACATACAAACTCTTCACATCAAGCATGAGTCTTTTTCTGCAAAAATTTAAAATGATGAATTTTTCTTTTTTACAAAGTATAAACTTATGGATCAAGTTTAAATTTAAAAAATTAAAAATTATTATTTTTAATCTCAAATCATGTTTTTTTCTTTTTGAGAAATTAGGATTTGAATCATGATAATAAATAGCATGTTCAAATAATGATTTGAAATCATGACTTTATATTGCATGTTCAAACGCAAGCTAAAACTTATTCATAGTCACTAATAAATAAAACGGAAAAGGGCCAAAAATACACTCAAACTATTTGAAATAGAGTAAATATACCCTCTGTTTCATTTTGGCCTCAAATATACCCTTGCCGTTAATATTTTGGACTACAAATACCCTCCAACTTAACACCCCATTTTCTGTGATGATTTGGCAGCCACGTGGCCAGACAACTAGGACAAGGTCATTCCACATGGCTGTCACCTAGGATCCCATTAAATTTACGGAAAAGGGCCATAAATACCCTCAAACTATTTGAAATAGAGCAAATATACCCTGTGTTTCATTTAGGGCTCAAAAATACCCTTGTCGTCAATATTTTGGACCAGAAATACCCTCCAACTTAACACCCTATTTTCTGTGATGATTTGACAACCACGAGGCCGTCCAACTAGGACAAGGCCGCTCCACATTGCTGCCACCTAGGATTTCATTAAATTTAATAGTCTGACCCATTTTTTCAATGATCCGACCCACTAATTGCTCCAATCCACTCTCAATTAAAAGCTATACTAAACCTAACCCACATTATTTGATAAAAGACTTCAAACAAATCTGATATGGGCATAAAAAGAAATTCTTGCAAGTATTAGTATTTAGCATGCCGTTAAAACAGAAAAAATACAATTTAGCAACTATATAGGCATCTATATTGGAGGCTTTTTTTTAAAGGATAGCTATTATTTATAAACTAAGGTAGAGCGTACATCGAAAATACATCTTCACTATCAGTGATAAGTATCTTACTAAATACTACAAAGAAATTAAGAAGATGACCCACAAAATTGTACTCACTATTGAGAAAAGAAGTAATGATGATATGAAGAAGCAAGAAACAAAAACAGATCAAATGGATGATTTGGTGAGTCTACGGTTGGAGGGTGATAATTTACTAACTGAGTTATTTATTGGTTAAGTTTAAGTTTTGTGCACCTTTTGAATTTAAATTTTATACACGGATAATATATAATTTTTTCTAATGACTGATATGGGAGCTCGCTCCCCATATCAGATTTGTTTGAAGTCTTTTATCCAATGAAGCGGGTTAGATTTAGTATAGCTTTTAATTGAGAGTTGATCGGGATAATTAGTGGATCGAATAGATGAAAGAAAGGATCAGACTATTAAATTTAATAGGATCCTAGGTGGTAGCCATGTGGAGTGGCTTTGTCCTAGTTGGACAGCCTTGTGGCTATCAGATCATCACAGAAAATGGGTGTTAAGTTGGAGGGTATTTGTGGTCCAAAATGTTAACATAAAGGGTATTTTTGATCCCAAAATAAAATGAAGAGTATATTTGATCCATTTCAAATAGTTCGAGGGTATTTTTGGCCCTTTTTCATAAATTTAATGGGATCCTAGGTGTCAGCTATATGGAGTGGCCTTGGCCTAGTTGGACGACCATATGGCTGCCAAATCATCACAGAAAATGGAGTGTTAAGTTGGAGGATATTTTTGGTCCAAAATATTAACGGCAGGGATATTTTTGAGCCCAAAATAAAATGGAGGATATATTTGCTCTATTTTAAATAGTTTGAGGGTACTTTTTCCGTAAATAAAATTAAGAGGAGCTTTCACAAATATCAACTAGTAAGAACTTATCAGGCCTTCATAGCAATATTTTGTCAAATTACAATTCGTAGCAACAGTTTCTATAGCAATTGTATTTCCCGCTTATATTCTTTTTTAAAATTTCAATATACAAACACAAATGAAATCTCAGTATACAAATACAAATAGCTATTAACGACATACAAATATATTTGAATGTTAAAATCTCGGCATATAAATACACATTAGCTATTAACAACATACATATACAAATAATAATAAAAATAAATCCTCTATTATAAAATGTAATTGAAATAAACTATTGCTATAAAGCGTAATTAAGCGTGAATGTTTTTTTTTTTTTAATTTGGGAGATTTTTACCCAAATCGTGAACCCAATACGGAGGGTGATTATGTGATTGAAATTGAGTTTTTTGAAGGGAAGCCTTGTTGTCATGTGACCAGGAGGTCACGGGTTCGAGCTATGTAAACAGTCTCTTGCAGAAATGCACGGTAAGGCTTGATTATATATAATGTTTGTGTTTGTAGTAAAGATCTTGCTCAAATTTCCCATAAAAATGACCGGGAAATTAGTAATGGGTGGATTTTGATTATGTGATTGAAATTGTGTTTTTTGAAGGGACCCTTGGTATAACTGATAAAGTTGTTGTTATGGATTCGAGCTGTGTAAACAGTCTCTAGCAGAAATGCAGGGCAAAACTGCTTACAATAAACCCTTGTGGTTTGGTCCTTCCGTGGATCCCGTGCATAGTGGGAGCTTAGTGCACCAGACTGCCTCTTTTATTAAAATTGAGTTTCTTGTTGATGGGTGATTTCTTTACCAATTAGCACAGCCTTGATCAATCTACCAACTCATTAGGCGGAGAAAGTAAGAAGAATTTGGGAAATTTCGAGTAATGGGTGAATTTTGATTATTGGTTGCCATTTTCCATTGTGGGTTGTGCTCAGATATGGAGTCTTTCACGAACCCTTTTCGTCAGTCAGTACCCAACCCTTTTCGTCAGTCAGTACCCTCCTCTCTCCAACTCATTAGGTGGAGAAAGTAAGAAGAATTTGGGAAATTTCGAGTAATGGGTGAATTTTGATTATTGGTTGCCATTTTCCGTTGTGGGTTGTGCTCAGATATGGAGTCTTTCACGAACCCTTTTCGTCAGTACCCTCCTCTCTCTTTTACTTTCTTGTGTGTTTGATTATATATAATGTTTGTGTTTGTAGTAAAGATCTTGCCCAAATTTCCAAGAAAAATGGGTGAATTTGATTATGTGATTAAATTGTGTTTTTTTGAAGGGGAGCCTTAGTGTAACTAGTAAAGTTGTTGTCATATGACCAGGAGGTCACGGGTTTGAGCCGTGTAAAGCCATATATTAGAGATCTTCTCCAGTGTTTCAACATGATAAAGCCAAAGGAGTCCATACTCCCTTTGCTTCCTCGGCCATTTTGAAATTAGATGATGGATCTCCGCCTACAGATTGTAAAATGTATAGGAAGCTCATTGGTTCTCTTGAGTATATATCTATCACAAGGCCTGAAATTGCCTTTGTCGTCAATCATTTATCTCAATTCATGCACAAACCCTCCTACCAACATTTGCAAGCTGCAAAAAAGGTATTGCGGTATCTAAAAGGTATCAATCACCTTTGCTTACTCATTTGATCAGTTGCACCATTAAATCTAATCACTTATTCAGATTCTGATTGGGGTGGGAATCCTGATAACCGATGCTCTACTAGTGAATATGTTGCCTTACTTGGTGGCTCTCCTATCAGGCTGGTCGTCTAAGAAGCAATGGACGGTGGCTCGCTCTTCCACTGAAGCCGAGTACAAAGCCATTGCCAATGCTACTGCTGAAACAATCTGGATTGTCAATCTTCTCAAAGAACTCTGCTTCTCCATTCCAAACACTCCAACCATCTGTTGTGACAACCTTGGTGCCACTTTGCTCTGCCAAAACCCAGCTTTCCATACACGTATGAAGCATCTTGATTTGGATTATCACTTTGTTAGGGAGCGGGTTCAAGATAAGTCTCTCATTGTCCGTCATGTTCCATCTTCTCTGCAGCTAGCTGACTCTCTTACGAAGATCCTACTTGCTGCCAGTTTCCTCTCGTATCGATCCAAGATAGGTGTTGTTGAACCACCACTTATCTTGCAGGGACATAAGAAGGAAAGATAATCCTCGGGATCTCTTCCCTTGATTCTTTCTGATTTTGCAATATTTTTCAGATCTTCATATTTTGTTAATATCCCTTATTTTCAGTAATCTTCTGATTCTTTTTATTTAGTCTCCTTTGTATCATTAAGCAATCTCAGCTCCTCCTTATGTATTTAAAGATGATCAATGTAATACAAAAATTGAGCCTTTTATAAAACCCTTCTGCTTCTTTAATTGTACCTTCTCACAAACAAAATTAATCTTATTTCTTTTCCCAGTGTAATCCAATCTTTAACTTTTTTTTGCTTCAAAGATACTCCCCTATTCCATTTTTGTATGAGAATATTTTTCCATTTTTGTCTGTTCGAAAAAGAATGACAACTCCATACCTACTCATACACCAGTATATAAAATGAAACCGAGGGACTACATCGCAGTGACACATAGTTTTTTTTTCCAGGAAAATCGATATTATATGAAACAAATAAAGCAGCATATGAACTTACATATTATTCAACAAATTAGAACAAGATGTTTATCCGAACTTGGAAATCGCCAACTTCTTTAGAGATCTCTCTTGATTAAGGGTGTCAAATGGGCCGGTCCGGGTCAGACCGGCCCACTAAACTTGCAGCCCACCGGGCTCACGGACTGGGCCGGTCCGGGTCCAAAATAAATGGGCCGGTCCGGTCCGGGCTGTGTTGAGCAAAATGCTCAGCCAGCCCAGCCCAGGCCCGTCACCCATTTTTGGACCGGGTTTCACGGGCCGGTCCGGTCCAATTAAGTGGGCCTTCATTGGCCGGGTTTGGGGGCCGGTCCATGGGTTTCACCTTTTTTTTTTTAATTTTAAATTTAAAAATTGAGTTCTAATCATGTAATGTAGTGTTACCAATTTTAAAGTGTGATATAATTTTAATCGTTTTAAATTTAAAATTTAAAATTTGAATTATATATTTATATTTTATAATAATGTAGTGTACTAGTGTAGTAATATTTTATATTTTATAATCATGTAATTTGAAAATATGAAATTTGAAATTCAAAAATTTAAGATTTAAATTTCTAAATCCAAACACTCCAAACTTCAAATTTCAAAGTTAAAGTTCAAATTTTAATGCATTGAAAGTTGAAATTTCAATTTTCAAAGTTGAAATTTAAAATTGAAATTGAATTCAATGATGAACTTCCTATACTTCAATTGATTCAAAATATCACAAATGATATACATTGATGTATATAGAATATTCACAACATGATATACTTGTGATGCATATAGAATATTCACAATATGATATACTTGTGATGCATAAAGAATATTCACTATATGATATACTTGTGATGCATATTGAATATTCACAATATGATATACTTGTGATGCATATAGAATATTCACTATATGATATACTTGTGATGCATATAGAATATTCACTATATGATATACTTGTGATGCATTTAGAATATTCACTATATGATATACTTGTGATGCATATCGAATATTCACAATATGATATACTTGTGATGCATATAGAATATTCACAATATGATATACTTGTGATGCATATAGAATATTCACTATATGATATACTTGTGATGCATATAGAATATTCACAATATGATATACTTGTGATGCATATAGAATATTCACAATATGATATACTTGTGATGCATATAGAATATTTACAATATGATATACTTGTGATGCATATAGAATATTCACTATATGATATACTTGTGATGCATATAGAATATTCACAATATGATATACTTGTGATTCATATAGAATATTCACTATATGATATACTTGTGATGCATATAGAATATTCACTATATGATATACTTGTGATGCATATAGAATATTCACAATATGATATACTTGTGATGCATATAGAATATTCACAATATGATATACTTGTGATGCATATAGAATATTCACATTGAATAATACTTGTGATGCTTAATAGAATATTCACTATATGATATACTTGTGATGCATATAGAATATTCACTATATGATATACTTGTGATGCATATAGAATATTCACAATATGATATACATATGATGTATATATAATATTCATATAGAATATTCACAATATGATATTCATATGATATATAAAATATATATACATATAACAAATATATACTAATTATACAAATATATATAAAATATATATAAAATAGATGATAGACAAGAATTAAATTTTTACTATCACTACTACTTCCGGGACATAAATTTTTAACACTTTTACCAAGTTGTCTTACTTTATCCATTTTATAAATTAAATTAATAAATATTAAATACGCAAAAAATAATATAAAAAGATATTCAACAAATAATATACTAATTAAAAGTAAGAGATAGAACGATTATACCAAATTATCGGAGACAAACAAGTAATTAAGCAACCGTAAATTGATGAATTGAACGCTTGAACTTTCTCCAACTTGATGTTGTTGATAGCAAAATAATAAAGTAGATATTGCTAGAAATCAATAGAAAAAATCAGAAAATTGAGAGAGAATGAGAAGTATTTTGTAATAAAAATGATGAAATTTAGAAGGTATTTATATATGAAAAATGGGTGAATTTTTAAAATGGAGGAGAATTGAACGTTGGCCCAAACGGCATTGTAACCGTTGGACCAACATTCAACAATAAATGAAAAGGCTGCCATTATCAACATAGCCTGAAAAGGCTATTATAGGGCCTAGGGGCTAGGGCCTGCAGCGGCCCACAGCAGGCCTAGTGACAGCGGCCCACAGCAGGCCTAGTGACAGCGGCCCACGTGGGCTGTCAGCAGCCCAAGTCCCAAAGCCCAAATACCCATTCAAATGAATTTTTTTTTTTTTTAAATACCGGGCCGGTCCGGTCCGGTGCACCGGTGGGCCAGGTCCGGTCTCAGAACTGGGCCGGTCTCCCGGGTTGCCAGGCCTGGCCGGCCCAGCCCACGTCCGGGCCCATGAACCCGAGTACCTTTTCCGGTGTTGGGCCAGCCGGTCCGGTTCGCTATTTGGGCCGGTCTTACCGGTCCGGTCCGGGTCAGACCGGCCCAGTTGACACTCTTACATTAATCCTGATATCAGCCTTTATTTTCCACTTCATTTTAGATTTTAAAATTAACTGTATATGATATTCTTTGTCCGCCAAAGGCCAATAAGTTGATGTCTTAATTAACTAAATGAATCAGCCATCAGGTCGCACTTGCGTTTGTTTCCGCTTAAACAATATTGGTCCTGTATTATCTGTATATGTATACGTTTTTATTTATAATGAAAGCAACGATTATGATTGTATATAGGCAAATTCGTTTAGTAGATAAGCTATAATGTCATATTTACCTACTACTCACTTATAATATAATCAATGACGTCCATATCAAATTAAAGAGCCGGCCGCACCCACTATGCTTGGTAAAAGGAAAAAGAAAAACATAACTCTAGAGAGATGTTGCATTGACAGTAACATTATATCGTCTTGTTTGGCCGGCCAATAAACCTCTTCCGCTGCTATATATATAATTGTATGGCCAAGGACTAGAATACCAAAAGCAGCAATATACATAATTCTTCTTTCTTGTCTAGGAAAATGGTGATATCGGATTTGTGGAGAAATATGAATGCAAGAATGGTAGGGTCAGGAAAAGAAACGATAATTCTGGCACATGGATACGGAGGAGACCAGTCAATTTGGGACAAAATATTTCCTAAACTGTGCGAGTCTTACCAGATTCTGCTCTTTGACTGGAGTTTTTCTGGTGCTGTGAAAGATCATCAAAGTCTTTTTGACGCTCACAAGTACTCCTCCTATGAAGCTTTTGCTGATGACTTGATGGCTCTTGCTGATGAAATCAAGTTGGATTCCTCTATTTTTGTTGGTCATTCCATGTCTGGTATCATTGGTTGCATTGCTTCTATCAAAAGACCCACCCTCTTCAACAGGCTCATCCTTGTTTCATCTTCTCCTAGGTATGCTATGCTATGCTATATGGTATTAACCTTTTTTTTCACTAAATTAATCCACATATCTGTCTGCTTCTTCCAAACTTTAATTTTGTTAGTATGTACTCTCTCTGTGCCTTTTTTGTTGTCCTGTTTCGCTTTTTGAGAGTTAATTTGATTAACTTTCAAAGTAAAATTAAATTAGATTAATTCCATATTTTAAAATTAAAATTTAGATATTCAAAAACTATACGGGAAGTACTGTAAATTGTATCTTTTCTCATTTCAATATGATCAAAAATATATTTTAAAATATTGATCAAAGTTCATATCGTTTGATTCTTAAAAAGAAAGTTGTGACAACTAAAAATGAACAGAAGAGTACTTCACAATGTTTCAAAGTTACTTTTTTAGTTTTATGCCTGTTAATTAATAAAGGAACTAAGGGCCTGTTTGGCAATGGGGATTTTTTTTCCTTTTTTCGGAGTTGAACTCGAAAAAATATATTTGTTCATAAAATTTCAAAAAAATCTGTTTTTATTTTTTTCACTTTTTCAAGAGTTTTTAAAAACAAAAAGAAGTTGTTTTCACTCCAAATTACTCACAAAATTCAAAAACTACTCTAACTTATTTCATAATCAAACACAACTTCAATTTTCAAATATCATTTTTCAGTTTGATTTTTTTTTTCACAAGTAAACATGGCCAAACGCCTGCTCAGAGCTTTATAAGAGATACTCCCTTCATTTATTGTTATTTGTCATAAATTGACTTGTACAAAATCTAATAAAAAAATGTTATGAGTAGATTTTTCAGTTCCTTCTTTGTTTTTTTTTTGATGGATTTGTTTGCTTTTGAACGTAATGTATTAATTGCGACCAAATTAGGACCTACTTTTTCTGCTGCCCTCTTTCTATTCCATGTTTCATTTTGGATGATACACCCCCGGTTCCTAAATACTTGTGATCCTCATGAAAAATAAATATTTTATAATATTTATCATTTTATAAAATTAAAACACAATTAGTTGTTTGTTTTCACATTTACTCTTAATCATAAATATGGAGAGATATTAATCTAGTGCAAAAAAAAAAGTCTTAAATAGTGAGGTCAGGGGAGTAATAAATACGGATAATTTAGTCAAATTAACCTTTAGTTAATATTTTTTTCTTAAATGACATGCAAACCAAAAATGTGACAAGTATTTAGAAACGGAGAGATTACTTTTCTTTTTTTTTTTAGTTAATTGAAAAAAAGAATGATTAATACAATGTATTTGAAAATTATTTAATTTTTAACTTTTTGTTCTATTCTTATTAATTACATACTCTTATAGCTATAGAAATATCATAAACTTGTACTTTAATTTTAGTATATATGTGTCAATTTAAGTCCCTTTTTCCTTTGTTTAAACTCGATCTTGTAAAATATGTATCATCATTAAGAAATTACTAGGTCTTTCTCTTAAACGAAAGATAAGGTATATTCTTCCTAATTTGTATGGTCCTTAGTTCCGTGTGTCTTGAGAAAAATAAAAACAAGGAAGAATTTTGCCTAAGAACGAATTTTCCCGCAGGTTCATTAACTTGGAAGATTACGAAGGAGGTTTCGAAATAGCAGAGATGGAAGAGATGTTTCAAAACATTGAGGAAAACTATGACGGTTGGAGTTCAAGCTTTGCTCGTATAGCAGTGGATCCAAGTGATCCTCCATCTGTTGAGAAATTTGATAAATGTTTGAAAAGAATGGGAGTTGAAGTTGCACTACCTTTGGCCAAAAATGTTTTCCTCAGTGATTATAGAGGCATTCTTGACAAGGTTATTACACCATGTACCATAATCCAGACCAAGGTTGATTTTGCTGTTCCAAACTCAGTTGCTACCTTCATGCACAACACTATCAAGGGAGAATCCACGGTTGAGATCATCAACACTCGCGGCCATTTCCCTCAGCTCACTGCTCATGAAGAATTCCTTAATGTAATTCATAGAGTCTTAACTTCTTAGAACCAAAATACCATCTTCTACTTTTTTATTTTATTTTTCCTAGTGAAAGTAAAAGATGAACTAAGGTTAAAAAGAAAAGAACTATATATGATCATTTGTGGAATAATGTACTAGTAATCTTGTATCCATGACCTTTATTGGATAGAAGATGATACTTGACCTTTGGTTAGGATGATGTGTATGGTTGTCATGTCACTGTGTTTGTGCTAATAGGTTTGTCAATTGGTTGCAAATGACTGGCATTTGTGATAAGGATTAAAATTGTTCTATCATTAGGTGTTCAATTTCTTAGGAGTTAGTTTCTCAAATGATCACTAAATTTGTAAAAATATTTCATTAAAGCAATTTTTTGGATTTTTTTTGAACAATATGATCACTCAACTTATATAAAAATATCTCACTAAAGTAATTTTTGAATTTTAAAAAAAAAATATGATCATAAAACTGTGTACATATATTCAATAAGGTGAAAATTAATGAAAATGCTAAACTTTTAATGGAATCTTTTACATATATCTTTTTAGGATTCATTTTTAGACTCAATACCCATTAATTAATTATATAAAATTTATTTAATCCATTTCAAATGGGTGTTTAATGAAATAAATTATGTTCATGTAATTAGAGTAAAATGGAGGTGCAGTCTTCCCATAAAAAAACTTGTACATGTATCTTTTACTTTTAACGAATGTTTATACATTTATCATTTTAGCTTTCTACTTTGTTTCAAATCCAATCTAATAATATAATTTCTTATATTTCAGAAGTGCAAAGATGAATAGTAATTATGCATTTCTGATATTTATATTTTTCAGTTAAGAGGAACTTCTTAAATATCAAAATTTATAATTACAAAAAAATTATGATTGCAAACTTGAGATTAATGTGTAGGCAAAAAAAAATAGGAGAATATAATATTGATTTTTCATGAAAAAATTGTGTTACATTGTATCTCTATTTTTCTCTAGTTATATGAAAATAATTTATTTTAATAAAGATCCATTTGAAATGTATTAAATTAATTTTATATTATTGGTTAACGGGTATTGAGTCAAAAAATAGAACCTAAAAGAATACATATATAAGCTTCTGTTAAAAATTAAATTTTTTCATTAGTTTTCACCTTTTTGGACATATGTGCATAATTTGATTACCATATTGTCAAAAAGTTATAAAATTTACTTTAGTGGGATATTATTACAAGTTCATTGACCATATTATTCAAAACAATTCAAAAATTATTTTAATGGGACATTTCACCAAATTCAATGTTCAATTAAGGAATTGACTCCTTTCTAAGGCCTCATTTTCCTCCGATAAAACAAAATATTTGTTTTGCCTCGTCTTTATTTATAAATCATGCAAGAATAACTATACTATTAGTATATCAGACAAACTTAATCAACTTAATCGTTTAATTTATATTAAGATACATTGAGATGGTGAACCACATGTCAAAATTAGAATCTCTCTCTAAAGAAATTGCTCTCCATACAAATCACTATATTTTCACTTCTGATGGTATCACTAGCCTCCTTCAGGGCGACTGGTGCACATGCCCCACCCAATGGTGTCGCCAGCAGGCGATGCAGATGTGCATATAGTGGATAATAACTGCTGCGAGGCTTATGTCCAGGTTTGTATTGATAATCGGGGGGAGGGGAGGATGAATTGAAATCTTTTATCTAACTTGAGTCGACTGAGGGTTATCACAAGTCAACTTTCCTACAACTTAGTAAATAGGAGAACTAATAACAGTATATAGAACAGAAGTAAAGTAAAGACATAGAAAGTTTTATCTTGATTTGAATCACCGGTGTGGTACCTAGTCCAATCCCCTTGGGTTACACGGGTTTCCTTTAGAGCTTTAAAAGATCTAATTGTGATTACAAATGGAGCCAAGTTCTAGTTGTCTGGATTCCTCCGGATCCTTTCATTTTGTTACAGCCTCAACCTATATAGCTATCCTCACTTCTCTCTTTTTCCTTTGTTAAACTTGTAAACAAGACTGAATACAATGTTATGATAAGATAAAAGAGTAAACTGAGTGATTTTGCTCAAGTGAAGTTGCACACTTTGCATCTTGATCTTGGTCTTCTTTTATAGGTGTTTGCAGCTTTTAGGAGCCATTGGTTTTGATTGAGGATCTTCTAGATTTGATTTGAGTTACGATCTTGAGGCTGATTTAGTGCTTGGAAAATCAGATTTTCCTTTTCTGATTTGATTTTCTCTTAAGGATAACTCAAGTGATTTTTCTCCAATCAATCTGATTAACGAGATTGATTTCTTGATTGATGATTTATTTGTCCGTATCATATACGTCCATATATATTTTTCTATAGCTTGTCTTCGATGTTCTGGTCATCTTTCCTTGTGAGATTCTGTTGTTCTTTGTGTGTTGATTTCCTTCCATATTCTTCGTGCCTTTCACATATATATGTTTTTGACTTTGCTCTTTATGTTTAGCATAACTCCTTAATCGAAGAGTATTTTAAAGTGTCTTGATTCTTTTCCTTTTTGGCTGCTCATGCCCTTCTTGATTTTCTCCTTTTTCCCCTACAAAATAGATTGTCATCATTAAAACACATACGGTTAGGTGCTAATAATCTCCCCCTTTATGATGATGACAATAAAAGGGTTAGAGGCATTGAGCTTCCCTGTATTTTTATTTAAGCTCCCCTTTACTAGATGCCGATTTCACATTTTCACCAGTTCTCCCCCTTTGGCATTATCAAAAAGGAAACATCAAACATAAAGAAAGAAAATACACATGCACAATTATACTAAATTAAACATAATAACATTATAGAAGCAAGCATAGTAGATAGTTTATGGGATTAGTCCCCAGATATTGTCCAAAAACCTTAAAGAGTCAATCAAAAACAACTAAGCAAAAACATCCAACCCAAGAGCCACCGAGTCAGAGGGAATTTAGCAATCCCCTAGAAAGTGTCTGAGGGTATTGATGACTCTCCCAGCAAAAGAGGTGTAGGAACTGTAATACCCCATACACGTATCCAGCTATCCAAGATGAAAACTTCAGAAAAATCCAAGTTTCAGGGATCACGGGTCAAGTCCATGAGTCGTGAAAGGTTCCACGAGTCGTGGGAGTGACTCGTGATCCCAGTCCTGCAGACCAACCTCAGTACTGACAACCACGAGTCACTTCCACGACTCGTAGAAGTTTCTACGGGTCGTACTGTTGACTCTAGAAGTTGATCAGAGGTCAGTCAAGTTCCCTGAGTTCCACGATTAGGTTCTACGAATCGTGGAAGCTCCTGCAGGTTGAATTTCTTGCAGCTTCCATGACTAGCAGTCCACGAGACGTGGAAAAGTCTATGAGTCGTAGACTCCACTCATGGTCACTGAAAGTTGACCAATTTCCAGCCTTTTTTCAATTAATTTCTAGGGGCATTTTGGTCATTTTCCACCCTATTATCTATTAAGTGAAGTCTTTTTGACCACTTTTAGAAGGGTTTTCTCCCATATTATCCTAAGTCTATCTTAAGCTCCTCATTCTTCACTCTAAAAGGAAAATCCCTCTTCAAGCTCAAGTCTCCAAGCTCCAAGTCAAGTCTCCAAATCTTTTCCATTGAAGTGGGTAATCTTCATCCAAGGTATGTGGGTCTTTAACAATGGGTTCCTTTTACCCTTGTGCCCAAAATCCCCAAGTCTTAATTTGGATTTATGGAGTTATGAAATTAGGGTTTTGATCTAAATTTGGAGAAAATTTATGAAATCAGTTTCTATGTTTAAATTCATGGTTTCTATTGATTACACATGATTTGATTATGATTCTCTTGTTGATTTTAAAAGCCCAAGTATGAAAGTTGATTTTTAGCATAAACTCATGAATTTGCATGTTTTCAATAGAATGTAGGCATGATTAGATATCATGGCCTTTATGTAATTACAAAGTTGCATGCCTAGTTCTTATGATTCTATGAAAATATATGTTTTATGAAAATTAAACTAGAGCTATGCAAATTTTACACGTCATGAAGTATGCAAGATTTTCCATGATATGAAATATGATGCAAGGCAAGACACTCGATGTTCCATCAATGCTCATGGGTCATTTTTTAAACCAAAACTCATGAGTAGTATGACGATCCAGGGTATGAACAAGTCATGAATAAGTATGAACATGTTTGTCATTAGATATGTCGCATGTATATGAGATCATGTTATTATTATGTTTTTGGAGTAGTATTTAGCACCGAGAGATGAGGGTTCATATAACCCAAGTCCAAAACTACGTTGCCACCGTAGGTTGCCCGTGTTGAGGCTTATTATGACAGGATCCTAGTATGACATGGTTCTAACCTTGGCTGGTTAGGTCAACTCTTTCAGTGTAGGTGCAAGACACTGAACTCCATGTAGCTCAGCATGGTTTAATGTCGGTTAAGAGAAACTCCCACATGTTTATTTTCAAGTTATGAAGTTATGTAAAAATCTATATTTTGGAACTTAAGCCTTCCTTCATGTTTTAGGTTTGTACCTTGTCATTTATTTATGGTCCTTCTTTATGTAATAAGTTCATTTCAAGCATGTTTTAAATTGATTCTGTCATAACTCATGCATTTCTCACATACTTAGTACATTCCATGGTACTAACGCATATTATGCGGCATCTTTTGATGATGCAGATTCAGGTACCCCTTCTCAGCTTCGTGGCTAGAGTCTCAGGCCACCTCCTTAGTCAGCTGTGGTGAGTCCTCATGGTTCGAGAACTAGTTATGTTTTTCCTTATGATAGCTTTACTTCTATATTTCGAGTTAGTTAGGGTCTTATCCTAGCAACTTTTTATGTTATGACTAGAGGCTTTCAGACATAGTTTATATTCGAGTTCCCTTTTTTGATATTGTATGTTATGTGGCTCTTAGATCCTTATTGATTTTTCCTTATTGGATTTCCGTATTATGCTTCCGCTTAGTTTTTGTTATGCTTGAGAATGTTATGACCAAATATTAGCTTGGGATCCTTGTGGTCCCGAGTCCTGTGTTACATCTAGGGGGTAACCTCGGGGCATGACAAACTTGGTATCAGAGCCTCAGGTTCAAAGGTCCTAGGATGTTTGAAAGCTGCATCGAGTAGAGTCTTTTTCATGTGTGTGAAGCGCGCCACACATATGAGAGGGAAGGTATGAGATGTCTTAGAAAAACTTCACTTCTTTCATGATCACATCGTGCGATAGAGCTTAAGTCTAATATTCCTCGAATCCTTATCTTATGTGTTTCAGATTATGCCTCCTCGACGTGCTATGCCTTCCCGAGCCACTTGAAATGCCGCTCCTCAAGTTCTGGTTCCCGCTGTCACGAATGATGAGTTTAGGAATGCTATTCACCTACTAGCTCAGACTTTGGTAAATTAATAGGTTCCTGCCCCCGCTCATCCTCAAGGTGGGGTAGGAGCCCGAGTTTGTGACTTTATCCGTATGAACTCTCCAAAGTTTTGGTGTTCAAAAGTAAGTGAGGACCCGCTTAACTTTATTGATGAAGTGAAGAAAATCTTTTAGGTTATGTAAGTAGCGGGTGTTGATTTTGTTGAGCTTGCATCCTACCAACTCAAAGATGTGGCTCATATTTGGTTCACGCAATGGAAGGAGGCTAGGGTGAGGGATGCGATCCCTACGACTTGGGAGTGTTTGAGAGATCCTTTCTTGATAGGTTCTTTCCCCATGAGTTGAGACAAGCGAAGGTGGAGGAATTTGTGAACTTGAGACAAGGTTCGATGTCGGTGCAAGAGTATAGTTTGAAGTTCACTCAGTTGTCTAGGTATGCTCCCTCCATGGTAGCGGACCCGCATGATCAAATGAGCAAGTTCATCTATGGTTACTCTGATATAGTGAAGAAGGAGTGTAGGTCTGCCTTGTTGTTGAGTGACATGAACATCTCTCGTCTCATGACCCATGCCCATTAGATTAAGGTGATAAGCTTAAGGAGATGGCTAGGGAGAACAAGAGGGGTAGATCCCAGGGATCAGGTTTTGGTCATCATAGGTCCGGGGGTGGACATCGCTCTTCTTTCCAAAAGAAGTCATCCGGATCCGTTCATTCTTCTGTTAGTGCTTCTACCCAGGCCCAGAGGCCTCGTCAGGATCAGGGTGGTAGAGGATTTGGTTGTTTTCCTTATGATAGCTTTACTTCTAAATTCCGAGTTAGCTAGGGTCTTGTCCTAACAACTTTTTATGTTATGACTAGAGGCTTTCAAACATAGTTTGCATTCTAGTACCCTTTTTGGATATTATATGTTATGTGGCTCTTAGACCCTTATTGATGTTTACTTATTGGATTTCCGTATTATGCTTCTGCTTATCTTTTGTTATGCTTGAGAATGCTATGACCAAGGGTTATCTTGGGATCCTTATGGTCCCGATTCCCTTGTTACATCTAGGGGGTAACCTCGGGGCGTGACAAGAACGTTATATATTTCGAGCAAGGTTGGAGTAGAAAGTGTTGATAATGAGGGCAAGGTCAGTTTGAGATGACCTACCTCCTTGGATAATTGCATCGACTCTGGAGATCAGCTTGTTCACAGTTTTGACTCCTTCCTGCTGGAGTCCACTCAGGCTAATTCAGAGATTTCTCACATTCACACTTGTATCCTTGGAGAGCTGGAGCATCTTTTCAATCTTAGTTTGCATAAGCTGCATGCCTTTCCTCTAGTCCTGACACCTTTCCTTTTACTTCTACAATCTCCTTCAGAATCTCTATTGCTGAATCTGCAGTTACCATGGTAACTTTAGGTGGTTCAACCTTTGCCTTCCCTAAATCCTTCTTTATCCACTTGTCATGAACAAGAATGTAACCCTTTCTTCCAAAGCTATGGGAGTTGTAGGTAGCAGACACTTCGACAGGTTTGTAGGCTAAGAGATCCATGCCCAAATCAATAATGATAAGAGAAATGATCAACCCATAAGGCAAACTAGCATTGTTGTTGGAGTCCTCTACACTCTCAATCATGTGCCTTCTGAATCATTCTGCCCAATTTATCCTATATTTTTTCAACAAATAGTAGAGCACAAAGATATCCCTGCTGATAATGTTGCTCAGGGATCCATTCCTAAGAAGCAGAGTAGTATCAACAATGTGGGATAATATGTTATTTTAAAAAAATAGTAGAGGACCAAAAGCATATAGGTCTAACCCAACTTCTGTAATAGATGCTTTAGCTTCCTCTAGAGTTACATAAAATTCCTCTGGACAATCACTAGACATATAGGGTAGAATTTCGTTTCAAAAGTTTGCTCAAACGAAAAATTATTTAACGCAAATCTATTTCCCAATTTAGAGTTTCCAACTCACCAATGTCTTTAGAGCGATGCAAATTTGCATAGAACATACGAACGGGTTCAACATAAACTTCAAGACCGCATAGTTCAAATAATAGACCTATTTTTTTAGCCTTGAGATAGGTACTTAAAGGGCAACAAGAATCTTCCAATTATTCAAAGTTGATCACTTGACTAGTTTGAATGGAGATTTTTTTTGAGGCAACGAATTTTTCTTTGTGCTCAACATTACAGAAAAGTCTTATATCAGCAGGAAGAAAGATTCTTTAGTATCAGGTTTTAACTTCTTGCTCGATTGGCCCTTTCATGGTGAAGGTTCGATGTTGTTTTTGGATTTGGGAAGAGGCATTTTTTATGAGGCTTTGGATTCAGGGTCAAAAGAATCCACAACAATGAATTGTGATTCTGAAAAGTTTTGGATTTTTTTACTAGAGAGTCTCACAGAGGAAGCCATGGAAGAGTTTCTTTAGATGACAGAGAGAAAGAGATATGATATCAGAAAGAAGAAGTTTGAGGGAATTCTTAAAGAAAGAGAAGGGAAGTGGAAGAGTTTTTGAACTGACTGATGGGACTTTTAGAAAGCAAAAAAAATATTGAAAAGAGTAAAAGGTGGTGCAAATATCAATAATAATTAATGCTAGATATTATTACCAAAAAAACTCTAAATAAAACATGCAAAAAGAATTTAAGACTTAAAAGGGGTAATTCCAAGAGAATATTTCAGAAAACAGAATTGGTCTTCCAAGAGAGGTTTTGTAAAAATATCAGCAAGTTGATTTTAGGAGTCAACAAATTCAAGTGAAAATGTAATGACCCTCTAGGTCATTTCTTGATTTTTGTGCTTTTATACGTTTCGAGCTTTCCTACAATGGCTATAGATCATTTATGACTTGCCAGGATTGATAATTTGATTCTCGAGTAGTTCGTTTTTGTTTTAAGCCCATTTTCCTATTTTGCAACTATTAAGGCTGGTAGAGTTGACTTTGGTCAACATTTGGAGAAGACAACCTCAGATGGAAATTTTTTCAGAGCTATTATATCTAAAATATTAACTTTGGGCTAGTGGGACTTTTGGTTCGGTCCCAAGGCTTCTGAACTCATTTTTGGCTATTGGATTTCTTTTGGTTAAAAGTTAGTTTTTTGGCATGGGTATCACTTTTTATTAAAACAATCTCTATTGGAGATTTCATCGATTTTGTTGAGTCTGAAATACCAGTTTTTGGTAGGGTAGCATAGTTCGTCTGCGTCCACGGGACCTCAGATGAATCCCAAGGGTCCATCTGGTGACTTTTAAAGTTGCAAAATTTTGTTGGTTTGCTGGTTGATGTGATGTAGAAATAGATCACTTTCGACGCTTATTACTTAGGATTTTTGCAAGTTCTTTAGCATTTTAATGGTAGATTTGATTTTTTTGTTAAGTGTGCAGGAAAATGGATCCTAAAGCAAAATACTGGAAATTTAGCTAAAAAGGAAAGGCTACTGAGATGACAGATTACTTCACGGTCCGTGGTTCTGGACCATGGACACGTCCTATTAACTCGTACACCAAAGTCCAGAAACTGTGCAAGTCTAGAAGAATAAGCACGAGTCAGTCTACGAGTCATTGTTTCAAACTATGACCCATCCTGTCTACTCGTAGATCAGAGGTATTGTAGAGGTTTTGGGTCCCACTGTTCGTTAAAATGATCTTCATTCAGGATTTTATCAATTTTGTTGAGTCCAGAATGCCATTTTTTGTAGGGTAGTATATTTTGTTTGCATTCGTGGAACACCAGATGAATCTCGAGGGTCCATCCGGTGACTTTTTAAGTTGCAAAATTCTGCTGGTTTGCTTGTTGCTGTTGCAGCAATAGCTAACCCTTTGCCTACACGGGGGGGTTAGCCACGTACGCAAAGAAGAGGTGCTGGGCACGCTGCCTTTGCCCTTCGCCGATGCATGGCCTTGGTCACCTATGCAATACCTGCTGCGCGGTGGCCCCGCCTTCCCTTGCCTTTCGCATGCATGGTTCTAGGCTGCCTACCCGAGGTCGTGTGCGTGGTGGCCTGCCCGCATACGCATAGGCCTGTCCTGACAACTATATATGATCAACTTCATTTTCTTCTCCCTTTATCCAAACTTCTACATTTCTTTTGAGCTCCTCAATCTGGTTCAAAGCTCCTTCTCATCCTCCTATATTTTGATAAATTCACCCTGATTCCTCTCTCCTTTTTCCATCATTAATTCATGTTATATTCCATTTAAATCTCTGTTAATTCCTTGTTTAAACTCTTGATCAAAGTGGACTTTGGGGCTGTTTTGGCCCCCTAAATGAGTCTCGTTTGCGCTCAAATTTGGGTATGAGTTTATAAACCCGCTGCAAATATAATTGTGAATTGTTTTTTTGCATTTCATTGCATAAGCCCCGAGAGTTATTTTATGACCTGATTTTTGGCTCGAATTTCCATATAGCAATATGGGTACCATTCTTCTTGTCTTGACACCTAGTTTATGTTTTTGATAGCGTGGAAGCATTCCAAGGCTATTCAGAAGGGGAAGACATATGAGTGATGGTTTGTGCTTGTAGTTTGACCCCGAGGTAGGTTACAGTTTTTTTATCTTAGACCTAGCTTAGTTAGATTTTATATGTTATGAGTTACATGAATATTAGGCTAGGTTTTAGGTTAGAATTAGACTTAAATCATGTTTTTCGCTTATTTTTGGCCATTTTCGAGATCTGTAGAATAGCACTACCATGTTTATCCTTAGTTTAGGGGCTTGTAGATTTTCTATGGCTAGTCTAGAATCCTTAGCGTATCTTTAAGAGGTTTTAGAGGTAGAGTAGTTTCTTTGTTTTATTTTTATATTGTAGTTCCATTTTCCCATCTATTATCGTTAAATGGTGTAACTATGGGCCCGAGGTAATAGCTTTGGACTGGATGAAATTCCATATGAGTACCTTGTTTTGGGGTGCCTTGGCCCTACCTTTGGTGTTGTATTTTTGTCTTTGTTTGAGTACTGTACTGCTTACTTTCATTTTTGCATTCGTGGACTTGGCATTTAAATATATTTTCTAAGAAATAATGATCGATTTTTGAGTTAAAAAGGATGGTTTTCATTATTATTATGTATTTCAAAGTCATTAAGAAGGATTTTGCACTACCTTATTATTGAACTCAGATTTAAGAACTAAATGCCTCCCTTTTAACTTATTTGAGCTTCGTGAAGGATATTTTTACTTACTGCATATCGATGTAAGATTTTGAACTCTTTTTTTACTGACTGCATGTTCGATGTAAGATTTTGGACTCGTATTTACTTATCGCACGTTAGATGTAAGATTCCTAACTCATATTACATTGGCCATATTCTTCATCATATCATCTCTCGATGCATTGCATTTGCTTATGTGTACTTGGAGTGCCTTTGCCTTATTATCATTATCATCTTCACTGTCAGTTTAGATAGTTCTATTTTCTGTTGATAACTAGATTTAGGTGGATTCCTGTAGCTATTTTACTCTGTTGTGTCTTATAATATGTATTATCTTTCTGAGATCGGTCGACGTATGATGCCTACTGGGTACCCATTATTTTGGTACTCATACTTCACTCTGTATTTTTTTGTAATGCAACACCTAGTACGAGCCACCCTCGTTGACCCTCCAGTCATTCGTGGCCAGCTACTGTCTAGATCATGGTGAGTTCCCAACTTTTAGAGATCTTCTACTGCTTTCCATCTACATTTTTGTCTATATTTTTGTATTTTTGATAGACAACACTTACTGTATAGCATTATTCCGTACTTTAGATGCTCTTGTATAGGTGACACCAGGTTTGGGGTTGGTCTTGTTTATGTTTGTCTTCTCAGTCACTTTAGGGCCATTTTTGAATATTTTGTACTGTTGGTATGTATCTATACTGTTGGCCCCTATTTTTGTATGTTTTCCTCTTCTGGTTCCTTATTTAATTGCTTTACTGTACTTTTGCATTCTTGGGTTGGCTTGCCTACCGAGGGATATGTAGGCACCATCGCGGTTCAATTTTGGGTCGTGACAACAAAATTTCTATTTTCAACATGATCACGAATAAAATGATGCTTAATATCTATATGTTTAGCATGAGAATGATGCACAATATATTTGGTTAGACTAATAGCACTGGTATTATCATAGAATACAAGTACAAATTCAAATGATAAATAATAATCAAGTAATTGATGCATCATCCATTGTAATTGGGTACCACAACTTCCTACAACCAAGTATTCTGATTCAGTAGTTGATAGATCTACTGACATTTGCTTTTTTCTAGGCCAGGAGATTAGTGATTCACCAAGAACTTGGCAAGTTCCACTAGTACTTTTTCTGTCCTTTTTGTCACTTGCAATATCAGCATCTGAGTATTTGATTAGATTAAAATTATTAGAATTAGGATACCATAGACCGTATTCTTGTGTACCGATAAGATATCATATAATTCTTAAGAGGGAAGTCAAATGTGATTCCTTTGGAGCTGACTAAAATCATGCATACTTGCTTACACTGAACATGATATTGGGTCGACTTATTATAAGTTAGAGTAGATACCCTATCATTCCTCGATAGGTTTTTTCATCAACATCCTTCCCAGGGGCATCTCTATCTAAGCAGGTTGATGTATTCATACGAGTTCCAAAAGCTTTGCCTTTCTCCATTCCAAATTTTTTGATGAGTTCTTTTGTATATTTTGTCTGACTGATAAATGTACCATTTTTTGCTTGCTTGGTTTATAGTCCAAGGAATAAAGTGAGTTCTTCTATGAGCCTCATCTCAAATTTACCTTTCATAAGATTTGCAAAATTCTCACACAAAATAATATTAGAACTTTTAAAAATGATATCATTTACATAAATTTGAGCAATGAGGATGCTTGAATCTAGTTTTTGAAT
Organism: Jaltomata sinuosa; assembly: GCA_003996215.1. Lineage (NCBI taxonomy): Eukaryota > Viridiplantae > Streptophyta > Magnoliopsida > Solanales > Solanaceae > Jaltomata > Jaltomata sinuosa. The sequence continues at coordinate 96,379 of QJPP01002103.1, read as the reverse complement.
AAAAATAGTGGAATCAATTTTTTCCTCTTCGAAAGTTGTTTTCAAGTAAAGAGGTGTTTAGTCTCTCATACCAAGCTTTGGGGGCTTGTTTGAAACCATAAAGAGCTTTGGTTAATTTGAAAATGTAATCGGACATGAGGGGTTCTCAAAACTAGGGGGTTGTTTTATGAAAACTTCATCTTTAACAAATCCATTTCAAAAGACACTTTGGACATCCATTTGAAATAGTTTGAAACATTTCAAAGAAGCATAGGCCAGTAAAATCCGAATGGATTCTAACCTTGACACAAGAGCAAAGGTTTCATTGTAGTCAATACCTTCTTGTTGGGAGTAGCCTTCGGCCACCAACCTGGCTTTCTTCCATATTTCCTTACCGTCTCATTTAGATTATTTTTGAAGACCCATTTGGTTCCAATTACTGAGCAGTTCTTTGGTCTTTTGACTAGGCTCCATACTTGAGTTCTCTCAAACTGATCAAGCTCTTCTTTCATTATTGTTAACCAAGATTTGTATTGTAAAGCTTCATAAATTCTTTTAGGTTTGATTTAGGAAATGAGAGCTCTTGAAGCCTGCTTTCTGAGTGAAGACCTTCTTTGCATAGGTTTATTTGAGTTTCATATGATGAACTCATTTGGAAATCTTGCATTGTGCTTCCATTCTCCAAGAATATCAACTTTGATGGTTTCTGTCTTAGTAGTCGACTTCTCGGGATTGTGTCACAACCCGATTTCTCAAGTCATGATGGCACCTACAATCCCCCAGTAGGCGAACCAATTCCCGTAGCCCAGAACAGTTAGTAATGGGCTACTACCTAAACAAAACGCACTAGCAAGCAGAAATAAGGGAAAGCAAAACTCGAATATAAATACATAAAGGAAACTACACCAACCCTAAGACTTGGTATCAATAGTACAGAAGCTTCTAATAGGATACAAGTGCTAGTAGTAACAAAATACAACATAAATTGCCTCCGAAAGTACAAGGAGCAACAGTACAATAGATGAGATGTAGACAAGCCCCGACCGTCAGGCGCTCACCCTAGTCTCAAAGATCCAAAAGCTGCACGAGTCTCCAACGTGATCAACGGCAAAAGCTCAGCTAATATCTGCACAAAAAAGTGCAGAAGTGTAGTATGAGCACCAAAACCACGGGTACTCAGTAGGTATCATAGGCCGATTGAGCGCATATAAGATATAAAAGCAGTAAGTAACAGATAGAAAGAAAGCAGTCACTGAGGCAATAAGCAAGGCACAAGGAGCTAGCACAAATCATCCATAACCAAGAGCTTCAAGTAACACATGCTAGCACAGAGATACAATTACACAGAATCACAGGTGAAGGAAAGGAGAACGCACCTGGAGTCCTTGCACAACAATATAAGTAAGTAGAGAGAGGATTGAGAAAATAGCGGTATACCGGTAACCTCAAGTGGAAGGAAAAGACGGAGAGTAGTCTAACATACTCAAAATGGAATCAACCAGTATAAGGAAATCATAACACCAATCCAATCATATGATAGCATAACCAGGGAATCACCTCACAAGTACAACCTTAGGATGAAATAACTAGGCCACAATAACCGAGAGATACCACTCAGCTTCCCACAAGAATAGAACCAAAGTCTCACACTCTGCTCAGAAGGCCACACAAAAGTGTCTCAATAAGATAGGACTCCCTAGCCCTCACAATAATCAGATATCCCACAACTGAAACCTCAACAGGTTAACCATCAATAATCCTTCACTAACCGAGTGCCAAGACAAGCTCTAAATAAAGACAAGAGTAAATATAGTCTACCTACAGTCCCAACGGCCGCCCATACAACCGAGGAACACAATCAAGTGAAAGCAAACCCTCCGACATCCCATACTACCAGAGCGTACACTGAACACACAACAAACAAGGGTGGAATCCAATGCATGATATGATATGATGTGTGAAATAGAATCTCTGTATGTACCTCCTCCGGTGCCAATCGAGCCCAGCAGGCAGGTTCCATAGAAGGACTCAGCCCGTATACCTCTACTCCACCGTATACCTTTCCCTCCGACGCACGCAGCCTGAAGCCCCAGGCCCGGAGTGGCAAGGTCCATGGAGGTCCCCGACCCCATACTAAAACTCAGTATCAATACATGTCATCCGGAAGCAAGTCCGGGATCAAGATAGAGACCCAGTCTCAAGTATGCCTGCCCAGACCCCGTCCAGGACTAAAGTAGTAGAAAATGCCTCAAAAACTCCTCCAAGGGTGCCCGGGCGTAACCGGGTCTAAAACTGTAGTAAATCAAGTCTAGTGCTCCGCCCCGCAGAGACTAGTATCAGTAATAAAATCAAGTATGGTGCTCTGCCTCGCAGACACTAGTATCAGTAATAAAATCAAGTCTAGTGCTCTGCCCCGCAGAGACTAGTACGAGTAATAAAATCAGTGCGAAAACATCCAAAAATCCCCTTTTCTATCAACAACAGTACCAAAAAAGGCCCCCCAGGGCCATGCAAATTTAGGAAAAACTATCAGTAGTGGCTCACAGCCAAAACTGTAGTAAAACATGCAGGGGAAAACCTTTTTCATGGATGATATGCTCGCACACAAATATAAAAGTATCCCAACGGCTCACAACAATTCCTATCAGCCCTGCACATGCCTAATAACTACTCAGCAAACATAACCAGCCTAAAAGGATAATCTCTATGTCCGGGACTCGCGGACATTCCCAAATAGCCCACCATCTATGTTCCAGAGTCAATACAAGGCCACACAGGACCACAAAGGTAATATACATTACTACGCGAATACTACAAACAACGTATGAAATAGACGGACGATAGGCGGACAAGGTCTTGGGTACCAACCTATAACAACCCATCCAAGGATGCTAATTAATGCAGTTATAGCCTATATACGCAGAGTCTAGATAGGGGAAAGCCATAACCTACCTGTCATCCGATAACTAGCTGCGAGAACGACATCGTCCAGAATCGAACAACTCCAGGAAGCTTTGAATCACATAAAACAACTACTTTCAACCGAAGCCCCAAAGGCGTCTCTATGAAGCCTGACCAACCAAGGTAATGGAACAATTGCTAGAATCGACAAGGCTGCAAGAACGAGCCATAGCCATTTGATAAGGTGTTAATGTCACACTCCCGACCAACCAACTCCAAAGCATAAAAATGAGGCCAATAACAATAACTGATAACGCCCAAACTACACCTCAAATTAACAAAGCGTAAGCGGTCGTAGTCAAATATAGAACCCAACAAAGGTTGGGGTCAAATCCCACAGAGAATATGGTGAAGATTAAGCCTTTAGTGAAGTATGTGACTAGTCTTCAATAGTTTACGATAAATAGGGGGGGTTTTGTGATCAATATTTGTAAACAAAACAAACACTTAACGTATGAATGATAATCAATAGGAGAGAGAGAACTAGGGAAGTGTTTACCATGGCATTAGTAACAAAGTCGATTCTAGGCTTAACGGGGTTCTTTCTATATGCGTGTCACGATGCGATTGAATTAATGGTATCGTCTAAACGTTTCTCAACCAAATAGACAAATTTACTTTTCAATTCTCTCGAACTTGAAAAGGTGTGCTTTTAGATTTCAATTCTAAACATCAAGTAGATTAATCTAGTTACAGCATTAATCATAAGACGAGAGTTGGTAGTCTCGAATCCTCGTCGTTAATCAAGTTTCCCAGTTTTAATCTCTTTACTCAAGCAAATTAAACCTAGGCATGTTCTAATGTTTGCAACCACTAGAAAATGTTACATAACGAATGATTAACAACGTGACAACATACATATTTAACCCGTCGCTACCCGGAATCTATATTGCTACTTTTGCCATGGCTCCCACAACCCTAGTTGTGAGAGTTTTAGTTAATCATGCTTGAAGAAGAAGAGAAGAAATTCATAATCATAATAAAGGGAAAAGATCCTTACAATATAATGAAAACAATCTTCAAGTAGTCCAAGAACAAGAAACCAAGAACTCAAGAACAAATCAAGAACAAGATTGAGGAGGAAGAAAACGTGTATTGCGTGTTTTCCTCTCTCAAGTCTCGACTTTAAACTCCTAAAATTATTGGGTAATGTATGTAAAACGCTTCTCTAATGCATAATTAAAATAAACCTAACATAGGGTATTTATAGGAGTCTAGGAAACAAATCCCAAAAACGTCAGGATTCCGCGTAGCGGACTGCCCAGGTGTGACGACCAGGCTGACGGACCGTCACTGGCTTGACGGACCGTCGCCTGGACCGTCACCCTTAGGCAGTGGTGCTGCCTTGGTGTGACGGTTTGGGTGATGGACCGTCACACCCTTGACGGACCGTCACCTGAACCGTCACTCTTATCCAGAATGCGCTTTTTCCCGTATTTCCTTCCGTTTCCATGTTTGTCTCCATTTCCTGAAAATACAACATAAAAACATTAAAAACGACAACGGTTGCTTGAAAACGTACGATTGTTCTTAGTTTAAAGGAGTCGAAAGTGCCGTAAATTGGCGGCACATCAACACCCTCAACTTAAAATGTTCGCTTGTCCTCAAGCAACATGACACAAAACAATAATACGACGACTCAACTAAGCAAACAAACTCGTGTCTTTAGCAACTCATGGTCATTCATTAGTTCATTAAATCAAGCTCCCTCGTAGCACACAATGTATGAAACACTAACTTGCAAGGATCCAAATATGTCATTCTGATATGATAGAATATTATGCATACACATGCGCAGCTATCCTAACAATCAATAGGTAATACAGAAATCTTGGTGCCCTCACCTCAAAGAAATCCCACACACAAGATTTGGGACTAGGTAGGCGCTCACACTCACAAACGATTTCAAACAATGCATATGCGATACCATAGGCTTGCCCTTACTATTCTATTTCAGTTCTTCAGAAAGCCGCTCAGGATCACTACAGGACTTGTTTAGGCTTGTAATGAGGCTTAAGGTGCAGGTAGGATACATTTAGGGGTTAGTGACTAAGCCCTCCTTGGAACCACCGACGTCTTATTACCACATACTTTGCTTTGTCCATCCTTATTCACCTTTTTATTTCCTTCTCTCTAGCTACAGGTGCGGCCTCTTTATCTTGACAATTCTTTTTATTACTTTTTCGCTCTTTTTCATCTCTTTTTATTTTTCTTTTCTTTTCTTAGGCACACACCCGAATTTTCATTCTATTCCCAACCAATCTTCTTCATCCTCTTTTTCTTATCATTCACCTTTGTAGTAGCCACCCTCAACTTGGGCTGATTGCCTGCGTTGAGGTGCACAATGTCCCATGGAAGGACCAGGGCCAAAACAGGGTTTACCTCTATAGTAGCCACCCTCAACTTAGGCTGATTGCCTGAGTTGAGGTGCACGATGTCCAAGGAAGGACCAGGGCCAAAATAGGGATTCAAAGTTAAACAGGAATGGTGACAGGTTATTGAAAGAACAAGGTTAATTATGGCTCAAACAGGGATCAAAAAGGGATTTTATATTTGGACGGTCTTTTAGGTTAAGTGGACTGCACACAAAAAGGGCCTGTGATCCTTTCCTAAGCAACCAAACTTCGAACTTAACAAAATAGACCGGGCAAGTTCTAGATGCATGCACAGAGTAAGAATTTATAACAATAATCTCACAGGCTCTTGGCACCAAGAAACTATATCACTACCAGCTATCAAACAACCGCTCGGCTTAAGCATACCCATTCTAATCATAATCACACAATGACATTCGAGGATCCAGACAGTCAATCGTTTCAACATAAGTACAAAACCAGAAAAATTTAAAGGGGCCTCGTTTTTAAACAAGAAAAACGCCATGCTTGCTATAGACACTAAAAAAAAATTTAAAAAATAACAACCTAAACATGCCGGTTCTACTAGATAGCACACCGGAGGGAAAAGAACTCGGCAACAAAAACCCTCGGTGGTGACTCACAGGTTTCCCCACACCCTCAACTTAGACTCATGCATTGTCCCCAATGCATACATATGAAAACTAAAACTGTGAGAATAAAGGAATACCTGTGAAGTCGATATGACTCAGATTCTGACATGATGTTGGAGACCGCCAGGGTCTCCAAAACAAGAGAACTCGATGGAGTGTGGCGTTCCAGCTTCCTCTTTGGGCTCCATCGCTAGTCGCGACAACTTCTTCGCTCTTTCTTTGCAGATTCTCTTGCGGTGTTTTCGTTTTCTTGATCTTTCACCGCTTTCCTTTACCTGCTTCTCCTCTTGCGATCGCGACCTTATTCTCATAACAGCTCGGGTTTCCAGACAACCCTTCTCCTCAAGATACACATCCGCAGGGACTTCCTCAATAGCCTTGATGACCGCGACCACCCTCATGTCACTTGGTTGCTTCATCAATTTGGACACATTGAACTTGACCACTTCATTGTTTAATCGGAAGGTCAGCTCATTTCTCTCCATATCGACCAGTGCTCTTGCTGTGGCTAACAATGGTCATCCCAAGATTATGGGAACTTCAAAATCTACTTCGCAATCCAAGATCACAAAGTCGGCCGGGAATATAAGCTTACCAATCTTGACCAGCACATCAGATAAGATTCCCACCGGTCGCTTTACTGAGCGGTCAACCATCATTACTCTCATGGATGTTGGTTTAGGAGCTCCCAAACCCAATTGTTTGTAGACCGCTAGCGGCATCAAGTTGATGCTAGCACCAAGATCACATAATGCTCTTCCGAAGTTGAGCTTCCCAATAGTACAGGGAACAGTGAAAGCACCTGGATCTTCCTTCTTTTCGACTAACGACCTTGAAGAAATAGCGCTGCAGTGGTGGAGGTTGTCTTCCGGTTCAAAACTTACCGACCTCTTCTTTGTAATCAAGTCCTTCATGAACTTGGCATAACCGGGCATTTGTTCCAGCGCTTCCACCAATGGTATGTTTATTGAAATCTGTTTCAGCATGGTCATGAAGTTCAGGAACTTACCGTCGTCAGCTTTCTTCTTCAAACGTTGCGGGAAAAGAGGTGGTGGTCGAGGCATCATAGTTGGAAGCTTTTCAGCTTCCTTGCTTTTCTCCGTGGGCTTTGGAGTTTCCTCCTCTACCGCTTCTTCATCATCCGCAACATCACCTTGGGTCTGAATTACCGGATGTGATTCCGGTAATATTTTTTCGCTTCTTGTGGTGATCGCCATACAACTTGCGTCATTCCTCGGATGAGTGGTATCGCTCAGCAAGGTACCTGTCTTTCTTGGGTTTAGAGATGCCGAGATGTGACCCACTTGCTGCTCTAGTTGCTTGATCGCGGTGGAATGTGACTCCACTACCTGACTCAATGTTGATAACTCAGTCCTCATTGCCTTTACCCCAGAGTCAGTTGATTCCACCTTCAGCAGCATCTTCGCCATCATGCTCTCAAGTTTGGACGTCTCTGCCTCGTTGCCAGTTTTGTCCCTATTACCAGGTGGTATATACAACCCACCTCTATCGGTGCTGTTCCTCCAGTTTCCTTGGTCGCAATCTTTGTAGCCGCCTTTCTCATAGTGGTTGTCTCTCTGATAGTTCCGACCTTGGTTTCTTTGGCCGTTGGCCTGGAAACCCCCCAAATAGTTGGCCTCCTCATCAGATTCAACCCCTGCTGCTCTACCTTGCGAACCCACGGCTTTCACCTTCTCAATACTTCCTGACATCAAGTGCTTGGTCAAGAGGTCCATTTGCGTTTTTAGGTGGGCCATGTCTTGGTCCCGTTCTTCCTCTCTTCTACGCTGTTCCGCTGACACACCAACTGCATAAGTACTAGCTGGTACCTCTGAATCACGTGTATGCCAGGCCCTGTTGGTTTTGGTGAGCCTGTCCAAAATAGCTGTGGCATCGGCAAAAGTGCGACCCGTAAACGCTCCACCTGCTGCGTTGTCCAACGTCGGCTTGGTAGCCGAATTGAGTGCCCTATAGAATGTTTGCATCAAAAACTTGTCGTTCAGCTGATGGTTAGGGCATTGTGTCAGCATCTTCTTGAATCACAACCAGGTCTCGTGCAATGCTTCGTGTGGTTGCTGCCTGAAGTTGCTAATCTCGTCCCTCAACTGTATCATCCTAGAGGGAGGAAAGAACCTTTCTAGGAAAGCTCCTTTCAACTCTCCCCAAGTTGCGATAGAGTCGGGGGTCAGTTCTGTCAACCATAACGCTGCCTCATCAGACAGAGATAACGGAAACAACCTGAGCCTGATCGCTGTCTGACTCACGCCCGACAGTTCAAACGACTTGCAGATACCCACGAAGTTAATTAAGTGACGGTTTGGATCGTCACCAGCTGCTCCACGGAATACTCCTCTCAAGTTCAACAGCTGAATCATCGTGCTAGTGATGTTGAACTTGGCTCCGGGCGGTAGCGGTGGAACAACAATGGCGCCCGTAGCGCCAACTCCATCCAAATCGTTATCCTCATCATGCAACTCAAGATCGTGCTGCAGACCTCCAGTATTCAAATTTTGTTGGGCCTGCAGTTCTGCAGCGATCCTTGCTGCCTCTTGTTGTGCGGCCATATTCCGCCTTAACGTTCTAGCAAGCTCGGGGTCATAAGGTAATGTTGATTCACCTGAGCGCCGGGTACTTGGCATGCACAACTCTGTACCCTGTCAAAAACAAAAACAACAAAAAAACGTAAAAGCAGGAAAGTATGACTAAGAGTCAAATAAACACACCAAACTTAATTAACAACCGTATTCCCCGGCAACGGCGCCACTTTTTGATAACGCCCAAACTACACCTCAAATTAACGAAGCATAAGCGGTCGTAGTCAAATATAGAACCCAACAAAGGTTGGGGTCGAATCCCACAGAGAATATGGTGAAGATTAAGCCTTTAGTGAAGTACGTGACTAATGGTCAATAGTTTCCGGTAAATAGGGGGGGTTTTGTGATCAATATTTGTAAACAAAATAAACACTTAACGTATGAATGATAATCAATAGGAGAGAGAGAACTAGGGAAGTGTTTACCATGGCGTTAGTAACAAAGTCGATTCTAGGCTTAACGGGGTTCTTTCTATATGCGTGTCATGATGTGATTGAATTTATTGTATCGTCTAAACGTTCCTCAACCAAATAGACAAATTTACTTTTCAATTCTCTCAAACTTGAAAAGGTGTGCTTTTAGATTTCAATCCTAAACATCAAGTAGATTAATCTAGTTACAGCATTAATCATAAGACGAGAGTTGGTAGTCTCGAATCCTCGTCGTTAATCAAGTTTCCGGTTTTAATCTCTTTACTCAAGCAAATTAAACCTAGGCATGTTCTAATGTTTGCAACCACTAGAAAACGTTACATAACGAATGATTAACAACGTGACAACATACATATTTAACCCGTCGCTACCCAGAATCTATATTGCTACTTTTGCCATGGCTCCCACAACCCTAGTTGTGAGAGTTTTAGTTAATCATGCTTGAAGAAGAAGAGAAGAAAGTCATAATCATAATAAAGGGAAAATATCCTTACAATATAATGAAAACAATCTTCAAGTAGTCCAAGAACAAGAAACCAAGAACTCAAGAACAAATCAAGAACAAGATTGAGGAGGAAGAAAACGTGTATTGCGTGTTTTCCTCTCTCAAGTCTCGACTTTAAACTTCTAAAATTATTGGGTAATGTATGTAAAACGCTTCTCTAATGCATAATTAAAATAAACCTAACATAGGGTATTTATAGGAGTCTAGGAAACAAATCCCAAAAACGTCAGGATTCCGCGTAGCGGACTGCCCAGGTGTGACGGCCAGGCTGACAGACCGTCACTGGCTTGACGGACCGTCGCCTGGACCGTCACCCTTAGGTAGTGGTGCTGCCTTGGTGTGACGGTTTGGGTGACGGACCGTCACACCCTTGACGGACCCTCACCTGAACCGTCACTCTTATCCAGAATGCTCTTTTTCCCGTATTTCCTTCCGTTTCCATGTTTGTCTCCATTTCCTGAAAATACAACATAAAAACATTAAAAACGACAACGGTTGCTTGAAAACGTACGATTGTTCTTAGTTTAAAGGAGTCGAAAGTGCCGTAAATTGGTGGCACATCAATAACAAATGGCAGCTAAATCCAACAACAATACATTAACCACATCTCCAAGGAGCGACGAGCTCCCGAGGCACTATTTCAAGGCATACTTCACGTTTGTCCAATCCAATCACTATCATATGTGATCCCAAAAAGAATCGCACAATTTACCAATCCCTCCAGAACCTTACCATAATCAGAACACCACAACAATAACCAAACATAACAAGATAAAGGGGCTGTCCAAAGCCACAAATCCAAAATACCACTTCGGGGCTCAGAAATCCATAAAACAATACTAGAACATATAATAACGAAGGAGGGTCATAGGAGGAAGGTTACCTCGACAAAAAGCTTTGAAATACCAAGATAAACATGCTGTTATAAGGACCCACCATGAGCTGTAACAATATACGGCAAGAAAACACGACAAACATGCCGATAACAATAAGTTCTCATCGGAATTGATTCTAAAGCTCAAATTAAGAATGAGTCAAGGATTTAGAACCCTTACCTTACGATAGTCAAATGATAATACCATAAAAATATCAGTTCCATGAACTTCCTCCTTGCAGTAGCAACAAACATATCCAAATCCAACAAGAAACGACTACAAGTTATCGAAAAATATAACTTTTCGTGACTAGAAGCTTAGAATCTTGATTCAACAAATAGATAAGTGTACGGAATCCATACCTCGCCAATATAACTCTGTAGATACTGAAAAATACTCAGAAAACACCTGTTGTATTGCTGCATCAACACCCACGAAGATACGCCATGAAATCGACTGGGAAAACTATACCAAAATGACGATCTCGCGACGTAGAGCAACTTCCGTTAAACTTCCGAATTGAAAGGATCAAAGTCCATGGATTATTTATGGACTCTCCCTCTGATTTTCTAAGAATTTTGGGTGAAAAATATGGGTTAAAACGAAGGAGAAATCAGCTTTTATAAGCTGAACCGACTTAGGACGTGGGCCCCACCTTGACGTGTCTGCTTGCGCAGTCTTACAAAAATATGAATATCTCTCTATTCTGAAGTCGTATGGACGAACGGTTTAGTACATTGGAAACTAGACTTGTAGACCTTCGATCTGGTATATTAGGGGCCCACAAACTATTTATATATAGGGATAAACACCCCAAGTCATTTAACCCAAATTTGAAGAGAATTCCTTAAAGGAATTTACAATAACTTTTTACGACTTTTGTTTCGCAACTTGCTTGACTTCAAAACTTATCATACGACCATTTTGAGATTATAATACCTCATAACACATCCTTATTAGTATATTAGACACTATTAGTCTTACCCCAAAGGCACGGGTTACTTTAAACCTTCCAAACGGGTGAGGTGTTACACGAGGCATTTCTTTAACTCGAACTTTTGAGTAAGGAATTCCTTTGACCTAGAACCTTGGTTTAATTCTTTCATATTACCAAGAATGTTGTCAAAAGTCAACGATTTCCAAAGTTTAAGCTTTAAAATGAGGAACGGCCATAAAGACCAAACAAACGGCCCGGGCACCGAACTACCGGTCCCGACAAGCCATAAATGACTTGGGCCGCTACAAGTAAGCTCTAATGGTACAAGAAAGGTGAAAATGTGTAAATGACCGGAAGGGTCATTATATATTGGTAGTTGACTTTTCAGTACTTTGTTCTGAGTTCTACTCCTTGGTCTGCTCTGTGGGGATTTGAGAAATTTTTGGGAATTTCTCTATCTGTATCAATGAACTCGCCTACAATACTCTTTATCACTTCGAGGATTAAACTTATCCAAATTATTCTTATCGTTGTTATGGATGAAACATTTTCACCCGAATGTATGAAAATATCTAATGTTGGGATTTTTACCTTTCTATAGTTCATATGATTCTTCTTCAGGATTAATCTGATCAAAAACCAATTTAGAATATGGCATGTTGTGCTAACTGCTTCTGCCCTGAAGTGATTAGGTAGGCTCTATTCTAGTAACATGGTTCTGGTAGTGTCTTGGAGTGAATGATTCTTTCATTCAACAACTTCATTTATGTAGGGTGATCGAGGATATGAGAGGTTTTGAGTGATGCCCTATTTAGCACAGAATTCCTTGAAGGTATTATTTTAAATTCTCCCCCATGATCACTGTGAATTGTGGAGATGAAGTAAGCTTCTTCTCTTTGAACCTTTCTACAAAATACTTCAAAATTAGCAAAGGCTTCATATTTGTGAGCAAGAAAAATAACCAAAGTAAATGAGAATAATCATCCACGATTATGAAAGAATATCTTTTACCACCTATACTAGTTGTTCTAGTAGGACCAAAGAGATCCATATGCAGTAATGGAAGCAGTTTTGAGGTGCTAAAAATTTCCTTGACTTGAAAGGAGGATCGGGTTTATTTGTCAAGCTAACAAGCATCACAAATATGATCCTTCAAAAACTTTAGCTTGGGTAAACCAATAACAAAGTCAAGTCTCGATAATTTCTCAAGAGCATGCATACTGGCATGGCCTAATTTCCAATGTCATAGCCAAGGTTTTCTAGATAAAGCAGTAAGACATGTTAGAGTAGGCAGATTAACATTAACTAAAACATAAATATTTTCAAACCAATAACTAATAATGGTGGTATTCCTTAGTATGTTGCTGATGGTGCATCTGAGATCATTGAACACACATCAAATCCTGCATTACATAGCTGACTGATACTCAATAAAATTGTGCTTAAGTCCATTGACTAGGTAGACTTTGATTAAATCATAGGTAGGTCTAATTGTTATTGCCTCAACTCCTATGACTTCCCTTTTTGCATGATCTCCAAATCTCACGTATCCACCCTCTATCTTTTGACTATTTTAAAACATTTTTTCCTTCCTATCATATGCCTAGAACACCCACTGTTAATTACCCACATACCTTTCTTTTATGTCATCCTGGTGTGTTCCTACAAAACAAGTAAATACGTTTCTTTTAGGTTCCCAAGTGTTCTTGGGTCCTTGATGGTTAGAGTTAACATATTTTGGTCTCCAAACCTTCTTTCCTGGATGAATTTTCTTGCAGTTGAAAGATTTATGACCAATTTTACCATAAGAAAACCATGTAGGTTTATAGTGATTGAAAGTGTTTTTGGCAGAGTGAAAATCATTTGAGAAATTAGAAAAGTATTCAGTTTTTGAACTTTTTGGAGATGATCCATTGGATTTGACTGAGCTTCGGCTTGGCAATTTCGTAACACTATTTAAATGCATTTTGATCTCACCAAGTTCCTCTTCAAGCAAGGGCACTTCAATTTGACTTGCTTCAAGAAGAATTTGCCGTTCTTTCTTTTCTTTAGGCAATTTATTATATTCATCAATAAGTTTCTGGAGATTGTCATTGACAAAATAAAGAGAGGTTTGCATATTTGTGTAATTCGGATAGTTAGGATATCTTACTTCACTTGTTTCTTTGCTGTCTATGAAGCATATATTTGCAGTTTTAGCTCGTTCATCATCAGATGCTTCTTCATCACTCAAAGCTCAAAAGTTCTTTGGATTGATGTGCCCTGACTTCCCATAGTGATAGCATATGCCATTTATCATTTGATACTCATTTATTCTAAAGTTTTACTACAGCTTCTGATTTTTTTGTCTTAACATGTGTCTTACTCCTCGATTTATTAGAAAAAGTGCTTCATTCCCTTCTTCATCAATTTATTTTCCCGAGGTACTGCATTGAAGGCAACAATTTTATTCTTATCTTCCTTGAGGTTCCTGTTGATGTGATTTTGTTCATAGGCCAATAGATTTCCTCGTACTTCATCATAAGTCAGATTTTGTAGGTCTTCATCTTCAAGGATGGTGGCCTTAGTCTCCCAAACCTTGGGAAGACTTCTGATAAGTTTTCAGACTTGCACTCTATTTGAGTAGACCATTACCAGTGATTTGAGCTCTCCAACAATCTTACTGAATTTGGGGAACATTGATTCAACAGTTTCTTCATCTGACATTTTGAACAGTTCGTACTCATTCACTAGGGTGTTGATCCTTAATTACTTTACTTTGGGGGTTCCTTCATATATGACTTCTGGCTTATCCCATATTTCTTTTGGTGTTTTAAAGGTGGAGATCTTGTCGTATTCTGATATGCTAACTGCACAATAGAGTAAACTTATATCTCTAGAATTAGTTTGAATTACCTCTTATTTTTCCTTCATAATTTCAAAGGTTTCCAGGTCGACTTTGCTAGTGGAGTCTTTTTTTGTGATTCCAAAGATAGGTTTTGGTCCTTTACTTATCACAACCCAATATTGGAAATCATTTGAGTGTAAGAAGATTCTGAATCTTCCCTTCCAGTAAGAGCAGTGTTGGCCGTTGAAGTAAGGAGGTCAATATCATGAATGTCCATTTTGCAATATGGCTCCGAGAATTTCTATGCTTCCATTTGATCTTTTCTCACGTGTTGTTAGGCACTTAGAATGTGAGACCCACTCTGATACCAATTGATAATCAGGGGGGAGGGGTGAAATGAAATCTTTTATTGAACTTGAGTTGAGTGAGGGTTATCTCAAGTCAACTTTCCTTCAAATTAGTAAATAAGACAAGTAAAAAAAAGTATATAGAACAGAAGTAAATTAAAAACAAACAAAGAATTATTCTGGTTCAGATCACCGGTGTGGTCCATAGTCCAGTCCTCTTAAGTTACAAGGGTTTCCTTTAGATCCTTAAAAGAACTTGTGATTACAGATGGACTCAAGTTCTAGTTGACTGGATTTCTCCAGATCCTTTCAATTTATTACAGCCTCAACCTATATAGCTATCCTCAGTTCTTTCCTTTTCTTTTGTTAAACTTGTAAGCATGACTGAATACAATGTTATGATAAGCTAAAAGAGTAAATTAAGTGATTTTGCTAGAGTAAAGTTGCATACTTTGCATCTTGGTCTTGTCTTCTTTTATTGGTGTGTGTAGCTTTTAGGAGCCATTGGTCTTGATTGAGGATCTTCTTGAGTTGATTTGAGTTATGATCTTGAGGCTGATTTTGTGCTTGATAAATCAGATTTTCCTTTACTGATTTGATTTTCTCTTAAGGATAACCCAAGGGAATTTTTTCAATTAATCATATTGACGAGATTGATTTCTTGATTGATGATTTATATGTACCTATCAGATACATGCATATATTTTTGTATAGCTTGTCTTCAATGTTCTGGTCATCTTTCCTTGTGAGATTCTGCTGTTCTTTGTGAGTTGATTTCCTTTCATTTTCTCTTTGCCTTTCACATATGCTTTTGACTTTGCTCCTTATGTTTAGCATAACTTCTTAATCAAAGAGTCTTTTCAAGTGTCTTGATTCTTTTCCTTTTTCGTTGCTCATGCCCTTATTGATTTTCTCCTTCTTTCTCTAAAAAATTGATTGTCATTGTTAAAACACACATGGTTAGGTGCTAACATGTATACTATTTTTATGAATGACGAATAATCTAAGAGAACTTCTCTTAAGGAAACCGTATTCCATTGGGATAGTATTTCCTTACTGAATAAATCTTAGAAAGCAGAGAAACGACCTAAATTGTTTGGCCCATTCTCCATCCATATAAAAGCATCACAACTGGTCAAATTAATACCGTGATTTCATCCATCATTAAGATTTTGTCCAAGCAATAGTCATAAAAGAAAGAAGTTGCTTATGGAATCAACAATTGAAAATAAAGAACTAGATCAAATAGGTTATTTTCTAGTTAAGTCTGTAAGTTGTATTCAAAGTGTTTACATACTTTACTTGTCTTAGACTTGATTAAGTTTTGAAAGTTGTGTGCATTGTTTGTAAGTTTTAGAGACTAAGAGTTTGTAATCTTTGAAGGGGTACAATTTGAGTTAACTATGAGGGTTGAGACACTAGATTTACTCTCTTAGATTATTGAATTATAATCTAAAATCGTTCTTTACAGTTAGTGTAGTTTCGTTGGAAATCCTACTTAATATAGGTCATGGTTTTTATTTCTTTGAGTAAGGAGGTTTTCTACGAATGTTAATTCATCTTGATACTTTCAATTTCCGATTTAAAGAATCAGGTTCTTTAAAAAAACTAATAATTGTTGCAGTGAAATAAGACTATTACTAAAGTTAAAGAGTGTTAGTTTCTTTTAATTGGTATCAAAGCGTACTTTTCAACACTAGTTTACTGTAAGTGCATCGCGCATGTGTTCCACATTAATAATAAAATTATGTAAGTAAAATAAAAGAGGGAGATCAATGGCCCTTTATTCAAATATGAAAAAACAAAAGAACGAAAAAGACAAGGGCCAAAGTGCCTAAGTCCCAAAATTCGGAAGAAAGAAAATCTGAAAACAAGAAAAAACCAAAATAAGAAACAATAAGCTAAAAAAGGAATGAGTGTTCTAGAGACACTCAAAAGGGAAAGCCCTTCATCTTCCTCTGAGATCGCCGCTGATACAGAAGAGCTCACTGGAGAGAAGGGGAAAAGCTAATGTTACCAATGTCCCAGCAAGGACATATGTGGAAAAGACACTTAAAAGATCTAACAAGTGCCATGAAATTCACACCATGGAAGACTTCTTTAGCTCATAACAAGAATCATCTGTCCCGTAACCACCAGGGTAAGATCTATTCCATGATCCATTGTTCCAAAGTTGCTTAACCTCCTCATAATTAGAGTTGATAGTAGTGGAAATAGAAAATAGTAATAGAGAGCACCCAATTGGGTCCAATTGTCAAACCATACACTAGAGTGACCACACTTTGTGTGATGACCCTTCCGGTCATCTTCGTATTTACGTATTCATTGTACTGTTAGAGCTTTCCTGTAGTGGCCCCAAGTCATTTATGGCTTGCTGGGACCGGTAGTTCGATGCCCTAGTCATTCATTTGGTTGTTTTGCCCTTTTTTCTATTTTAGAGCTTTAACTTAGAATAACGTTGACTTTAGTCAACATTCTTAGCTAACGTGCTCGAAATTGAATTCTGACAATTTTGTTAGCTCCAGAGCATTGAATTTGGTCTAGTTGAACCTTCAGTTGAGGCCTGAGAACTTCTGGTGTGAGTTTTGTGTTGTTTTCTCTATTTTCGGGCCTTTTGGAGTTGAAAGTGTAACTTTAGGTGGCTTTCAGTGATCGGAGTGTCGGATTCAAAATTTGACGATTCCATCAGCTCCGGAATGATGAGTTTCAGTTAGAAAGGTTGTTGGTTCAAGTTCTGGGTGAGCCGAACTCATTTTGAGCCTTTGAGTCCCTTTTCATTAGTGTTGACTTGGGTCAACATTTCTCCAAAATGACCTCGTATGGAAGTTTCGTCGATTCCGTTGAGTCCAGAATGTCATTTCCACTCTATAAGTATTATTGTTTTTTGAATATCAATTTCCGATTGTGCTCGGAATGCCTCCTGGAGTTTTCAAAAAGTTGCAGAAAATTGTTGCAGGCCAGACCTTCAGTGCCATCGGCACTGGACCAGCACGATCGCGCTCAAGCGTGTTTCGGCTGGCCAGCGCGATAGTGCTGCCTGGGCACCGTTGGCACTGGCCAGTTCCCTGCAACTATATATTTCTGTTGTTTCATTTTTCCAGCTTTTTCTCTCAAACTTTCTAACTCTAAAACACTTATACTCTCTACCAAATTGCTTCATATCAGTCTTGGCTTTGGGGAAATCAATTGTTCATAGATTATTCATGATTCTTCGATTTTTGGTAAGCTTTCTTCCCCAACTTGCTTCTTTTTTGTTTTCTTGAAAATCCACCATTGTTGCTCATACCCAAGCTTGAAATTTATGGTAGATTCTTCCTCGTAGCTCTTGCATGTTCGTGGGTTTGAAGAATTCTCCATTTTTACTTAAATTTCATCTTTTTGGTGAGTAATTCCTTGCCTAATTTCCGATTTTTAGTCTTAAAATTCAATCCTTAAACCTCAACTTGAGTGGGCTGTTTTGGCGCCCTTCTCTTGGCCAATTGTGCTCAATTTTGGAGCATGACTTCTTGGCATCGTTGTGGTCATCGTGTTTCTTTTCATTTTTGGTTTTGGGTTGTGGACCCCATAGGCTCGCTTCTGACCCAGATTTCAATCTGGCTATAATTGTAGCGATATGGGTATCGTTAGACTCATTTTAATGAATTATTTATGTTTTTGATAGTTTAGCCACCATTCAGGATCCCTCAGAGTGATTCGGGATTGGACGTGATGTTCGGGCTGCTTATCATCGGACGATAGGTAGGTTACGGTCTAAACTCCCTAGACTTAGAATATATTGGATAAAATTGTAATAGCTGGCATCCTTGGGTTGGATTATAAGGTTGGTACCACAGACCTTGACCTCTTTATTCACGTCCGCCTACTTTTCTTCCTCCGATGCTTGTAGTACTTGTTGATACGTTTTATTTACCCTTGTGGTCTTGTGAGGCCTTGTTGACTCCGGAACATAGAAGGTGGGTTATTGGGAATGTCCACGAGTCCCGGAAATAGAAATATCCTTCTATGCTTGTTATGCTTGCCAAGTAGCTGTGGGTCTGTACATGGCCGATAGGTTGATTGTGAGCTGTTGGGCGGCTATCTGTGTTGATCATTCATTTCCATGCATATAAAGAGGATTGATCCACGGTTTACTACAATTTTTGGCTTCGGGCCTAGTGGAATTTCTTTCTAAACTTTGCATGGCCTCGGGGGCCCATTTTTGATGGAAATGAATTGGAAATGGTTTGATTTAACTTGTGAATCTTCTTGGGGTAAAAAGGTCAAATTATGATTTCTATCACCAGTTTTACTATTAACGCTAGACTCGTCAGGGCTGGGAAGCTAGTTGAGTTTGACTGAGCATTTGGGATGACTTTCTACTGTTTAGACCTGGTTATGCCCGGGCACCCTTGGAGGGGTTTTTGAGATATTTTCCCACTATTTTAGTCCTGGACAGGGTCGGGGCATGCATATTTGAGATTGGGTCTCTATCTTGAACCCAGACTTTCTTTCGGAGGACATGTTTTGGTACTGAGTTTTAGTATGCGGTCCAGGACCCCCATGGACCTTGCCATCCGGGCTTTGGGCATTGGGCTGCGTGTGCCGGAGGAAGGGTATACGGCAGAGTAGAGGTATATGGATAGTGTCCTTCCATGGAACCTACCTGCTGGGCTCAATCAGCACCTGAGGAGGTACATACAGAGTTTCTATCCCACGCTGAGGTTATCATGCATCATATCATTCGTTATTTGAGGTTACACCCTTGTTTGCTGTTTGTTGAGTGTACTCTTTGGTTGTATGGGCATCCGGAGGGTTTTGTTTTTACTTGTTTACATTCCTCAGTTGTATGGGCGACCGGGGGACTATAGGTAGTCTCTTGTTACTTTATCATGGTGGTATACCCCTGTTACGATTGTGCTTATAAGATTATATATGACTAAGTTGTTACTTGTTGGATTTGAGATTGGTATGACTAGTTGGGTTATTGATTCCTGTTTTCGAGCATGCCTATCTTTACTCTCCTTCTCCCTTTCTTGTACTTGAGGTTACTAGTTTACCAAAATAATTCTTAAACTTATTATGTATGTACTATTATTGCAAGGATCCCAGGTGCGTCATTTCTTGCTTACACATGTGCTTGTTGTGTATATACCCTGCTTGCTAGCCTCGCATATTATTCTGTTGACTTCCCTCTAGGCTAGTTCCTATGTACTTTTCATTTATTTTTTTGACTACTTGCTTCTATTCTGTCTATTACTACGCTTTTATCTTATATGTGCCCAGTCGGCCTATATACCTACTCGGTACCTTATGCTTCGCATTTGGCGCTCATATTATACTCTGTATATTCTGGTACAGATCTTAGTGTGGGCCATCACCATTAGCTCATGGAGACTCATGCGAGGTGCTGTTTTGGTGATATTCTGGACTGAGGGTGAGCCCTTGGAGATCGGAGCTTAGCTTTTAGTTATCTTTTGATTATGTACTCTATTTCTACTCGGAGATAGTTTTGTGTATATTGTTTTGGACCCTTGTACTCCTTATGTAGATCCGGCTCTAATACGCTATGATACCAGGTTTTGGGTTTGGTTTAGATTCCGCATTGTACATATATTACTCCTGTTATCTATTTTCTTCATCTTGTTCCCTTGCTTCTGCTTATTAAACTATTTTCCGCTTCGTTTACTTGATAGTAGCCAATTACTGACCGTTCTGGGCTGCGGGGATTAGTTCGCCTACTGAGGGGTTGTAGGTGCCATCATGACTGAGAAATCGAGTCATGACAGCTTTGTATTAGAGCCCTAGGTTCACCGGTGTCATCTGTATAGGAGTCAATGTCTAGTAGAGTCTTGCGGATCAAGGCAGAGACGTTCGTAATCAATCTTCGGGAGGCTATAGTGACATCTTAGGAAAAATAGACCTTTCTTATTTCTATCTTGTGTATAATATCCTTGAAAGTTTCTAGAAAACTCACTTACTCTGGTTCACTCTTCCACAGATAGTTTGTATGAGATCTTCAGCTCTTTGTGGAGGAGAGCCTCCTGCCCCTGCACCTCCGACTCCAGCTAGGGGTCGGGGTGGTCTCAAGGGTAGAGGTAGGGGTCATGGACACCCTAGACCAGCGGCACCAGCTAGGGCTGCTAGAGTTAAGGTAGATCTCGAGTATGACTACGAGCCAGAGTTCGCTCTAGAGCAGCCGCATGTAGACCCGAGGGTAGCCCAGGAACCACCAGTTCTAGCACCAGTTTTGTGCCAGCTTCAGCCCCAACTAAATCTTTTGATATTAGGGGTTTACTTGTCAGCTATTGGGTTTGATTAGAGAGAGACCTTCTGAGGTAGCACAGCCACCCGCTCATGGGGCAGCCCTGGGTGTTCAGAGTTCAATAGTGCAACCTCTTACTATGGCTCCCCGTGCTGAGGTTGTTCCAATTTCTTCAGTTGCACAGCCTCTTGCTCCTTGCGCAGCTATGATAGATGGGGAGCAGAAGGCATTGGGTAGGTTCTTGAGGTTGGCACCACCGAGATTTGTTGGTATGTCGGGTCAGGACACGCATGATTTTATTACTACATGTGAGGAGATATTGCACCATCTGGGTTTGTTCGAGACTCACGGAGTCGGTTATACCACATATCAGCTGGAGGGTCCAACAAAGTTATGTAGAGGGCACAAGTTGCTTGAAGATCTTCTACATCGCCTCCTTTGAACTGGTCTGAGTACTATGAGGTCTTTATGGCTATGTTCCTGCCTCAGAGTGATCATGAGCATCGCAGAGAGTAGTTTACTTAGCTTATGCAGGATTCTACGACTGTCTCAGAGTATGAGACCCATTTTCATCAGCTAGCATAATTTGGGGTTGTGATCATTCCTACCGAGGCATATAGGATTCACAGATTTTTATAGGGTTTGAGGCCAGAGATTAGGTAGCCAACTAAGATATTGGTTTCCGGTGGTCAGTAATTTCAGGCTATCGCAGACTATGCCCGTACTATAGAGGACTTACAGTGACATGATCAGGGGGCCAAAGATAAGAGGCCTCGACATCAGGGTAGCTACAACAGTTCCAGGCATGGTGGTAGAGGTTCAGGCCAGTGGGGCCGGGGTTATCAGCCAAAATAGCACCAGGGTCTGTCTACCCGATCGGTTCAGGATGCACTTCAGACTTCCGGTATTATCCAGTTCGAGCAGGGTTAGAGCAACCATCAGGGCTATAATGGTCAGTCTTCGAGGGATACAGCTTCTGGGGCATTAGGTCGTGGTGGCCATACGGATTCTTCTGGTTCATCCTGACAGAGTAGGTTGTCAGGGGCTTGTTTTACTTGTGGTGTGATTGGTCATTTTGCTAGAGATTTACCCCAACAGGGTACACAGTAGCCGACCGAGCTCTTATGAGCAGTTCAGCCTCCGACTAGAGGGGGTGGTGTTCAGTCTAGGGGTGGTTCTCCACGTGGTAGAGTAGGTGGTAGGGATGGCGATCAGGCAGGTGAAGGTCGTCGTCACTTCTATACGGTCACTGGGAGACCGGAGGCAGAGGCCTCAGATGCTGTGATTACAGGTACGATTTCTATATGCCATCAGTTTGCTATATCTTTATTTTATCCTGGATCCACTTGTTCATATGTATCTGCCTACTTTCTGCCTTGTTTGGGGCTGGCTAGTGAGCCATTATCTGTGCATGTTTCTATTTTGACCCCAGTAGGAGATTCTTTAGTAGTGGATCAGATTGTAAGATCTTGTGTGATATCTGTTGGTGATTTGATGATCCTTGATATGTTAGATTTTAATGTGATACTGGGCATGGACTGGTTATCCCTTCACCGTGCGATTTTGGATTATTATGCCAAGACCATTACCATAGCCGTACCCGGTGTATCTCCAGTTGTGTGGCAGGGTTCTGTTAGCCATGCACTATCTGGGATCATCTTTTGTCTTTGAGATAGGAAGTTGATTTCCTGTGGGTGTTTAGCTTATCTATCATATGTCCGAGATGCTAGTGGTGACCCATCATCTCCTGAGTCTGTTCATGTGGTTAGAGACTTCCTAGATATATTTCCTTCCGATCTGCCAGGCCTTCCACCTGAGAGGGATATTGATTTTACTATTGAATTAGAGACGAGCACCAGGCCCATTTCTATTCCTCCCTACCATATGGCTCCTGCTCAGTTGAGAGAGCTTAAGGAGCAGCTCCAGGATTTGTTAGATAAGGGGTTCATTAGACTGAGTGTTTCCCCTTAGGGTGCTCCTGTTCTCTTCGTGAGAAAGAAGGATGGGTCGATGGGGATGTGTATTGACTATCGACAGTTGAATAAGGTGACAATGAAGAATAGGTATCCGATGCCGAGGATTGATGACTTATTTGATCAGCTCCAGGGTTCACTTGTGTTTTCAAAGATTGATTTGAGGTCCGGCTACCATCAGTTGAGGATTAGGGCGGAGGACATCCCTAAGACAGTATTCAAGACACGTTATGGCCAGTATGAGTTCCTGGTGATTTCTATTGGGTTGACTAATTCCCCCGCAACCTTTATGGATTTGATGTATAGGGTGCTTAGCCTGTATTTGGATATATTCGTGATAGTCTTCATTGATGACATTCTAATATACTCGGGGAGTAGGAACGAGCATGAGCAGCATTTGAGGACTGTACTTCAGACTTTGAGAGATCATCGGCTTTATGCCAAGTTCTCAAAGTGTGATTTTTGGCTTGATTCAGTTGCATTCCTAGGACACATGGTGTATAAGGATGAGATTAGAGTTGATTCGGGTAAGATTTTTGCGGTTCATGATTGGCCGAGACCTACTACTCCTATCGATGTTCGCAATTTTGTTTGTTTAGCCTGGTACTATAGATGATTCGTTGAGGGATTTTCTTCCATAGCAACACCCTTTAATATGCTGACTAGGAAGGATGTCCCATTCTAGTGGTCGGATCAGTGCGAGGGTAGCTTTCAGAGGCTTAAGGCCTTATTGACTTCAGCTCCAGTTCTAAATTTGCTAGTTGAGGGTTTCTCCGTGTATTGCGATCCTTCAGGAGTCGGTCTTGGTTTTGTGTTGATGCAGCAGGGTTGAGTGATAGCATATGCGTCAAGACAGCTAAAGGTTAACGAGCACAACTACCCCACTCATGACTTGGAGTTGGCAGTGGTGGTCTTCGCGCATAAGATCTGGAGGCACTACTTATATGGAGTTCACTGTGAGATATTGATTGATCACTGTAGTCTTCAGAACATTACGAGTGAGCGGGAGCTGAACTCGAGGCAGAGGAGATGGATTGAGCTACTGAAGGACTATAATTTCACTATTCTATACCATCCGGGCAAGGTAAACGTGGTAGAGGATGCCTTGATTTGGAAGGCAGTGAGTATAAGGAGCCTAGCTTCACTTTTAGTTTCTGAGCGACCGTTGGCCTTGGACATCTAGTCCTTAGTTAACCGATTAGTTAAGCTTGACTTGTCGGATCCTAGCAGAATGCTTGCCAGTGTTGAGGTTCATTCTACTCTAGTTGATTAGATTCAAAGCCGACAGTTTGAGGATCAGAATTTGTGTGACCTTCATGATCAGGTAGGTTAGGGTGAGGCCAGCCGGGCTACTTTGGGTTCTGATGGTATTCTGAGGTTTGATGGCCGACTTTGTGTTCCGAGGGTTGGTAATTTGATTCAGTTGATACTTCATGAGGCACATTATTCTAGATACTTCATTCATCCTGGCGCGGAAAAGATGTATAGAGATTTGAGACAGCTTTACTAGTGGAGTGGCATGAAGCAGGATGTAGCATAGTTCGTATATCAGTGCTTGAACTGTCAGCAAGTGAAGTTCGAGCATATGAGACCGAGTGGCTTGTTGCAGCGACTTCCCATTCTTGAGTGGAAATAGTAAGGTATTACTATAGACTTTGTTGTTTATTTGCCTCGTACTTATTAGGGTTTGGATTCCATTTGGGTGATTGTGGATCGACTGACAAATTTGTCCCACTTCTTGCCGGTTTAAACTTCCTATGGTGCAGAGAGGTTACCTCAGATTTACATTCATAAGGTTGTTCGATTGCACGGGGTCCCAGCTTCTATAATTTCAGACTACGACACGCAATTCACATCTCAGTTATGGAGACCTATATAGAGGGAATTGGGTACGGAGGTTTAGATTAGTATCACTTTCCACCCTCAGACAGATGGCCAGTCTGAGAGGATCATTCAGGTCTTGGAGGACATGCTTTGGGCTTGTGTTCTTGACTTTGGAGGTTCATGGGATCAGTTTGTGCCTTTGGTCGAGTTTGCTTATAATAATAGTTTTCATTCGAGCATCGACATGGAACCTTTAGAGACCTTGTATGGTAGGCATTACAGATCGCCGATTGGTTGGTTTGATGAGTTAGAGTCCAGACCAAAGAGTACATATTTTCTTAGTGATTCCTTGGACCGAGTCTATTTGATTCAAGACAGACTTAGAGCAGCCTAGAGTAGGCAGAAGAGCTACGCTGATTATAGACTTTGTGCCTTGGAGTTCAGTGTTGGTGACTTTGTTTTCCTTCGAGTATCACTCGTGAAGGGTGTGATGAGATTTGGTCAGCAAGGCAAGCTTAGCCCCAGGTTTATTGGGCCGTTTGAGATTCTACAGAGGGTTGGTAGTGTTTCCTACATGTTAGCTTTGCCTCTGATGTTTTTAGTTGTTCACCTAGTTTTTCATATCTCGATGTTACGCTGGTATGTGAAGATGAGTCTCATGTGTTGCATTAGGATTCGATTCAGTTAGACGAGAATTTGTCATTTGTTGAGTAGCCGATAGCTATTCTGGCCACATATATTAGGAGGTTGAGATCTAGGGAGATTACGGTTGTGAAGGTTTAGTGGAGGCATCGTCCGGTCAAGGAGGCTACTTGGGAGATCGAGAGTGAGTTGCATGCTTAGTATCCGCAGTTGTTCGAGCCTTCAGGTACTCCCTTCTTCTTGACTTTTGAGGATGAAAGTCTTTTTAGTAGTGGATGTTGTGATAACCCTTCCGGTCATCTTCGCATTTACGCATTCATTGTACTGTTAGAGCTTTCCTGTAGCGGCCTCAAGTCATTTATGGCCTGCTGGGACCGGTAGTTTGGTGTCCTGGTCGTTCGTTTGGTTGTTTTGCCTCTTTTATTGTTTTACAGCTTTAACTTAAAATATTGTTGACTTTAGTCAACATTCTTAGCTAACGTGCTCGAAATTGAATTCTGACAGTTCTGTTAGCTTAGGAGCATTGAGTTTGGTCTAGTTGGACCTTCAGTTGAGGCCTGAGAACTTTCGGTGTGGGTTTGTGTGGTTTTCTCTGTTTTAAGGCCTTTTGGAGTTGAAAGTGTAACTTTGGGTGGATTTCGATGATCAGAGTGTCGGATTCAAAATCCGACGATTCCATCAGCAAGGCAAGCTTAGCCCCAGGTTTATTGGGCCGTTTGAGATTCTACAGAGGGTTGGTAGTGTTTCCTACATGTTAGCTTTGCCTCTGATGTTTTTAGTTGTTCACCTAGTTTTCCATATCTCGATGTTACGCTGGTATGTGCAGATGAGTCTCATGTGTTGCATTAGGATTCGATTCAGTTAGACGAGAATTTGTCATTTGTTGAGTAGCCGATAGCTATTCTGGCCACAGATATTAGGAGGTTGAGATCTAGGGAGATTACGGTTGTGAAGGTTTAGTGGAGGCATCGTCCGGTCAAGGAGGCTACTTGGGAGATCGAGAGTGAGTTGCGTGCTTAGTATCCGCAGTTGTTCGAGCCTTCAGGTACTCCCTTCTTCTTGACTTTTGAGGATGAAAGTCTTTTTAGTAGTGGATGTTGTGATAAACCTTCCGGTCATCTTCGCATTTACGCATTCATTGTACTGTTAGAGCTTTCCTGTAGCGGCCCTAAGTCATTTATGGCTTGCTGGGACCGGTAGTTTGGTGTCCTGGTCGTTCGTTTGGTTGTTTTGCCCCTTTTATTGTTTTACAGCTTTAACTTAAAATATTGTTGACTTTAGTCAACATTCTTAGCTAACGTGCTCGAAATTGAATTCTGACAGTTCTGTTAGCTTAGGAGCATTGAGTTTGGTCTAGTTGGACCTTCAGTTGAGGCCTGAGAACTTTCGATGTGGGTTTGTGTGGTTTTCTCTGTTTTAAGGCCTTTTGGAGTTGAAAGTGTAACTTTGGGTGGATTTCGATGATCAGAGTGTTGGATTCAAAATTCGACGATTCCATCAGCTCTGGAATGATGAGTTTGGGTTGGAAAGGCGGTTGGTTTGGGTTTCGGGTGAGCCGAACTCATTTTGAGCCTTTGAGTTCCTTTTTGTTAGTGTTGACTTGGGTCAAAATTTCTCCGAAACAACCTCGTATGGAAGTTTCATCAATTTTGTTATGTCCAGAACATCGTTTCCACTCTATTAGCGTTATTGGTTTTTGATTATCAGTTTTTGATTGTGCCCGGAATGCCCCGTGGAGTTTTCAAAAAGTTTCAAAAAATTGTTGCAGCCCAAGCCTTCAGCGCCATCGGCGCTGGCCCAGCGCGATCGTTCTCAAGCGCGTTTTGGCTGGCCAGTGCGATAGCACTACGTGGGCGCCGTTGGCGCTGGCCAGTTCCCTGCAACTATATATTTCTGTTATTTCATTTTTCCAGCTTTTACTCTCAAACTTTCTCACTCTAAAACACTGATACTCTCTACCAAATTTCTCCATATCGGTCTTGGCTTTGGGGAAATCAATTATTCTTCGATTATTCATGATTCTTTGATTATTGGTAAGATTTCTTCCCCAACTTGCTTCCTTTTTGTTTCCTTGAAAATCCACCATTGTTGCTCATACTCAAGCTTTGAATTTGTGGTAGATTCTGCCTCGTAGCTCTTGCATGTTCGTGGGTTTAAGAATTCTCCATTTTGGCTTAAATTTTATCTTTTTGGTGAGTAATTCCTTGCTTAATTTCCGAATTTTAGTCTTAAAATTATATCCTTAAACCTTAACTTGAGCGGGCTATTTTGGCGCCCTTCTCTTAGCCAATTATGCTCAATTTTGGAGCATGCCTTCTTGGCATCGTTGTGGTTATCGTGATTCTTTTCATTTTTGGTTTCAGGTTGTGGGCCCTACGGGCCCGCTTTTGACCTAGATTTTGACTCGGCTTAAATTGTACTGATATGGGTACCGTTAGACTCATTTTAATGATTTATTTATGTTTTAGATAGTTTGACAATCATTTGGGATCCCTCGGAGTGATTCAGGCTTGGACATGTTGTTCGGGAAGCTTGTCATCGGACGACAGGTAGGTTACGGTCTAAACTCCCTAGACTTAGCATATGTCAAATAAAATTGTACTAGCTGGCATCCTTGGGTTGGATTATTAGGTTGGTACCATAGACCTTGACCACTTTATTCTCGTCCGCCTACTTTTCTTCCTCCGATGCTTGTAGTTCTTGCCGATACATTTTATTTACCCTTGTGGTCCTGTGAGGCCTTACTGACTCTGGAACATAGGAGGTGGGTTATTGGGAATGTCCGCGAGTCCTAGACATAGAAATATCCTTCTAGGCTGGTTATGCTTGCTGAGTAGCTGTGGGCCTGTGCAGGGCCGATAGGTTAATTGTGAGCTGCTGGGCGGCTATCTGTGTTGATCATTCATTTGCATGCATATAAAGAGGATTTATCCATGTTTTACTATGGTTTTTGGCTTCGGGTGAAGTGGAATTGTTTTCTAAACATTGCATGACCCTGGGGGCCCATTTTTGATAGAAATGAATTGGAAATGGTTTGATTTAACTTGTGAATCTTCTTGGGGTAAAAGAAGGTCAACCTATGATTTCTATCACTAGTTTTACTATTAACGCTAGACTCAACATGGCCGGGGTGCTAGTTGAGTTTCTTATTAAATTGGGATGGTTTTAGCCTCGGTCAGACCGAGCATCTGGGATGACTTTCTACTGTTTAGACCCAGTTACTCCCGGGCACCCTTGGAGGGGTTTTTGAGATATTTTCCCACTATTTTAGTCCTGGATAGGGTTTGGGCATGCATATTCTAGACTGGGTCTCTATCTTGAACCCGGACTTGCTTCCGGAGGATATGTTTTGGTACTATGTTTTAGTATGGGGTATGGGACCCCCATGGATCTTGCCGTCCAGGCCTGGGGCTTTGGGCTACGTATGCAGGAGGAAGGGTATACAATGGAGTAGAGGTATACGGGTAGTGTCCTTCCATGGAACCTACCTGCTGGGCTTGATCGGCACCGGAGGAGGTACATACAGAGTTTCTATCCCACCCTGAGGTTATCATTAATCATATCATTCGTTGTTTGAGGTTCCATCCTTGTTTTCTTTTTGTTTAGTGTACGCTCCGATTGTATGGGCGGTCGGAGGGTTTTGTTTTCACTTGTTTGCGTTCCTCGATTGTATGGGCGTCCGGGGAACTGTAGGTAGTCTCTTGTTACTTTATCGCAGTGTTATCCCCTTGTTACGGTTATGCTTATAAGATTATATACGGCTGAGTTGTTACTTGTTGGATTTGAGATTGGTATGACTAGTTGGGTTATTGATTCCTGTTTTCGAGCATGCGTATCTTTACTCTCCTTCTCCCTTCCTTGTACTTGAGGTTACCAGTATACCATCCATTTTTTAAACTTTTTATGTATGTACTATTATTGCAAGGATCCCAGGTGCATTATTTCTTGCTTACACCTGTGCGTGTTGTGTATACACCCTGCTTGGTAGCCTCGCATGTTGTTCTGTTGACTTCCCTCTGGGCTAGTTCCTGTGTACTTTTTGTTGATTTCTGTGACTACTTGGTTCTATTCAGTCTGTTACTACACTTTTATCTTATATGTGCCAAGTCGGCCTATGATACCTACTGGGTACCTTATGCTTCGCATTAGGTGCTCATACTACACTCTGCATCTTTTAGCGCAGATCCAAGTGTGGGCCATCTCCGTTAGCTCGTGGACACTCGTGCGAGGTGCTGTTTTGGTGATATTCTGGACTGAGGGTGAGCCCTTGGCGACCGGAGCTTAGCTTTTAGTTATCTTTTGATTATGTACTCTATTTCTACGCGGAGACAGTTTTATGTATATTGTTTTGGACCCTTGTACTCCTTATGTAGATCCGGTTCTTATACGCTATAATACCAGGTTTTGGGTTTGGTTTAGCTTCCGCATTGTACATATATTACTCATGTTATCTATTTTCTTCATCTTATTCCCTTGCTTCCACTTATTAAACTGTTTTCTGCTTCGTTTGCTTGATAGTAGCCCATTACTGACCATTCCGGGCTACGGAAATTGGTTTGCCTACTGGGAGGTTGTAGATGCCATCATAACCGAGAAATCGGATCGTGACACTTTGGTTCCCACCAAATCTCCTGGTCAAAGTAATCTCTAGCCTCTAACATTAACTTCCAAGTTTGAGAGTCCCCCTTCCACTCCACCATCTAAGGTATGAGTCTCTTTCAATATTTGACCCATATAAAGTTTGTCCATAAGGTCTTTTTGGTTCTGAATACTCACCAAAGCTTTACAAAAAGGGTCATAGACACATAAAATAGAGACCTGAATCCCAATCCACCTTCCTCCTTAGGCAAACAGATGTCTGCCCATGAAACCCAATGTTTGTTTCTCCCTTCCTCCTTAAAGTTCCATAGAAATTTGGCAAAATTTTTGTGTAAATCATGAAGGACACATTCAAGAGGAGCAGATTTTCCCCCAACAGATAGGAGTTTCCCTTTCCAAGCCTGCAACTTGCCTTGAGTATTCTTTGTAAGCTCTGAGAAATGGCTCTTCCTTTTTATAGACTGTCCAATTGGACAACCTAGTTCCTCTAGTAAATCCAGTGCATTCTTCCATGTCCAGACAGATGGAGAGTGAAGTCTTGTTGTATATTAAAAGGAACTCTTTTCTTTGTTTATTTTCTGGCCTGACTGCATCTCATAATTTCCAAGAGTCTCCATAATTAGTTGTAGAGACTTCTTTTTAGGAGCTGCAAAGATTATTGTGACATCAACATAAGCTATATGGTTGATGTTCTCACTCCACTTAGGCATTCCAAAACTCTTAAACTCCTTATTAGTAAATGTATATGGCTTATATCATTGAGTACAAAACTTTAAAATATTACGTAAATATTACTAAGCAATATATTTGAGTTATAAAATAAATAAATTTAATTTGTTACTAAGTAATATTATGTAAATAACGTACTTGATTAGCTTTCAAACTTAATTAAAATAAAAGAGTCTACTATAACTCTGAATTTATAGGTTTCATCATTCAAATAAAATTTCAACAAAGTGAATATCAAGATTCAACACTTAACTAAAACCTTATATTTTGAATTCACCAAAAAAGTTTAATCAAAGATTTAACTACAATACTAACGAATAATATATAAAAATATAGTTAAATAACATAATTAAATTAAGTCACGATTAAAAATGGAAGGAAAAAAAAGAGATACCTTTAATTTTTTGGCTACTTCATTCAACAACAACATGCTTATTCATCCAATTTTTAGATCATAGATTTTCAACTAAAAGAGAAACACGAGAAATTATCAAAAGGGGAGAATTCATTGTCAATTATTGATTATTTATAATTCATACATAATCTTTAAGGATATGAACTAAAAGAAATAAAAAGGATTGAAAGGATGATGATAATGAAAGCAAGTAAGAAAGCATAATATTTAAAATAGTTTGGTCAAGTGACCTACATATTAAAAATACAAAATTTATTGAGAGAATAATCTCTTCACTAAACAAAACTCTTGATAACTGTATTATGGATGTTATTTTATCATTTGTGGGAAGAAAAAATCCTCAATTTATAGAAGTCCAAAACTTTTCATACAAGAAAGAATTTAATAAATATAGAAGTTTAAACTTAGTTTGTTGATTTTAAAACCTAAAATGAATTCTAAAATTAAACAAAGAGAAGAGACAACATAAGTATTAATCGATAATAAAGAATTCTATATTTAATAACCTAAGAAAAACATAAACAAATAAATCAACATGACAGTAACAATATTAAATAAGGAAAAACCTGAAAACAAATCTTAGACCTAATTAACGAAAAGTCAATTGTATATACCTGACAATTTTGATTTTCTTAACAAAGTATAATTATTAGTGATTATGTAAAAATATTAAATAAAGAAAAATTTGTCACAACCCGATATATCAGGTTGTGATGGAACCTACTATACCTCACCAGTAGGTCAGCCAAACCCTTAGCCCGGAACAATAAGTAACGAGCGAATAAGAGAGCAAGATGAAAGCGGAAGGACAATATTTAAATAAAGAGAACAAGCGAAATATAAAGCATATAAATAAAGAGGTAAAAGAACAAAATGTACAAAAACTCTCCCAAGACCTGGTATCACTCAGTACACGAGCTACTACAATATATGGAGTTCTAGATGAGTACAATATTATCACGACCCAATTTCTCAGGTCATGATAGCACCTACAGCCCCCTGTAGGCGTACCAATTTCCGTAGCTCGAAACGGTTAGTAATGGGCTACTATCTAACAAGCAAGCGGAAGAAGTAATATTTAAGTCAAAGCAAGAGAGAAAGTAAGATATACGACAACTTCAATATATATATGACCATCCCACGACCTGTTATCATAGTATAAGAGCCACTATGAAATACAGAGTACAAAAGGGTACAAAAGTATATATACATCTGTCTCTGAATAGTAAAAAGAGTACATAGTGCAAAAAAAGAGATAAAAGCTAAGCCTCGGATGCCAGGAGCTCACCCTCAATTTCGGATGGTCCATAAGCTCTCCGCACGAGTCTCCATGAGTCAACAACGACGGGCCACACTAGGATCTGCACCAAGAAGATGCAGAGTGTAGTATGAGCACCAATTACAAAGCAAGGGGTACCTAGTAGGCATCATAGACTGACTGAGCGCATATAAGATATAAAAGTAATAAATAGTAGAAACAAAGAAAGTAGTCACAGAAGAAAATGGATAAGTGCACGGAAGCTAGCACAGTGTCACGCCCCAAAATAGAGGGGCGGACAAGAACCGTATGACCACCTACTTTATGAGTAATCTATGACATTAATGAAGTCACC
Source organism: Jaltomata sinuosa (assembly GCA_003996215.1). Lineage (NCBI taxonomy): Eukaryota > Viridiplantae > Streptophyta > Magnoliopsida > Solanales > Solanaceae > Jaltomata > Jaltomata sinuosa. The sequence goes on along the minus strand of QJPP01002103.1, from coordinate 63,880 downwards.
AACCAATAACGAGTGGAAACTAACATATGATGCATATATATATATACCATGGAGTTATTTTTAAACAAAAATTGTACGATACGACACTAGATAATATCTAGGAAGCCTTTAAAGAGTACAACATACTATACTACTAATAACCAGTCAGGACACGCCCCGACGTACCCAACTAGGGATCTATACCCATACTAGCTCCAAATGGAGATGGAGCTCACCAAAGTATCAGTTGAAGGTAGCAAAAGAACCTAATGCGGGTTCCTGCTCCTCTGTGAACCTGACCCTGTATTTATAAGATAATACAGTGCCCCGAACATAGGGACGTCAGTACATATACAATATGTACTGGTATGTAAAGAAGATAGAATAACAAGTAGACAAACATGGAAGCTCATATGAATCGAATGTCAAAACGAAAGAATTATGAGCATACAAATAATAGATGTAAGATATGAAACTGTAACCTATGCACCAACTTTATAAGTTCTTCATATAACGTTCAAAGAAGCATTTATTATAATATTGCCCGTATGGCTTGCCTAAGTGATGTACTTACACTATATTTAATACAAACGATCATGTGATGGCCTACCAAAGGTGATCCAAGTCATGTATAAAGCATATGTTACTCAAGTACTTATTGCTATAATTTTATACACATAACTATAAATGCGGTCTGATACGAGATACGCCATTTGAGGGCTCACTATAAGGGTCTGCCCACAGGCCACGTATGCCATGTACTGGCTCGAGTCAGGGGAAACTAGTGCATGATGTTCCACCTGACTCCAAATACAAATAATGCCACAAGGTCGGGTATGCCACAATGTTCAGGCTCAGTATAAGGGTCTGGTCTCAATCCTGTGCACAGATTAGCATCGCGTGGGTGTGTCAAGTAAAACCTATGATTACCCTCCCATCGCTAATTTTATCAAGTAATGACCTTAAAGGCCTATGACATATGATTTACGATAATAATCATTCAACTATTCAAGTAAGATCTCTATATGATACCTAGCTTACCGAATATGATATCACTATCCAAATAATAGTTCTTACTTTAACTTATAGTCATATCAAATAGGTTATTGCATAAGCTAGTATAATTATGCTATGGGCATTTATTTCATTTATAATATGTGACACATATATAAGACCACGTCATGTGAATTCTAAGGATTTCAAATAAAGACACTTACGGTTATGTGAAATATTAAGAAAGTTGACGCGAAGGGAGTAATAAGAGTACATATAAGCTTTAATAATTAAATGAGGGAATGACGCATAAAGCAACTAAATTTTTTATTTTCGTTCTTCATGTAGGCCATTTGACCTTTTGTAGAGGGAACATGTGACATAGGGTGGTGCCTTACGGTGGAGGGAGTTTTAGCTTCACATACCTCGGGTGCTTTCCTAGCTGGTAGTGGTACCACAAGCTTCCAACAATCCAGCACACCTCGTGTAGCCCCTACGCGATCAACCCAATCAACTACACACACAAAACATATATGTATTCATCAATAATCTGTAGGTTCACCGAATAATTCAATCAAATGTTTTCCACTTATACCCAAGGATTAATCCAACTCCTTAATCATCATTTTGAGTGAATTTCTTATTTCCCAACTTATAAAATTCGATATTAAATCTGCCCATCAATAGAAACACCCCAAAACTCTATTTTTCTCATAGTTTTATCTTTTTCCCTTTTCAAGAACCCCAATAATCAAGACCCATTTCAATAGCTAATAAAAACTTAAACCAAAATATCCCAAATACTTATTCATAATTATATTCAAGTGAGGGGTAGAGAAATTACCTATTTAAAATTAATCCCAACTTAAACTTTGAAATTAATCCCTGAAAATTCCTTGAGATTGTTACCACCTTTGCTTTGTAAGAAAATTCCTTCTTAAGCGAAGATTCCATGTCTCTGCTAAGAAAATTTCCTCTTTTTCTTTTCACGTCACTTGAACTTGAAATTAACAAAGGATGTTCTTGTTGTTGCACTATTTAGAGCAAAAGATCAAGGTGCAGGGGTTGAAATTGCTTTCTGTAAATGATAAAAATGAGACCCACTAGTAGCCAGGTCATATCTATGATATGTGACCTTTGAGAAACAACATATATGTTGCCAGCACTTAAGAGAAAGGCTTATCAAATTTAATTTCCAAAGGAGAACAAAGTTTTCCATTTTTAAATGTTAAGTACCTCAACTTTGTCCCTTTTCCTTTTAAGCCACAAGTTGCATTGTTTTGGCCCCACTTGCCACATAAGAAAATTTAAATAAAGAACTACTCAATTTTTCTTTATCCCACAAGCAACCAATATATCAATTGTATACATCGCAATGATATATGTATGCATTATAATTCTCCTCAAAATATGTGCACCACATAATTCTTTATAGATTAAGAGTTGTACTCGTTTGAAGTACTAAAATTAATTTGGGATATCTCGAGGTATTACACACAAATAGAATAAAAGGAGAAAACAATCTTACTCGTCTAGCTACTAAAAATATATATCACAGAACATAGGTGAAGGAAAGAAGAACGCACCTGGATCCTTGCAACAACAATATATAATAAAGAGAGTTTAGGATGAAAGGCAATATACCGGTAACCTCAAGTAAAAAGGGATGGAAGGAAGGCAAATAACCCAATCATGCTTGAAACAATATTACTATTCAATTCATGCTAATAGCATAACTCTCAAATACGAATAATTGAATAATAATCCAAATGTAACCATAACAAGAACCAGTACTAGGATAGGATAATAACAATAATAGATCTACCTACAGTCCCCACGGATGCCCATACACCCGAGGAACACCAATAAGTGAAAACAAACCCTCCGGCATCCCATACTACCAGAGCATACACTCAACAAATAGCAAACAATAATTGAATCATACACAAATGAATGATATGATGCAATAGTGTGAAAACTAGGTGTAACCGTAGTGCCGTATATACCTCCTCCGGCGCTGATAGGCCCAGTAGGTAGGATCCATTGAAGGACGCACCCGTATACCTCAACTACACCATATACCGCTCCTCCGGCACACACAACACGTAGCCCCTGATCTGGATCTTCAAGGTCCATGGAGGTCCTCGATCACATACAAAATCTCAGAATCTCAGAATATCCAATATAACTTCCCGGAGTGTATCCGAGTCTAAACGAGTAACCAAAATCTCAAAATGAGTGCTCGGAGTCTATTCAAGTCTAAATCAGTAATCAAGTCTTAAAATCCCCTCAAAGGGTGCCTAAGGCATATATGGGTCTAAAATAGTAGTAAAACAAGTCTGTCACTCAGCTCGATCGAGTCTAGTATCATCCTGAATCAGTAGTAAAACATGTCTAGCACTACGACTCAGCCGAGTCTAGTATAAGTATTAAAAATGGTGATAAAATCATCATTTAGTTTCCCTTGCCCCAAGAAGATCCATAAAAATTAGTTCCAAACCCTTTATAACCATTTTTATCAAAAACGGGCCCTCAGAGCCATACAAGGTTTAGAAAACCATTTATAGTAGGCCCGTAGCCAAAACAGTAGTAAAACATACATCAAATCTCTTCATATGAATGATAATGGCATGCTCAAACACAATAAATAGCCCAACGACTCACAATCAACCTATCGGCCCTGCACAAGCTGCAATCGCTCTACAATATAGATAACTAGCTCTACAATCGATATACCGATGTCCAGGACTCATAGACATTCCCAAATAACCCACTATCTATGGTCCAAAAGCATAAACAAGTCCACATAAGGCCACAAGGGTAATACTACCAACTAAAACAAATACTTCCACGATATGAGTGAAACAAGATTGACAAAAATGAAGCGGACCAGGTCTGGGGTGCCAAGATAATGAAACCCAACTCAAGGATGCTAATTAGTACAATTATAGCCTATATACACAGAGTCTAATATAGAGAATACCGTAACCTACTTGTCATCTGATGAAAAGCTGATTGAACGATCTTGTCCAAGCCCGAACTACTCCAAGAAGTCCCAAAAACTAATCACACTATCAAGAAGGTAATCTACGCGTTAAAACAAGACTAATGATACCCATATTGATAAAAGTATAGACAGATCGAAATTTAGGTCACAAGCAGGCCCGTGGGCCCTATAACCCAAAGTCGGAAATGAAAAATACAACAATGTTCCTCACATTTTTGGGAGTACATGCCCAAAAATTTAGCGGAATTACACCAACAAGGAGGGCTCAAAACAGCCCACAACCAAGAAAATAAAGAGGGAATCAAAGAAGAGCTTAATGGAATTAACAAGGAAACTTACCAAATTGGAGATAAGAAAATGATCACAGACCAGGAATTAACACCCTAGCACCCAGGAATAAATCCACACAGAGTTTTGGGGGAGCTTGAGCTTTATATAAATGGAGTAAATAGTTTAAAGGGTGAAGAAAATGAGTGGGGCACTATTTATACTGCCAGGGGTCCTACTTCATGATCATGAAGGGACCCCATGAGATCGCGAGGACCACGCTAGCTGGACCAGTGCGATTAACAGGAGTAGACACGTGGTCAAGAAGAACATGGAGGGAGGGACTACATTCCGATCGCGAGGAGGGATGTCACGATCGCGTATAGAAAAAGGGGACGGGTCCACAGGCCCTTCATTGTGATTGCGTGAAAGGACTCTCGGGGTCGCAATGCCCAATAAGGAAGACCATCACGATGGCGTGGCCTCCCTCACGGTTGTGATTAAGGCTGAGGCCTGCACCTACAAAAACAACCAGTAGAAACTTTGAAGGGAAAAAGTCTCTGAATGGGCCCACATGACTCATCAAGAACCCCACGCCTGCAAATGAACTATTCTACCGCACCAGAAATGACATTTCAGACTCAACAAAATCAATGAAGTTCCCAACGGAGGTCGATTTAACAACAAAGTAGACCCCACACTCCAACACCCAAAATAACTTTAGGCTAACAATTTCCAGAATGGAACTCAAAGGCCAAAAATGAGTGCAGAAGCCTCGGGACTCGAACCAAAGGTCCTTCTAGCCCAAAATCGACATTCCAGAGCTAACAAAACTAACGGAATTTCCATCAGAGATCGTCTTCTACAAATGTTGGAAAAAGTAAAATTTCCAAATTTAACTAGCTAGAAAACACAAAAGGCAACGCAAAACTAATCTGAAAGCTCCTAGACCTGACCAAGGGTCCACCTAGACCAAAATCCATGTTCCGGAGCTAATAAAACTGTTAGAATTTAATTCTGAGCATGTTTACCAAGAATATTGACCAAAGTCAATGAATTCCTAAGTTTAAGCTCTAAAAATAGGGAAACAACCATAAAGACCAAACGAACGGCCAAGGCACCGAACCACCGATTCCAGCAAGTCAGAAATGACTTGGGGATGCTATAGGCAAGCTCTAACACTACAATGAAAGTGAAAATGTGAAAATGCGAGAATGATCAAAAGGGTCATTACATCATCCATTACTAAAAAGGACTTTCGTCCTCGAAATTCAAGAACAAGGGAGTACCTGAAGGCTTAAATCTGTAGATACTGAGCTCGTATCTCTCTCTCGGTCTCCCAGGTAGCCTCATCAACCGGACGATTCCTCCACTGAACCTTAACTACCAGAATCTCTCTAGACCTCAATCTCCTAACATCTCTGGGTAAAATAGCAACCGACTCCTCAACAAAATCTAGACTCTCATCCAACCATACCAAATCCCACTATAACACATGAGACTCATCTGTAACATAAAGTCACAACATCGATACATAAAAAACTGGGTGCATAGCTGAAAACATCGGAGGCAAGGCTAGATGATAAGTAATACTACCAATTCTCTGAAGGATCTCAAACGGCCTGATATACCTGGCGCTAAGCTTGCCCCGCCTACCAAATCTCATTACTCACTTCATGGGCGATACATGAAGAAATACCCAGTCATTAACACCGAACTCTAAGAAACAAAGTCTATGATCTACATAGCTCTTCTGCCTACTCTGGGCTGCTCAAAGTCTGTCCTGAATCACCCAAACTCGATCGAAGGAATCACAAAGCAAGTATATACCATATGGTCTGGACTCTGAGCAATCGAACCAACCCACTGGTGATCTGCAATGCCTACCATACAATGCGTCGAAAGGTGCCATGCTAATGCTCAAATGATAAATATTATTATAAGTAAACTCCGCTAATGACATATACTGATCCCACGAACCTCCAAAGTCAAGAACATAGGCCCGCAACATATCCTACATGACCTGAATAGTCCTCTCGGACTGGACATCTGTTTGAGGGTGGAATGCGGTGCTAAGACTAATAAGTACCCAACTCTCAGTGAATAGTCCTCCAAAACTGAGATATGAACTGAGTGCCTCAGTGTGAAATGATAGAAGCTGGGACCCTATGCAAATGAATAATCTCACAAAGGTAAATCTGAGCCATCCTCTCTACATTGTAGGATGAATGGACCGGCAAGAAGTGCGCTGACTTAGTCATCCTATAAAAAATCACCCAAATGGAGTTAAACCCTCGAGAAGTGCCTGGCAACCAAATTATGAAGTCCCCAGTAATCCCTTCCCACTTTCACTCAGGAATGGGAAATCACTGCATTAATCCACTAGGTCTCATGTGCTCAAACATAACTTGCTGAGAGTTCAATAATTGAGATACAAACTCCACTATGTTCTTCTTTATACCACTCCACCAATAAAGCCATCTCAAATCTCTATGCATATTAGCTGCTCCAGGATGGATGGCATATCTAGTACAATGTTCCTCCCAGAGAATCAACTAAATAAAATCCTCAACTCTCAGAACACAAAGGTGACTATCAAACCTAAAAACACCATCAAAATGTAAAGTAGCCCTGCTGGCCTTGCCCCTAACAACCTGATCTCAAATTTCACATAACCACTTATTATCAAACTGACGACTCTGAATCTGATCAACCAAAGTAGAGTGAATCTTAATACTATCAAGGGCTTTGCTGGGATTTGACAAGTCAAGCCTAACCAAATGGTTAGCCAAGGGCTATATATCCAAGGCCAACAACCTCTCTAAAATCGAAAGAGAAGCTAAGCTGCCCATACTCACTATCTTCTGACTCAAGGCATCCGCTACCACATTTTCCTTGCCCGAATGATATAGAATAATGAAATCATAGTCCTTCAGTAAATCAATCCATCTCCACTACCTGGAGTTCAAATCTCGCTGACTTGTGATGTACTAAAGACTATGGTGATCGGTGAAGATCTCACAGTGAACCCCATATAGGTAGTGCCTCCAAATCTTGAGCATAAAGACTACCACTGCCAACTCCAAATCATGATTGGGGTAGTTGCACTCGTGAACCTTCAGATGTCTCAACACATATGCTATTATACGACCCTGCTGCATCAATACACAACTAAGACCAACTGCTAAAGCATTACAATATACTGAGAAGCCCTAACCCTCAACTGGCAAAGTCAACACTGGAGATGAAGTCAATAAGGCCTTAAGCCTCTGAAAACTATCCTCGCACTGATCTGACAACTGAAATGGAACGTCCTTCCTAGTCAACCTAGTCTAAGGTGCTTCTATGGAAGAAAATCCCTCAACAAACTGCCTATAGTATCCTGCCAACCCAACAAAGTTGTGAACCTCGGTAGAGGGAGTAGGTCTCAGCGAATCATGAACTGCAGAAATCTTCCTCGGGTCCACTCTAATCCCATATTTAGACACCATGTATCATAGGAATGCTACTGAATCAAGCTAAAACTCACACTTTGAGAACTTTGCATAAAGTCGATGATCTCTCAAAGTTTGGAGTATGACCCTCAAATGTTGCTTATGATCCTCCTCGCTCCGTGAGTATATCAATATGTCATCAATGAACACTATCAAAAATGAATCCAAATATGGCTGGAGCACCCTGTGCATCAAGTCCATGAATGCTTCGAGAGAATTTGTCAATCCAAAAGACATCACTAGGAACTCATAGTGGCCATAACGTGTCCTGAATGCTGTCTTAGCAATGGCCTCTGCCCTAGTCCTAAACTGGTGGTAGCCTGAGTCAGATCTATTTTATAAAACATGACAGAACTCTAAAGCTGATTGAACAAGTCATCAATACATGACATCAAATACCTATTCTTCATAATCACCCTATTCAGCTGTTGATAATCAATACACATCCGCATCGACCCATTTTTATTCTTTACAAATAGAACTGGAGCACCCCAAGGTGATACACTGGGCCTAATAAAACCCTTATCTAACAAGTCCTAGAGCTGATCCTTAAGCTATCTTAACTCAGCTGGAGCCATATGATACAAAGTAATAGAAATGGGCATGGTGCCTAGCTCTAACTCAATAGCAAAGTCAATATCTCTCTCTGGTGGGAGGCCTGGCAGGTCAATCAGAAATACATCTAAGAAATATCTAACCACAGGAAGCGACTTAAGAGAAGAAGTGTCAGCACTAGCATCTCAAAAATATGCTAGATAAGCTAAACACCCGCGAGAAATCAACTTCCTAGCATGAATGCAAAAAATGATCCCAGATGGTGCCCGACTAACAGAACCCTACCACACAACTAGGGATACGCCGAGAACAGCTATGGTAATGGTCTTGGCATAGCAATCCAAAACTACTCGATGAGGGGATAGCCATTCCATGCCCAGAATCACATCGAAATCTAACATATCTAGAATTATCAGGTCCACCCAAGTCTCAATATCACCAATAGAAATCAAACATGATCTCACCATCTGATCCACTACTAAAGAATCACCTATTGGGGTCAAAATAGATATATGAATAGATAATGGCTCACTAGCCAACCCTAAACAAGGAACATAATAGGAAAAACATATGAACACATAGATCTAGGATCAAAGAAAGCTAAAGTTATCTGGCGGCATACAAAAATCATACATGTGATCACCACATCTGAGGCCTCTGCCTCTGCTCTACCAAGGGCCATATAAAACTGACGCCGACCTCCATAAGACTGAGTGCCATCCCTACAACCTGTCCTACCATGTTGAGCACCATCTCTACCCTAAACACCACCTCATCTAGCTAGTGGCTGCATTGCTCTTAATGGATGAGCTGGCTGAACTGTACCCCACTGGGGGGCACTCTCTAGCATAATGGCCACCATGGCCTGATGCCCCAAAAGCAGTACCCCTCGAAGTCTGGCCACTGTAACCCTGTTCACTGCTTTGACCCTGTTCAAGCTGAGACCCACCTGAAGCCTGAAATGATGCCTAAATTGGCCGACTAGAATTACCCTGATGTTGCTATGGCTGATACGCTTGGCCTCACTGGCCTGAACCTCTACCACAAGAATGGGAACCACTGTAGCTGCCCTTATATCATGGACTCTTATCTCTGGCCCCTAGATCATGATGGTACAAATTATCCATAGTACATATATGATCTGCGATAGCCTGGAAGGATTTCCCGCTATGTCTTATCTTGTTATGTTTGAGAATTCTATGACCAAGGGTTAGCATGGGATCCTCGTGGTCCCGAGTCCCATGTTACATCTAGGGGTAACCTCGGGGCATGACAAACTTGGTATTAGAGCCTCGGGTTCAAGAGTTCTAGGATTTCTGAAAGCTGCATCGAGTAGAGTATTTTTCATGTATGTGAAGCACGCCACACATATAAGAGGGAAGCTATGAAATGTCTTAGGAAAAAAAACTTTACTTCTTTCATGATCATATAGGGCAATAGATCTTAAGTCCTCTAATACTTATCTTATGCATTTTATATTATGCCTCCTCGATGTGCTATGCCTCCCCGAGCCGCTCAGAATGCTTCTCTTCAAGTTCCGATTCTTGATGTCATGAATGATGAGTTTAGGAAAGCTATTCACCTACTAGCTCTGACTTTGGCAAATCAACAGGCTCCTGCCCCCTCTCATACTCAAGGTGGGGTAGCGGCCTGAGTTCGTGTCTTCATCCGAATGAACCCGCAAGAGTTTTAGGTTTCAAAAGTAAGTGAGGATCCGCTCAACTTTATTGATGAAGTGAAGAAGATCTTTGAGGTTATGCAAGTAGAGGGGATTGATTGTGTTGAGCTTGCATCCTATCAACTCAAGGATGTGGCTCATATTTGGTTCACGCAATGGAATGATGCTAGAGTGAGGGATACGATCCCCATGACTTGGGAGTGTTTTGAGAAAGCCTTTCTTTACATGTTCTTTCCCCGTGAGTTGAGGCAAGAAAAAGTGGAGAAATTTATGAACTTGAGACAGGGTTCGATGTTGGTGCAAGAGTATAGTTTGAAGTTCACTCAGTTGTCTAGATATGCCCCCTCTATGGTAGTGGACTCGCATGATCAAATGATCAAGTTTATCTATGGTGTTTCTGATATAGTGAAGAAGGAGTGTAGGTCTGCCTTGTTGTTGGGTGACATGAACATCTCTCGTCTCATGACTCATGCCCATCAGATTGAGGGTGACAAACTTAGGGAGATTGCGAGGGAGAACAAGAGGGTTAGATCTGAGGGATCGGGTTTTGGTCATCACAGGTCCAGAGGTGGACATCGCTCTTCTTTCCAGAAGAAGTCATCAGGATCCGTTCATTCTTCTGCTAGTACTTCAGAAGCCTCGTTATGATCAGGGTGGTAGAGGATCTGGTTCCTATTCTCAGTCTCAAGGTAGTGTTGCTAAAGGATCTTCCTACCCAGCTTATGTTAAGTATGGGAGGACTCACCTCGGTAAGTGTTTGGCTGGTAGAGAGGTTGCTTTGGGTGTGGTAAGCCTGGACACCGTGTTAGAGATTGCCCTTCGGCTAAGAAGGGGCAGGGAGGTGGTAGGAATCAGTCTACCCTAGCAGCTTCAGGTGGTAGACCAATACCGCAGGGCACAACTTTTAATTCTAGTGGTCAGCGCCAGAACCGTCTTTATGCCATGTCCTCCTACTAGGATCAAGAGAGTTCTCCAGATGTGGTTACCGGCATGTTGAAAGTCTTCTCTCTTGATGTGTATGCCTTGTTAGATCCCAGTGTATCCTTATCTTTTGTAACCCCTTATGTGGCTTGTAAGTTTGAGATTTGTCCTGAATTGCTTTTAGAACCCTTCTATATTTCTATTCTTGTTGGTGAGTCAGTCCTAGCTGAAAGAGTCTATCGAAATTTCCCTATCTCAGTCCTTCATAGAGTCACTTCAGCGGATTTAGTAGAGTTGGAGATGACTGATTTTGATGTTATTCTTGGTATGGACTGGTTGTATTCATGTTATTCCTCAGTTGATTGCCGTACTCGTGTGGTTAGTTTCAAGTTTCCTAATTAAGTTGTCCTAGAATGGCAAGGTAGTCCCTCTTCTTCAAAGGGTCATTTCATATCTTATCGTAAGGATAGAAAGATGATTTCTAAGGGTTATGTCTATCATATAGTTTGGGTTATGGACACTGAGTCCGAGAATCTGACTATTCAGTCTATTCCCATTGTGAACGAATTCCTAGAAGTATTCCCTGATGATTTTCCTGGAGTCCCTCCCAAGCGGGAAATTGACTTTGGGATAGATCTTCTTTCGGATACGAATCCTATCTCTATTCCTCCCTATAGAATGGCCCTCGCGGAACTCAAATAGTTGAAAGATCAGTTAAAGGACTTGCTTGTTAAGGGTTTCATTAGGTCTAGTATCTCTCTTTGGGGTGCCCCAATTTTGTTTGTTCGGAAGAAAGATGGATCTCTTAGAATGTGTATTGACTACCACCAATTGAACAAGGTCACAATCAAGAATAAGTATCCCATTCCTAGGATTGATGACTTGTTCGATCAGCTTCAGGGTGCTAGTTTCTTCTCTAAAATCGACCTTAGATCCGATTATCATCAGCATTGGGTTCGGGAGTGTGATATCCCAAAGACAGCCTTCAGGACTCGGTATGGTCATTATGAGTTCATTGTTATGTCTTTTGGTCTAATGAATGCTCCTGCAACTTTTATGGATTTGATGAACCGTGTGTTCAAACAGTATTTGGATATGTTCGTGATTGTTTTCATTGATGATATCCTCATCTACTCTCAGAGTAAGGAGGAGCATGCAGATCACTTGAGGGTTGTGTTGCAAACTCTCAAGGATAGACAGTTGTTTGCTAAGTTTAGCAAGTGTGAGTTTTGGATGCATTCTATCGCTTTTCTGGGTCATATTGTGACTAAAGATGGTATCCGAGTTGATTCTCAAAAGATCGAGGCAGTAAAGAACTGGCCTAGACCTACTTCTCCATCTGATATTAGGAGCTTCTTGGGTTTGGCTGGTTACTACAGGAGGTTTGTGGGAGGGTTTTCCTCCCTTACTTCCCATTGACCCGATTGATTCAGAAAAAGGTTAAGTTTCAGTGGTCCGACTCTTGTGAGAAAAGTTTTTAGTAATTGAAGACTCGATTGACTACAGCTCCAGTATTTGCTCTACCCGAGGGCCTTGATTATTTTGTTATGTATTGTGATGCCTCCAAGATTGGTTTGGATTGTGTTTTGATGCAACGAGGCAAAGTGATTGCTTATGCCTCGAGATAACTTAAAGTGCATGAGAAGAACTATCCTACTCATGATCTTGAGTTAGCGTCCCTGGTCTTTGCTTTGAATATTTGGAGACATTACTTGTACGATGTGCATGTGGATGTATTCACCGATCATAAGAGTCTTAAATATGTGTTCACTCAAAAGGAATTGAATTTACGACAAAGGAGATGACTTGAGCTCCTTAAGGATTATGATATGAGTGTGCTTTACCATCCCGGTAAGCCCAATGTTGTGGCGGATGCTTATAGTAGGTTGTCCATGGGAAGCGTAGCTTCTATTGAAGATGGAAAAAAGTAATTGGTTAAAGAAGTCTATAGGCTTGCTCGGTTGGGAGTTCGCCTCATGGACTCGACCGAAGGTGGTGTGATTGTGACTAATGGTGCCAAATCATCCTTGGTGGCTGAGGTGAAAGCAAAGCAAGACCAAGATCTCGTTCTACTTCAGCTTAAGGCTCAGCTTAAGGGTGCAGTTCGTCAGCAAAGGTTTGAGGTTTTCTCCCAAGGGGGAGATGGTGTACTTCATTATCAGGGTCATTTGTGTGTGCCAGACGTTGATGGGTTGAGACAACAGATTTTGTCCGAGGCTCACAGTTCTAGATACTCTATTTATCCGGGTGCCACTAAGATGTACCGTGACCTACGGGAAGTCTTTTGGTGGAATGGTATAAAGAAAGACATAGCTGGGTTTGTGGCTAAGTGTCCCAACTGTCAACAGGTAAAACTAGAACATCAAAGACCAGGTGGTATGCTTCAAGATATTAACCTTCCCACTTGGAAATGGGAAGAAATCAATATGGACTTCATTGTGGGTTTGCCTCATACTCGAAGGCAACATGACTCCATTTGGGTGATCGTCGACCGGATGACCAAGTCATCCCATTTTTTGGTTATTAAGACTATGGATACAATAGATGATTATGCCAGACTCTACATTCAGGAGATAGTCTAATTGCATGGTGTTCCTTTATCTATCATCTCGGATAGAGGTCCTCAATTTACATCTCAATTTTGGAGGTCGTTTCAGAAAGATCTTGGTACTAGGATAAAGCTTAGCACAACTTTTCACCCTTAGACGGATGGCCAGGCCGAGCGTACTATTCAGACTTTGGAGGATTTTTTGAGGGCTTGTGTTATTGACTTCAAAGGAAATTGGGATGATCACTTACCTCTTATCGAGTTTGCCTACAACAACAGTTTCCACTCTAGTATCCAGATGGCTCCATTTAGGGCACTTTATGGCCGGAAGTGTAGATCTCCTATTGGTTGGTTTGAGGTTGGTGAGGCAGCTTTAATTGGTCCAAATTCTGTGCATGAGACCATGGAGAAGGTTCAGCTTATTTGGGAAAGGTTGAAGCCCGCTCAGAGTCGACAAAAATGTTTTGCGGATGTGAGGAGAAGGGAGTTAGAATTTGAAGTTGATGATTGGGTTTTCCTTAAGGTGTCACCCATGAATGGAGTGATGAGGTTTGGAAAGAAAGGAAACTTAGTCCCCATTTTGTAGGTCCTTATCAGATTTCAAGGAGAGTTGGTGGTGTTGCTTATGAGTTAGAGTTGCCAACGGAGTTGGAGGTGGTTTATCCAGGTTTCCATGTTTCCTTGTTGAAGAAGTGTGTTGGAGATCCGAGCTTGATTGTGCCTTTGGAAGATGTGGGTGTGAAGGATAGTCTCACTTATGAAGAGGTTCCCATGGAGATCCTTGATCGTCAGATTCGGAGGTTGCAAAACAAAGAAGTCACTTCTGTAAAAGTCCTTTGGAGGAATCAGCTTGTTTAGGGTGGTACTTGGGAAGCAGAAGAGGCCATGAAGGCCAAATATCCTCATCTCTTTCCTTCTGATTCAGTTCCATCTTGAGGTACTAGTCTCCTCCTTTGTATGTCCCTCCGATTCTACTCCATCAGTTCCTCTCATGATTTTAGCATGCTTCCATGTTTTACGAAGTTAGTTTCTCATGTTTTCAAGTTGAAAAGTTCATGTTTTATGATTACCCCTTTGATTTCTATGTTTTTATGTTTGGTTGGGCTATTTTACCCTAAGTTTCCTTTGTCTATCCTTCATTCGAGGACGAATGATCCCAAGGGGGGGATATTGTAACACCCGTAAACGTATCCAGCTATCGAATCCTGAATCAATCAAGATTGCTGCACTTCCTGCAAACTGTTTCGTCACCATGGGAAGTGCCACGAGCATCGTAGCTCAGACGGCCCGCATGGTGCCCCGTGAAGACCAAGCAGTTGGGCTGTGCCAGCTGCCTCAGTCTGACGAGCGGCCAGGACGAGCGTCGCAGGTACGACAGCTCGTAGGACCCCGCCATCAGAATGGTCCAGCCGTTCCTCCCCATCACCCAGTCCTCCCGATGGGCTAGGCCACGGGCATTGCAAGTGCGACGGGCCGTGGGAGCTCGCCGTCGAAAGGGACCAGCAGACCTCAACCAAAATACCCCTGCCCGATGCCTCAGCCGATGGGCCATCGTGGTCACGACGCCCGTCGGGTAACCCGTAAGGTGGCCCAGTTACCTGAAACTTTTCATTTAAATCTCAGGGGCATTTTAGTCACTTCCCACCCTTTTAACTAATAAGTGAAGTCCTTTTGACTATTTCAAGAAGGGTTTTCACCCATATTACCCTAATTCCCTCTTAAGTTCATCATTCTTCACTCAAAAATGAAAAGTTCCTCTCAAGCTCAAGTCTCCAAGCTCCAAGCCAAGTCTCCTAAGTCTTTTCCGTTGAAGTGGGTATTCTTCATATAAGGTATGTGAGTTTTTAACAATGAGTTCCTTTTACCCTTGTGCCCAAATTCCCCAACTCTCTTGAATTATAAGGTTATGAAATTATGGTTTTGATCAAAAATTGGGGAAAGTTTATGAAATCAGTTTCTATGTTTACATACATGATTTCCTCTTGATTACTCATGATTTTATTATGATTCTCTCATTGGTTTTAAAAGCCCAAGCATGAATGTTGATTTCTAGCATGAAACTATGAATTTACATGTTTTCAAGAGAAAGTTGGCATGATTAGATATCATGGCCTCTATTTATTTATGAAATTGTATGACTAATTCTTTAAGTATGAATTTAGCAAGAAAAGTATATTTTGAATTATGGTCTTGAAAAGCTTTAAGATTCATGACTTGTGAATTGCAAGACATCAGATATGTCCTTATGTTTTTCCAACAGTTTTGGACATTAGATATGTCCCTATGTTTTATGAAAGGTTTGGCATCTAGATATGTCTACCTAAGCTAAGTGAATTGCATGGTATCAGATATACCTATATGCTTTTCAAACAGATTTGGCATCAGATATGCCCAGTATAATATGAGCTATATTTATATTTTAGGAGTAGTATTAGCACCGAGTTGGATAGGGTGAGAGTACCCAAAAAGGTCCCAGAACTACGTGTCCCCGTAGGTCTTAAGTCCCCTCTGTTGGGCATCAGTTTTAGTGATCACGCCACAATAATGCCTTTATACCCTGGCAAGGTATATTGGGTCCTTTCGATGGGGCGGATACATTGGATCCCATGTAGCTCACATGGTCTATGTGGGTTAGAGAACCTCTCACAGAAGACAGTTTATGCTTTTAAAACTTACATTTGACTCTTATTCAGATTTCAGACTTATTACTTATGATTATGTTTCAGCTTATGGAATGTATTAGAGTCATTGTGCTCAGTTTATCTTTAAAAGCATGATTTCAGTTATTTAAGTATACTTAGCATGTTTTCATCATGTTTATGCACTTCTTACATACTTAGTACATTCCATAGTACTAACGCATATTGCTCTGCATCCTTTGATGATGCAGATTCAGGCATAACTATTCAGGTTCGTGGCTAGATTTCGAGGCCACTCTCTCAGTCAGCTTTGGGGAGCCCTCCTAGTTCGAGGACTAGACCGTATTTCAGTTTTTATGTTTCCCTTACGTATTAGATTGTCGAGTTAGTTGGGGTATTGTACCATTAACTCCTTATGCTAGTTTTAGAGGCTTTTCAGACATAGGTGTTGTGGGATGACTATTGAGTTGTACTTCATATTCAACTCTCCTTTATATGATTATGCTTCCTATTTGGATTCTCTTACGATGCTTCCGCTATGTCTTATCTTGTTATGCTTGAGAATGTTATGACCAAGGGTTAGCTTGGGATCCTCGTGGTCCCGAGTCCCGTGTTACGTTTAGGGGGTAACCTCAGGGCATGACACATACTAACCTGGAATCCATCGGTCCTAGTCCAAGGCCTTGAGCCCACAATCTCATAACATAAGAAAATGTTAATAAAGTAATAAAAACAAGAGCTAAAGGAGGAGAACAACTATATCGCAAACTACTACTCCAACCTATACTAAGGATATCAAATCTACGGTAAGTACTTATGGAACTGCTACACTAACTATGAGTTACCGAGGAACCCTACCTAAGGAAAGCACATAACCAAACTAAGCTAAGGCTCACAGCTAATAGAAATCAAGCTAAAGACGGACATTACTGACCTGGGATCTAGTCAATCC
This sequence comes from Jaltomata sinuosa, assembly GCA_003996215.1. Taxonomy (NCBI): domain Eukaryota; kingdom Viridiplantae; phylum Streptophyta; class Magnoliopsida; order Solanales; family Solanaceae; genus Jaltomata; species Jaltomata sinuosa. The sequence goes on along the minus strand of QJPP01002103.1, from coordinate 46,847 downwards.
AGTGACCACGGCCTTGGGACCATAATTACACACTATATAATAACATGATAAAATACGAGGAGGAAGTGATAAGTATAACTATAAAACAATGGTAAATGCCTACTCAACCATATGATTCTCCCCTAATCCTATACTATGTAGCTCAAATATAGTAACCCCAAGCCACAAGCAACCCAACCTAAGATAAGACATTCAACTCTAAACCCAAAGGAAACTATAAAAAACTATGCCAAGTCTTAAATGAGGAGCTATAACCTAAGCAAAGGATTTCCAAGCGATATCCTACTCTAAGGCCTCTAAAATACTATAAGGATCAAAATACCTAGTCAGAGTATATCCAAACCACAAAGTCACACCAGCCATAGCAAACTATGATACACATATCTTAAATGAGCAATGTCTATAAGTAAGTAAGTGGTAACCTACCTGGAGGCTGAACACGTGGTCACAAACCCACTAACCCCAAGCTTTTTCCTTTAATGAAGCCTCTGACTGCTGCCACACTATCAAAGCAATAAACTAAGCCTTAACATGAGAATAATGATACCCATATCACTCTTTAGAGTTTCAGGCTAGATATTGGGTCCAAAATTGACCTACAGGGCCCAATGATGAAATTAGAAAACAAACTCCACAAATTTATCCCCTATGAGGTAAGGAACACATGCCCCAAATTTGAATGAAAATGGTAGTTGATTCGTACCTCAAATGGTCCAAAAATGCTACTTTAAAAGAGGGGAAACACTATGGGTTAAAAACCCAATTCATGAAATAAAATTCAGAATGTAAGCTTAGTCGCATAATGGAATTAGAGGGGAAGAGAATTACCTTGGAATCTCGAAAAATGGCCAAGAATTTGTGGAAAACCCCCCTTAGCCCAGCTTGGACTTTAATGGAAATGTTTTTTTGAAGAACTTGCAATAAACAAAGGAGAAGGTCTTTTAAACACCAAACGATCATCACTCCTGTAGAACTTTTGTCGCAGGAGCCACGATGCATGAGAGGAAAAAGCCCACAGGAGCGAGTCAAAGCTCGCAGGAGCGAGGCTGCAGCGGTGAACATTCTACAAGAGCGGAAGCCTCTGATGTCACAAGCCATCAATGGTGCGGTCAGCTCACTATAGGAGTGGCTCAGCTGGTGCGAGCCAAGTTCCACATAAGCGGCTGCACTAACACCAGCTGCATCAACACCAACTTCATCAATAGCTATAACCAAAGCCCAATGTCCATGAATAGACCCTCGGGATTCATCCAAAACCCCACGTGTGCAAACAAAATGTGCTACCCTACCAAAAATGGCATTCCAGACTAAACAGAATTGAAAAATCCCCAACGGAGGTCATTTTGACAAAAAGTGGGTCCTACACCCAAAATATCCATTTTAACCAAAAGCTAACCAATAGCTCAAAATGAGTCCGGAAGCCTCGAGACCCAAAACAAAAGTTCCACTAGCCCAAAGTCCATGTTCCAAAGCTAACAACACTAAAAATATTTTCATCCAAGACCGTTTACTCTGAAAGTTGATCAAAGTTAACTCTCTCAACTTTAAGAGTTCCAAAACAGAGAAACTCTCCCAAAACAAAAAGGAACTACCTAAGAATCGAACCGCCAGTCTCAAAAATTCATAAGTGACTTGTAGCCTCTGGGGGAAAGCTCAGAACACTAAAAATGCACGAAAATAGAGGGAATTACCTAGTGAGTCATTACAACATCCACGACTAAAATAACATTCATCCTCATAAATTAAGAAATAGAAAGCACCCAAAGGATAAATAATATGAGGATATTAGGTCAGCATGTCGAGCTTAGCTTCCCAAAGAGCCTTCCCAATTGGACGACACCTCCACAAAATTTTAAACTGAAAACTTCCCAAATCTCCAACTTCTTTCCTGCCTGCCCAAATAGCAATAGGCCTTTCCTGGAATACCCAACCTCCTAACCAAACCAACTCCCATCGAAGCATGAGAAACTCACCTGGAAAACATACCATCACAATAGAGACACAGGAAAAAACAGGGTGAACACCCAACAGAGCAAGTAACCAAGCTAACTCTAAAAGTTACATCCCCAACACTCTGACTCACAAACTCTTTGATCCACATACCCTTCTGCCTATCCTAAATTGTACAAAGCCTCTCGTGAATGATCCACACTCTAATCATGAAGCCACATAACAAGTCAGTCACCCAACCTATCCTCGAAAACATCAATCAACCTACCAAAAACCTATACCTCCAACCACACTTTACCTCAAACAAGTTCATCTAAATACTTGGACCCTACCAAAGCCAAGCACTGGTCCCACTGACCTTCAAAATCTATAACACATGCCCATAGCATATCCTCGAGAACCGAAATAGTCTACTCTAACTGACCATAAGTCTGCGGATGAAAAATTATGCTAATCTAAACCCAAATACCCAATCTTATCTGAAATGACCGTTGAAAACTCAATTGCTAATGAAACACCATGGTTAGAAATGATATGGAAAAATACCCCAAGCAAATAAATAATATTCCAAATGTAGATTCTGAGCCAACCCCTCTAAATTGTATAAGGTCTTACCCAGCAGAAAGTGAGTAGACTTGATAAATCTATCCACAATGACCCAACAACATCAAATATCTGCAAGGTATATGGCAAGCCTACGATAAAAACCATAGCCTCCACGCAAGAAAGAATCTCCCGGGCTCTATAATATCAAGTCACACCAACACATTTCTAATGACTTAATGCCCGAACACAAAGGTCACAACTTAGCTAATAGGAATGGCGTAATCTCTAAACATACCACCATTCAGAATGAAGCACCTGCCCTGCTATACCGACACACAAACCACCAACTCTATGGCATCTCAATATACAACAAACCTCTAGCCCTCAACGAGAAGAGTCCAAACTGACACTGAAATCCACAAGGCTTTGAGCTTTAGAAAACTCACCACATATTCATTGAACCACTAGAAGGGAATAATCTTATGAAATAATCTAGTCAAATAGTGCTGCAACCAAAGGAAGCCCTTCATGAACCATTTGAAGTAACCTTCTAGCTTACATAATCTGAAGCCCCAACTCTCGATGCTGCTCACGCTCTTTCCTATCCCTCAAGTAGCCTAAGAGGTTATTGATGTATACTATAGCAACTGAAATCCAATAGGCTCTAAGCACACAACTTGTCAAATCTCCAAACACTGCTGGTAGTCACCACATCTACACAAGGAGCCACCTTCCTCATTCCTAAACCCAAACTGAAACACCCCCAGGGAGATACACTAGAGAAAGTCCTGAAGTTGTTCCTTTAACTCCCACACTCTATTAGTGTCACCCGTCATGATAGAAAAGGAATTGGCCAAGTTCCCAACTCAATATCAAAGCCAAAGTCTAAACATACCCAAGCTAAAGATTGGGTAAAGCAGAAGGAAAGCACACTGAATACTCGCTACCCACATAAACTGATCTAAGTGAAGGATAAGGGTACTAGAACCATGATCATGAGCAAGATAGTCCAAACATCCCCTAACCTACCAGCCATTGCACCATAAGAAATAATACTACTACCCTCGATACCTATCTATTGGCACTGCTCCATACTGACTTAGAGATTTCTGGCATAAACAAGATAATGGTCTTGGCAAAACAACCATAGACCGCTTAAATAATGAGATGACCAACTAAGCCTAGAACCACGGTGAAAACCACCAATTTAGGATAACAAGGCCTACTGCATGTCATACCCATATAGACACCTCCTAAGGCTGATACACTCTATCCACTACTAAAAGAATTCTCCTATAGTGTAGCTACATGCATTAGAACTACACACTTAAATAGTACACCCAGATGAGAAGCAAGGTAAGAATACAATTATACACAAACCTATAAACCCAATATCAAAACAATACTAAGGCTAGCAGACGATAATGAGGATCGTACCTGTAAAAACGATACCTAGAGCCTCAAACTCAGGCCTACTCAAAGAATCATCTGATCGACTGCGTGCACCTCCAGACTAAGTACTAGCAGCACTAGCTTTCCTACCCAGCTAAGCCGCTGTGGTGAAGTCTCAATCATCGTACACCAAGAACACTCTCTAGAATAGTGTCCAACCACCCCACAATCATAGCAGTACCAAAAATCTCTTCCTAGATTTAAAGTACCTGTTGACTCAGAACAGTCACCTAAACTGCCTGGTTGGAAGTTATCTATATCAATTTAGGGACAACCCATACTATCTTTTACACTGACCCTAGCCAGTGGCACTAGAACTCAGAGAGGGTGAAACTCCTTGAACCTACCCTAGCAAAATGCCTTAACTCATTACGTACATAGCAAACTTTACCAGATAGAGTCTGACAAGAAGATCCTGATAAACTAGACTGGACACCATGACCTAAATACCCATAATATGAACCTCACAAAGTCTAACCTAATCCCTATAGTATCATTTGAACCGGCCTGCTATGGTGAGAGTATTGAAACTGACCTCTAGAAGAGAATCCTATCTCTTGGGACTGAGAACCACTGAAATTGCCCCGATAGCGATGCCTCTTTCCAATGCCTCCATAGGCCTCATGACAGAACCCCTTTACAACCCATGCATGATCAACTACCTGAAGGAAAGTAGTCCCAACTGTAACCAAGTGCTCTATTGCCAAACGGAGTGGAGAAATAAACCCTATGACAAACCTCTGCACTCTCTTATACTCTGTAGAAAATTCATGGTAGCGCGGCTAGTCATATAGTGAAATCTCACCTCATACTCTAAAATAGATATAGACCCCTATTGAAGATCTGCAATTTCATCCCTGGCAATAACACCGCTCGAAGAACCGGTCACTACCCCTGATAGTGACACACCTCCAGAAGACTTGGAGTCCTAGCCATGGTGTCTTGAGGGAAGGTAGTGGACATAAACCCAATTAGAGGCTGGACTGGCCCCAAATCCTTGGGCTTAATTGGTAGACCCTCAATCTTTAACCTTGGCTCTAGTGAAAGTGTCATAGCATTAGGCACAAGAGCCTCATCCTCACCCGCTACTGTACTCGTCTTAACCATCTGAGAATGAATGGAACAAATGAAGTTTAGAAGTTAATAGAGTAAAGAACGCATGATAAGGAATTAAAAAGATGGAACTATCCTAAGAAAGCCCTATGGCCTCCCCCAGATGGAATACAAACATCATCATACTGATCCACAAGACATTACTATACACTAACTCTTATATAGATGACACGAGATAACCTAGAGATCTGATACCACTTTATCAGGACACGATTTCTCAGGTTGTGATGGAACATACTCTACCCCACCAGTAGGTCAGCCAAACCCTTAGCCTAGAATGGCAAATAACAAGCAAATAAGAAAGCGAGATAAAAGCGAAAGGACAACATTTAAATAAAGGAACAAGCGGAAGATAAAACATATAAACAGAGAGGGAAGAGAACAAAATGTATAGAGACTCACCTAAGACCTGGTATCACTCAGTACAAGAGCTAATATAATATATAGAGTTCTAAATATGTACAATATATACACATATACAGAACAATCTCCAAAGAGAAAAATAAAGCTAGTCCAAAATAGAAGGATAAAGATCAAATCTGATCGCTAAGAGCTCACCACAAGTCTCCGGTCAGTAACTCTGTATGAGGACGACGTCAACAACGATAACTTGCAGTAAGATTTGCATTAGGAAAAAGATGGAGAAGTATAACATGAGTACTAAAAAACACAGTACCCAGTAGGCATCATAGGCTGACTAGGCTCTAATAAAATATAAGTATAATAAAATGCAATTTAAGCTAGAGGCATAAAGATAAGGGTTTGATGTAGGTTACTAGGTCGCGGCTAAAACACTAAGAAAAACATAAGTAAATAACTCGAAAGGAAGCACAAAGAAACAGTATAACTAACTTGACTCAAGAAGCATAAGGTAAATGACTCGGAGAAGTATGAACAGCAATAAATAAACTTAACAAGACCCCCATATTCCCAGACGACACAAACAATACCAATGAATCCAACTGGACCCCCATAAGCCCAAAGGATACAAATAACAAACAATACTAACTAACAACCAACCTGATGGGAGAGGGATGCAAAGGAGTGCCATGATATGCAATATCAGATGGTGCAATGCAGTATGTGGCCAATGTAGTAAAAAAAACCAAAATAGGTTCGTAGGCCACCCCATAGGCTCCCTAAATCATCTCATAGGATACCCCTAGGTTCATTAACGTATGCAAAAGTAAAACCTAGATATATGCTCCTCAGGCATGCACTCATGAATACCAGTAAAATCACCAGGAACACATGTTTCCTTAGGTATACAAGTTTAAATAGTTGGTAAAATCGCCTGAAACATGGGTCTTCTCGGGCATGCAAGTTTATTAAAAGTCAAAACCTGTGGTAAAGTAGAACAGTTCCTTTAGAAATCTTAAAATACATAGCAAGGGTGAAAAGCCTCTTTTTGAAGTCGAAAACCAATATATATATATATATATATACAAATATCTTCAAACTCATACCATGAACCATGTAAGCGAATGTAGGAATGCATAAGTGTCAGCCCATAAATTATGTGAATACAAGTACATACACCAAACAGGGTAACCACCTTCCATTTTAAGGTCGTACAAACCTAGAATCAATCGGTCCTAGTCCAAGGCCTCGAGCCCACCATCTCATAACATAAAAAATCATAAATAACACAAGGAAAACAAGAGCTAAAGGAGGAGAACTACTATACTGTGAACTATTACTCCAACTTATACTGAGGATATCAAGTCAAGGGTATGTACTTATGGAACCACTACACTAACTATGATTTTCTGAGGAACCTCACCTAAGGAAAGAAGCTAACTGAACTAACCTAAGGCACACAACTAATCAAAATCAAGCTAAAGATGAACATTACTTACCTGGGATCTAGCCAATCTAGCACCCATGACTTTGGGCCCATAATTACACTATGTATGATAGCATGATAAAATACAAGAAGGAAGCGATAAGTATAACTATAAAACAATGGTAAATGCCTACTCTACCATGAGATTCTCCCTTAATCCTATACTACAGTGCTCAAATCTAGTCACCCCAAGCCACAAGAAACCCAACCTAAGCTAAGGCATTCTACTCTAAATGCAAGGAAACTATAAAAAACTATGCCAAGTCTTCAAGAAGGATCTACAACATAAGCTAAGGGTTTCAAATCGATATCTTACTCTAAGGCCTTAAACAACTATAAGGATCAAAATACCTAGTCAGATCATATACAAACCACAAAGTCCCACAAACCATAGAAAACTATCATACACATATCTTAAACGACCAAAGTCTAAAAGTAAGTAAGTTGTAATCTACCTAGAAGCCGAACATCCACTCACTAACCCACTAACCCAAATCTTTTTCCTTTTGAGAAGCCTCCAACTACTGACACACTATAAAAGAAATAAACTATGCATTAACATGAGAATAATGATACCCATATCACTTTTTAGAGTTTCAGGTCTAAAATCGGGTAAAAAATTAGCCCTCGGGGCCTATCGACGAGATAAGAAAAAAAACTCCACAAATTTTTCACCTACGAGGTAGGGAACATATGCCCCAAATTTGGGAAGAAATGGGATTGTATTCAGACCTCAAATGGTCCTAAAAGGCTACATTAAAGGTGGAGAAAAACCATGGGTTAAAGACCCAATTCGCAGAATAAAACTCAGAATTGAAGTTTAGTCACGTAATGGGATAAGAGGGGAAGAGAATTACCTTAGAATCTCAAAAAATGGCCAAGAATTTGTGGAGAAACCCTCTTAGCCAAGATTTGACTTTAATGGAAATGTATTTTTTTGAAGAACTTGGAATATATGATGGAGAAGGTCTTTTAAACACACAAGGATCGTTGCTCATGCGTAAATTTTATGACATGAGCAGCGATGTAGAAGCGGAAAAAGCTTGTAGGAGCAAAATTCAACAATGCCCTCCAACTTCGCAAGAGCGAGTCAAAGCTTATTGGACGAGGCCACAACAATGACCATTCCCAGTAGGACTAGGTCCGCAGGAGCGAGCCATGCTTCGTAGGAGCGAATACAACTTACTTCACCAGCCATCACTAATGCGGCTAGCTCACCATAAGAGCGACTCCATTGGTGTTTGCAAAGCTCCACAGAAGTGATTGCACCTGCACCAGCTGCATCAGTAGCTACAAACAAAGCCCAAAGTCCCCAAATAGATCCTCGAGATTCATCTGAAAGCCCGTACACACTAATGAAATATGCTACCCTACCAAAAATGGCATTTCGAGCTCAACAAAATTGACAAAATTCCTAACAAAAGTTTTTTTGATTAAAAGTTGGTCCCACACCTAAAAGTTCCATTTTAACCAAAAGCCAACCAATAGCCAAAGTGAGGTTAAAAGCCTGGATACCTGAACCAAAGGTCCCACTAGCCCAAAGTCCACGTTCCAGAGCTAACAACACTGACATTATTTTCATTAGAGCCCGTTTACTGCGAATGTTGACAAAAGTCAACTCTCTCAACTTTAAGAGTTCTATAATAGGAAAACTCTCCTAAAACACAAACGAACTGCTCGGGAACCAAACCGTCAGTCCTAACAAGTTATAAATGACTTGTAATCGCTAAAGGAAAGATCGGAATGCTAAAAATGCACAAAAATAGAGGAAATGACCTGGAGGGTCATTACAAAACCTAAGAAACCTAAACCTAAACAAAGAAAAGTCATACATGTTTATTTCTCAAAAAAAAATAAAGACTCCATTTCATACCAAATTCTTATATTTGGTATGAGTTTTTATATTTGGTTTTTTAAGTATAATTAGGACTTTCTACATAATAATTCATATATGGAAGATTTAACTAAATAAAGTTTTAATTGATTTCAATTTTTTTAAATATTAGAGAAAATAGTAAATGATAATTTTGTCTATTCTAGAGTCTTTTAATGAAGGACAAAAAGTTCAAATCATATTATAAGGTCTTTCACACTTTTAATATAATGTAGATAAGGATATTACCTTGAAAATATCACTAATGGCAGAACCACCAATTGCACAGGAGGTACAGTCCATTACTAGACCACTGCTTTTAAACAAAAAATATAATGGGTTGTGAAAGAATAGAATGCATGATCATCTGATTGAAGAAGATCACAACATATGGAATATTGTACTCGATGGACCTACTATTTCTTTGAAGACAGACGATGATGAAAAAACCCGTGTTCCTAAGGGTATACTAGAGTATCACATTGAAGATAAGTTGGTTGTAGAAAAAAACACAAAGGCCAAGAAAATACTAATTTTTAGGATAGGTCCAGATGAATACAATAGGATTTCATTATGCACTAGTGTAAGATAAATTCGGGAGGCACTACAAACAACTTATGAAAGAACAAACAAAGTCAACAAATCAAAGATAGACAAATTAAACATACAATATGATTTTTTTTGGATATGAGACAGAGAATCCATACAAAATATGCACACACTATTCTCCTGAATTGTCACACCCCAAACTCAAGGGATGCAATGAGGACCCAATGACAAAACTTAGGAAAAAGTTGACCCTGCTGAACCATTTGCCAATGGCACATAGCAGCCACACATAATAAAAAAAATAAGTATATCTCGATTTAAAAATTAGACCTTGATCGGTGAGGCCCCTGTCAACAATTCTATAAAGAAAATAGCTACTCCCAAGAGTTCAAATAAAGCAATAAGCAGGTAGCACATAAGTCCTATTTGGACCGTCGAGGCCAACATGATATCTAAAAAAATAAATGCTATGCGGGCCTTCAAGGCCATTTTGATCTCTATACAGAAACTGAATATAGGTATATACAATATAAACTAGGACAAAAAGGCACTAAACTGCCAACAACAACAATAACAAGGCTCAACTTTATAATAAGCTACAACTAATCAACATACAAGGCCAAAATAGTCACTATCATAGCTATGCAACCCAACAAACTAGTCTGCAAGCCTTTATGAATGCAATACTTTGTGGGACAAGGTCCCAACCTATCCAGAAGCTATAAACAACAAAAAGGCAAACCTCTAAGACTCTGGTAACCCCTGGAAGGAAAAGACTCAACCAATCTATTAAAAGCTCAACTATGGTACCCGTCGGGTTTGTCTGGTCATCACTTAGGACCTGCAGGCATGAATACAGTGCCCCTCTAGGCATCAGTATGAAATAATGTATTGAGCATATAAGGAAAATTGAAAACTAAAACAAATGTATAAGAACTGACCGTCCCATAGGTACGGTCTGCCTAGCCTGAAGGCAGGATATAGTAATCATCTTGTAGGCTCCATTCCGTAAAGTGTCAGTGTCTGTTGAGGCCAAAACAAGATCATGGGTGGTAGTAGACGATAAAAATAGCAAAATAATAGCAAGTAATGACAGGTGACCTCAATACAATAATAACTTACTTTGCTAGGCCACTAAGTAAAGAATAGAATGTTGTTGATAGTAACTATATCATGTTGTGGTAGAAAACTTAATACTATAAGGCCACAAGTCGAATAAAAATGTTATATAGTCTATAACAAGGTTTAGCCTTTAGGGTCATGCCAGAAAGTGAGAAGGAAGCCTTAACATACAATTCAACTGAAGCCTCAAGGATATGCTATGAAGCTTGACCAACCAATTATAACGCAACAAATGCAAGAATCAAAAAGGCTTGAAGATTGAGCCATAGCCAATTGATAAAGTGTTAAAGTCATCACTATGACTAGCCAACTTTAACTCAACAAATGACATCATAATCTCTACCAAAACAATATCCAATAATCATAACAAGAAGCTATTAACATCTCACAAGAGCGACAAGCTCCCGATGTAATATGACAAGACATACTTCACAATATTTAATATGACAACTATTGTATGCGACTCTTATAAGAATTGCACTAACCCCCAGTTCTTCCCAAATCATAACAATATGAATATATAACAATAATAACCTAACTTAATAAGACAAAGGGTCTCCCTTGAGCCATTGTATCCAAAACACCACCTCATGGCTTGGAAATTTATAAAACAATACTAGAACATGTAATTACAAAGGAGGGTCATAGGAGGAAGATTACCTCAATGAAAAGCATTAAAATTCCAAGCTATAAAAGATGTTAGAAGAACCCACCATTAGTTGTAATCAATATACGACAAGAAAACACGACAAACATGCCAATTACAATAAGTTCCTCTTTAAAATTGTTTCTAAATCTCAAATTAACGAGGATTTAGAACTCTTACCTTCTGATAAATAGATGCTCACAGTAGATAAATATACACTCCATGAGCTTCCTCATTGCAACAGCAACAAATGATGCCAAAATCAATGAGAAAACTATACTATAATGATGATCTTGTGATGTAGAATAACTTCCGTTAAACATCGAAGTTGAAAGTAAAAAAGACCTTGGATGATTAAGGATGTTGTTATCTGATTTATTATGGGGTTTCAGTGGTTTTCTATGGAGAAATAAATAAGAAGGGGGTGTTATATGAAGCATCACAAACTTGAGGGGTATGGGGACCCGCCTTGACATGCTTGCTTGTGCAGTCTCACAAAATGCAAATAACTCTCTATTCTAAAGTCGTATAGATAAATAATTTAGTGTGTTGGAAGATAGACTCATAGATATTTGATTTGATATGTTGGGGGCCTTTTAAACCCTTAGATATTAGGAGAAACTCTTCGAGACATTTGCCCTAAATTTTCAGAGAATTCCTTAAAGGAAGTTACAATAACTTTTGCAAGCTTTTATATTGCAACTTTATTGACTTCAAAACTTAACATATGACTATTATGAGATTAAAATACCTTATAAGACTATCTTCCTAAAATATTAAGCACTCTTAGTCTTATCTCAAAACCATGAGTCAGTTCTAACGTTCAAACTGGTGGGGTGTTACATATTCCCCCCTAGGGATATTCGTCCCCGAATGATTATAATGTACGTGGCATCACAAAAAATAATACAAGAACTCATATAGTACTAATGTTACGTACCTCAAGTGCTCAAATACAGGACTACTATCTGTCTATTCCGAACATCATCTAAAGGAGTGAACACATGGGGATATCTGGATTTTATGTCCTCTTCAACTTACCATGTTGTCTCTCGATATTATGGTTCTACCATAAAACTTTCACTGAAGCTATATCCTTATTTCATAATATCCTAATTTGGTGGTCAACTATGGCAATAGGGACTTCTTCATAAGACAATTCCTCTAAAATTTGAACATCTATTGTTGGTACTACATCTGCTGGGCTCCAAATACCCTTTCGAAACATAGAAACATGAAAGACTGGGTGCACTACCTATAATTTTTGGGGTAACTCTATCAGGTAAGAAAATCTACCTATCCATCGCATGATATAGTAAGGCCCAATATATCGAGGGTAAAACTAGCCTTTCCTATCAAATCATATAACACCCATCATAAAAAAAACCTTCAAAAAGTCCAACTCGCAACATTAAACTCTAACTCTCATTTCCTAACATCTGAATATGATATCTGGTGGCTCTGAGCAATGAACAACCGCTCTTTAATCAACTTTACCTTTTCCATGAACTATTGCACTATGTCTGGTCCAAGCAACTCTGACTCTCTAACCTCAAACTAATCAATAGGGGATTATCATTTCTGCCCACATAATGCCTCGTATAGTTTCGTACCAATGCTGGACTTATAGCGGTTATTTTAAGCAAACTCAATAAGTGACAAGTGATCATCCTAGTTGCCTCTAAAATCTAGCACACATGCCAATAACATATCATTGAGTGTATGGATTGTACGTTTATCTTGGCCAATGATCTACGAATGAAAAGTTGTTCTAAGATTAATCTGAGTCCCCAGACCCATAAGGAAAGATCCCTAGAAATGTGCTATAAATTGTGCCCTCTCTGTCTGATATAATCGATGTTGGACACTATGTAGTATGACTATTTCTCTAATGTATAGCCTATCATAATCTTCATCTATGATTATGGACATTACTGGGGAAATATGGGCCAATTTTTTTGACCTATCAATAATAACTCAAATTGAATTGAACTTCTATCATGAAAAAGGAAAACCTGTTAAAAAATACAATATATATTTCCTCCCACTTCAATAATGGAATAACTCTCCTGAGTTAGACCATCAGGCTTGTAGTGCTCTACCTTTACTTGCTGACAATTTGGGAACTGTACCACAAAGTCAGCTATATGCCTTTTCATTCTCGGCCATTAATAAATCTTCTTAATATCTTGATACATTTGTGTAGATCCTTGATGAAAAAAATAGAGAGAATGATGTGCCTCTCCTATAATCTGCTGTCAAAGACTTGCAATATACAGAACACACAATCAGCCTCTATATTTAAGGACTCCATCCCCTACTATATCAAAGGCTAAAGACTCCTGCTGTTGAGCCTTGCTTTTGAGCTGCTCTAAGTTTGATTCCTCATATTGTTATGCCTTCACCTCCAAAACAAGAGATTATACAGTTGTATCTTGAACTGTGACTCCAGTATCATCAAAGTCTAATAATCTAACCCCCAAACTAGCTAGCTGATGGAGTTCTAGGGACATCTCTAGCTTCTGAGATCCCAAATATGATAGACTGCCCATAGACTTATGATTGAGGGAATCGTCTACTATATTAGTTCTTTTTAGATGATATAAGATATCCACATCATAGTCTTATAGCAATTCAAGCCATCTGCACTATTGCTGGTTCAACTCTTTCTGTCTAAAAATATACTAGAGGCTCTTATGATCTGTATTAATATATGCATTAACGTTACACAAGTAATGCCTCTGAATCTTCAGGGCATGAATAACTGTGGAAAACTCTAAATCGCGGGTCGGGTAGTTCTAGAAACATAAGCAATTACCTTTCTATGTTGCATTAAAACACTACCTAGCCCGATGCCTGAAGCATCATAATACATCGCGTAGCCCTCTCGATCCTCTGGTAAAGTCAGAACTAATGCTGAAGTCAATATGTCTTTCAGCTCCTGAAAACTCCCACTGAAACATAGCTACTTTATGAGTTAGCTTTGTCAAGGGGTGATAAAAGTCACTACAACATTTTAGGCCTAAGGACACACTAAATCTGGACGACGCTTATAAAGTATTGCCTAAAATATTTTTGGGTACACTTTTAAAGTGTAGCCTTAGATTTTGGCTTTTGGCCACAGTAATATTGGCAACGCTTGTAAAGCGTGATCTTTAGTGGTATAGGCTACCCATTTTAAGCGTTTCCATATCATAATATAATTGACCAGACTTATTTACACATATGACTACACTTTTAAAATATGCCATTTTTATAATTCTAATACAACATTTATAAGTGTGGCCTTAAAATTTTCCTGAAATTTCCACTAAAAAATTATATTCTTTCCAATATATTTAACATCCCTCCTATTTCTAATAAAAGAAAAGGAAATTCTCACAAAATGCTCCAGAAAATAGAACACTCTGGAAAACAGAAAATTCTCATTATGCCCTAACCATGGGAGACTGATGATCATCAAACTCTCACAAAACGATTCAGAAATCCATGTCTAGTCTCATTTTGCTCCAGAAATTCGTCGCTCGAGTCTCATAAATCATACATTTCAGTTCAAATTTTATTGGAATCTCCCTAAAACCCATCAATCCAAACTTTACATATTCAGAAATCCATATAATGATTTCTATTTGAGTATGGTAAACAGTTATATTTCTCCATTTATTTCATCAATTCCTATTTCAGGTGGATTCTCTTCTAAGTGTAATTTTTCCTTAAAGTTATTTATCTCATTTGTTAATTTTATTTCTTTTATTTTTTCCTGTTGTTTGGTCTCATACATTTCTTTTAGTAGTGCTAGTTCTTTTTCTAATTCTAAGATTTTAGTAATTTTTACTTCTTCTAATTCTTGTACCTCCTTTTTTTCTTGGAAAATCCAAGGATACAACTATTTAAGCAAATTTGACTGTAAATCAGGATTTTACCACCTAAAATTAGAAGACAAATCTAAAAAATTGACAGCATTTACCGTACCACAGGGTTTTTACGAATGGAACGTACTAACATTTGGATATAAAAATGCACCAGGTAGATATCAACATTTTATGGATAATTACTTCAACCAACTAGAAAATTGTATCGTTTATATAGACGATACTAGATTTATATTCAGAAGAATGGTAAATATCACATACCTACAGTATTGGCAAGAAACTATTGAAAACGTAACCTTGCTAGGAAATTTAGTAAAAACAAATATGGAAGAATACCAAAGAACCCAAAATATACAGTATTTAGAATATATCTTAGAAGGTTTAAAAGAAATAATTAGGCTAATTCCCTTAAGAAAGGAGTATTATGAAAAAGCTCAATAGCAGAAAAAAAAGGGACTGAAGAACAATAATTGACAGCAGAACCACCTCAATAAGAAGCAGATGTTTCATTGCTTAATGGGCATTTTGTTGATTCATATGAGAATAATGGCCAAGCTATTTGTAAGGTTAGTGAAATGTTTATGACATATCCTGATAGTTCTTGACACAGACATGATATGTGCATTATTCTATGCCATTTTTCATTATTGTGTTATTTTCTGACCTAACTGTAGCTTGTATGACTGAACCCCAGATGAGTGACTTCCTTTTCCCTATAACTGAAAGGATTTAAATTGTTTTAGAACTTAATAGGAATGTATATCTTCTATTTTATCCCTAAGTTTGGTAATTGTTATTGTATAGCTGTCAGACAAGAGGAGTGTCGGGATACTTGACATTCGAGGGAATCCCTTTGTGTCAATACGTGACTTTTATGAAAAAAGATGAAAAGCTTGTTCCCTCTACCAGAGGTGAGTTTACTTAGTTAACTATGTATTGCTAAGATTTTATTACCTAGTTGGTTGGTTGGTTGATTGTTTACTCTAAATCCACATGAACTAATGATACCAAAGATCTTTGTTTCGCTCATACTGTTTCTCAAATATCTCTAGTCAAACAGTAGTTATTACCTTAATTTCCTTTTCCTACTTAAGGAAGAAAATTCACTCTTTTTATTATTCTCTTGAATTTATTCTTTTTGATCTTGGAGGAAAAAAACTTGGCAGACGCCACTTGGAAATTCACTGTTTCTATGTTGCTCGGACTCTCCAAAAGTATTTTTTTACCCATGTTGAATTCTCCAAAAATGCACTACTTTTGGAGTATCGACATGCACCCCTTGAAATTTTTATAAAGTCCAAGCAACGTAGCTATTTGCTTCTCAGATACTAGATATCATGCCATTTCTCCTTTTTCTAAACTTCTCTAGAGTAGGGTGTCATCAATATATTTTATTTTGCATAGTCAAAATTCCTAATTCCAGAAGAAGGAGAGAAGTGAGTGGTGGATGGTCTTCGTGATGCTTGGAGGCGACGGAAGAAAAGTATTAAATGGAGATGCTTTAATAAGAAACTTACTGATGAAGAAATGCTAGCAAAATATCCCAATGACATGTCAGACGTTCAATTATGCCAGTTGATCGAGTATTGGAAATATCCAACTGTTCAAGTGAGACTAAAATCATGCATTTTATTCTTTATTTTTTGATTAATTAATTAATGTATCTCATTTTATCGAATTTTTAGGCCCTTAGCGAGGTAAATTCTCAAAATAGAAAAAAAAAGTGGAGGCATTGGATGAGATCTATTAATTTTGCAAGGGTATGCATAACATTGATAATTTTTGGTAGACACACTGTAAAAAAATGTCTTTTATTTTTTTCGTACTTTATCAGAACGTATTGATGTCTGTTTTTACTTTTTTTTGATATAATTTATAGTGTGTAAACAAAGAAAACAATGAGGAACCATCATAGTCTGAAATGTTTATTGCAACTCATACAAAAATGGGGAGAGAAGTTCAGGCAGATAGCCAAATTATAATAGTAAGTCATTTTTGTGCTATATTCTTATCTTATTCTTCTTCTTCTTCTTCTTTGCTGGACTATTTGTCGAAGGGGACATATTTTTTTTTAATTCTTGATCAGAGTCATTGCACTATTTGCTGAGAAGGGATGTGAAATTTTTCATCCTCCAAACTGACCCTAACTGTTTACTTTAGCCATATCAGGTCTGGTTCTGTGTTCAACATTGTTGTTCTGCTTTCTGAATGTATATATACATGTTCTGAATCATCATGAAACTCATTTAGAGCTTTGTCTGTCTCCAGAATTGTTAATAAATTTTCCTTCAACTGCCTCTAGCGCTAGTCTTCCCTATTCATTTACTGTGTGTTTGAGTGTGTGAAAAGAAAAATGATATTTTAGTAGAAGTCATTTTCTGTAGCAATCCATGTTTGTGACAAAATGAGTCGATTGCTCTATATATGTTCTCCCACAAGTTTTTAGGTCTCGGCTGAAATGGCAGTTGGAACGTATGTTGGTGATGTGCATCCTGATAAAGAGTCATATTGCAATTTGATCTTTGAGGAAACATTGAATTTTTTAATCCTGTGAATGCACCATTCTCTAGTATTCTTCCCCAGCTTGGTTCATTTTCTACTGGCTTGAACCAAACAATGAACTGCAACTTCAGTTTCTTCTTTGGCTTCTTGTTTTCAATTGAAAGTGGAAAGAATCCTTCGATTAAACTCGTTTCGTTTAAAAGTTTGTTTGCCTGAATTGTGTATTTTCCTAAAATGGAGCACTTTGTCTTTAGAGTAATTGTAATTGTTGTGTTTGGAGAATGAGCACAGAGGATTCAAAAAGTCTTGTTCCAAACGCGATCGCGTTGTTGTGTTGTTTTTGCTACTGTCTTGTTATCAATCTTGATTGTCACAAAAGGATGTTTGTTTTGATTAAAGTGTTAGTTTTTGAATGTATCAATCACATAATAAAGAATCAAAGTGAAATAAAATTAAACCAAACCTTGAAGCAGTCTGTGTTTTTCAGTTTAAAAGATGCTATCTTGTTTGAAGTTGTGTCTTTTCTTTGGATAGTTTAAAAGTGTTCATCATGGTTCATGTTTAGATAACAATGGTTTATAAAAGAAAGTAACTAATGGTCCTTTTAGTAGGCTGCCTTGTTTTTCCCTTTAAGTTTTCTTTTTTCCAGAATCAAGTGCATTTGGTTATGCATTTCCATTTCTTAGAACTGTCCAAATGTTATAACCTCCTTTAGTGGTTAAGCAAAAACTTAAAATTTTGAATTTGTTTAATCAAGACTCATGAAGAAAGGTCACCTGCTATCCTACTCAAGAGCTGACTCTAAGTTGAAATTTATTCTTTTTTGAACTGTTTCTGCTGAAAAATGAAGGCTAATTGGAGAGTATTAGTCATACTGTTATTTGAGAAATAGTTGGCATCCTTCTCTTATTTTTCTTTTGAAAAATACCACTTGTTAAAAGAAGTTATTTTCAATTGTTACATATATAGATCAGTGTTTGTGATTTTGAATTTCCCATTTCCTAAAACTGCCAACTGCTTAAGTAGTATAATTTCCTAAATCTGTCTCAAGCACATAGTAGTCCAAGTAATTTGAACTATACTAAGTATAGACAAGTAAGCAATTTGAGACTTGAAAAGTTTCAAAGGCATTTGGACAAAATTAAACTTTTAAATGTGAAAGTGGCTGCAAGAATGTTGTTGACCCTTAATTTGACATCTAGTTAAGACTGGAGATGTTGTCATCAGTAGATTCTGAAGGTTTATTCCTGTCTTAGATTATAAGTTTGTCTATCACTAGCAGATGTTGCAGGGGTTTAAAGAGGGCCTTAGACTCGTGCTTGGAAATACAAGACGTGCTTGGTTGTAGTTTCTTTTCATGAGCTTGTGAAAGAGACTACTCTTTGGTAACGAGATAGGGATCTATCCACCGTGTTTTGTTATTGGACATACTCAAATAAGATTTTTCTTATATAGAAGTTGAGGAAAGGAGGATCCTGGAGAACTATAAATTAAAAAGAGGAGAGTAGCCTTTTATTATTAATTTTTTTAGGATAGTTTTGTCATGTATATGGGTATAGTAGACCTATGTTGTTAGGATTCTCCAAAAATGTTGTTGTACAAGTGCCGGATCCTCCAAAATGCACTACTTACAGGATCTAACATGCACTTGTTAACATTTTTAGAAAGTCCAAACAATATAGATTTAAAAAGATCATGGGTAAGTGGTATACCTGAGGTGAGTTGAGGCTTCTTTGGAGAAGAAAATCCAGAGAGAGAGGAGCTAGCTAAGCCTACAACAGTGGACATTGTTGCTGCCATTCTTCTTTCCTTCTTCTGAGAGAATAGTATTCAGTTATTGGTAGGGGTTCACTATAAAGAGTATAAAATTCATTGATATATATATGGGATGCTATTTTCTTGTGAAAGTTTTCACTCATCATGTTTTCTTACAATTTCATAACTACGCATGTAATTTTTTATGATTTAATTATAAGACTTAAATATAAGTTATTAGAAGAAAGTTATAACAAAATCTAATTAATTTTTGTTACAAAAATACAAGGATATTAATCCAAACTGTAGAAAAATAACCTTAGAAAATGCTACATGAAATGTGGACACACTCTATTCAATTCTTGGCAACTTGAATATATAGAGTGAACTGGAAATGCTTCATAGTACTACTAAACTAAAATTTAGGTTTACTATATGGTTGCAGATGCATGAAAAGTCTCTTGACAGTTAAGCCTATAAATTCATTGTTGCTGCCATTCTTCTTTCCTTGTTCTGAGAGAATAGTATTCACTGTTGATCACTGACTCATTGCCATGTGGATAGTGGACTGTGGGTTATATATATACATATATATATGTGTGTGTGTGTGTGTGTCATGAAATGTACTTGCTATAAGAATGATTTTAATCATAGTAATTTATATGTGTGTTCTAGTAATTTAATCTGTTTTCTTTCACTCCATAGTACGAACTGCTATCAGTATGATATTTTTCTAATTTTTAATTTTATTTTGAATGTGTAGGAAAATGCGGGCGGTTAAAATTGAATGGAGGCACAAGTCAACTCGATCTATTGAAGATTTTTGGACTTTATATTGTGATATCTGTTTGAATACATTTGGTTTTGTAGAATGATCTTTAAAATATTACTTTATAAGTATGTGTAGTATAAGATATGTTTTTCGAAGTTTATTGCAAATTTATACATTTGAATTTTTTATTGGCTAATTTGGTGCTTGAGATTATATATATATATATATATATATATATATTCTGGCTATAAAATTCTATACAACATTGCCACACTTCAAAAGTGTGGCTATAGGAACGTCAATTGTGTGTAAATTGGGGCATGTACATAAGAAAAGGTTACACTTTATAAGTGTTGTAATAAAGGAGGTATAAAAAGACTACGCTTTAAAATTGTGGCCAATAACAAACCAAAAGCCACGCTTTAAAGCATGACTAATAACAAAGCAAAGACCACGCTTTAAAGTGTAGTGCTACCAAATAAAAGTGTTGCTGATGAGATACTACAAAGCGTAGCCTTTTTATATCTTCGGCCACGCCTTTTAAGCGTAGTTGCTATAGCAACACTTGAAAAGTGTGGCCTAAAGTCAAGGGTTACGCCTCTTTAGCCCACCCCCTAAAAGCGTTGCCTAAAGTCAAAAAGTGTAGCCTTTGATCAAAGGCCAAACTTTTTGCTAGTTTAGGCAACACTTTACCGGGGTGGCTAAATGCCTAAAATGTTGTAGTGAGTTAAGAGAATCCTTACACAAACCTTCTATAATAAACTGCTAACCCTAGAAAGCTATGAATTTCTGTCGGCATTTTGGGTCTAGGCAAAGTCTTTACAACCTCTATCTTCTGTAAATAAACTAGAATACAACAACATATGATACAATATAGCCCAAAAAGACCACAAAATGCAACCAGAACTCACACTTCGAAAGCTTAGCATACATCCTCTGACCTTAGAGTACCTAAAGCATTGCTCGGAGATGATATCTATGCTCAGTCTCTAATTGTGAATATACCATAACATCATCAATCAATACAATGACGAGCAACTCTAAGAACACCCCGAATATATTATTGATTAGGTCCATAAATACTGTTATGGCATTCACAACCTTAAAGACATCACAAGAAACTCATAATGCCCATATTTAGTCTTGAAGGATGTATTTAGAATATCACTCTCCCAAACTCGTACCTGATGGTACTCTGAACATAAATTAATTTTTGAGAAACATTGAGCATCTTATAGATGGTCAAGAAAATAATCAAAATCCTCGGCAGTGGGTATTTATTTTTAATAGTCACCTTATTCAACTTTTGATAATCTATATACATTCTCAATGAGTCATCTTTCTTTTTCACACACAATACTAGTATACCCTAATGCTGATGAAGCCTTCAACAAGCAAGTCCTTCAATTGCTCCTTTAACTCCTTCAGCTCAGCTGAAGCCATCCTGTAAGGAGGAATCAAAATTTGCTAAATACCTGATGGCATATCAATTGGAAAGTTGATCTTACGCTCTAGGGGAATACTAGGAAGCTCGTATGGAAACACATCTAGAAACTCATTAACCACTGGAATTGGTTAAAGAGTCAGTGGCTCAATATCAACATCTCAAACTCAGAAAATATGGTAAATACAACCTTTGGCGATTATTTTCTTTGCCTGAAGAAAGGAAATAAACCTTCCTTTTGGCATTTCTGCATTAACCTTCCACTCTCGAATTGCTTCCCTTAGAAAGTGGAATCTAATGGTCTTTACTCGGCAATCAATATTGGCGTAAAAAGAAGCTCTCTAATGTATGCCCATATTAATATCAAAGTGAAGAATCTCTAAATCTATTAGGTCTGTAAATGGTTTGATGGACAACAATCTCTACTATGCAACCTGGATAAATCCTCCTCGTAATAATAAAGTATCCAAGTGGGGTAGACATAGCAAAAGGTCGCTATAATGACTCTAGTACCATATATAACTTTCCAGCAATTAATGGGGTAACATACAATAATTTGGAACCTGGATCTATCAAAGCATAAACACAATGGGAGCAAACACTCAATTCATTTGTCACAACATATATTGATAACTCTGAATCCTGACAAACTATCAGTGCATATGTTCAATCCTGGCCTCTGCCTTAACTAGATGCTCCCCATCGGCCTCGACCTCTACCTACTAAAATTTGGGACCCACACTCTACAAGATCTACTGAGGAAGATGATCATGTTGCTGAGTCGTTCCTCTATCCTGAACCCTGCTTATCACTTAACGAACAATATCATTGTGGATCCCTAATAGCATCTCCTTGCATGTGTCTACCGCAAGTATCACAATGCGGCACAACTAATCTAGGCTGCTCTGGGTAATTGTATTACTATGAGCTTGATGCTCATGAGCTCTCACTCAGACCTGTCTGCCCTTTGTGATCTAACCTGCTACCCTAGGACTGCTGTGGTGGGGGGCCTGGGTGGATTTTTTGAATACCAAGGTTTGGAACCACCCTAAGCCTCTATCTGAAACCCTGTGGGCCTAGCCCTCTTCTAGTGCTCTCTCTCGATCCTCTCAGCCATATATTACTAATGTTGGAGCCCCTCTATGTTATGTGTAATAGCCTGAATCTTTGAGATGTCTATATTTTCATTAAGTTTGGGTATAATACCAGCCCAATATTCATAATATGAAGAACACAACCTTTAAGACTCAGCTCTATAGCACAATTTGAGGCAAAGAAGGGTAGCTTTCCTGAACAATGTCTGTAGCTTCTTGCTTATAGAATGTGGTGCATAACACATTTATAAAAAAGACTCTACTAGACACGGCTTGCAGACTCCCTAGGATACACCATTTCTCTGATACCAAGTTTGTTACATCTGAAACTCGTGGGGTGCCACTAGCACCTGATGCCAAAACATAGGACAAAGTCGACCCTGCTAATCCATTTTCCAATGACGCATAGCAGCCACACACAATCAATAAAATAAACAAGTATACTTAATAATCAGCCCTCAATTTGTGAGGCCACTGTCAACATCTCTAAAAGAAAACAACTACTCCCAACAGTTCATATAAAGTAATAAGCAGGTAGCACATATGTTCTGTTTGAGCTTTTGAGGCCACCATGATATCTAGAAAAGCATAAATGATATGCGGGCCTTCAAGGCCACTAAGAAATGTATGTAGAAACTAAAAACAAGTATATACAATGAAAACTAGGCCAAAAAGTCGCTAAGATATAAATAACAATAACAACAAGGATCAACTGGACAACGAGCTATAGCTAATCAACATACAATGGCAAAATGGTTACCATTGTATCTATGCAACCCAACAGACTAGTTTGCAAGCCTCAATGAATATAATACTTTGTGGGATAGGGCCCTAACCTACCCAAAAGTTATAAATAGCAGAAAGGCAAACCTCTAAGACTCTGGCGACCACTGGAAGGAAAAGAGTCAACCAATCCACTGAAAGATTGACTTGGCTACCCAACAAGTCTATCTGGTCATCGCTTAGAACCTGCAGGTATGAATGCAGTGCCCCAGGGTAATGGGTCATAAAAACAAAATAATGTACCGAGCATGTAAGACAAACTGAAAACTAAAACTGAAGCTTAAGGACTGAACCAAAAAGGGAGGAGTAAGCATAAGTAAAAAACCTTACCTTTCTGCAATAAGATAACATTTAAAGCATGTAGAAAACAGTAACCTGACCCGGCTCCAATATGCCCAACAGGTACAAATAGCACATAATTACTATAAGTCTTTACGAGCACAAACAGTCATTAAATACCCATATTGGTCCTCTTACCTTGAATCCAATAATGATCTGACCTAAACTGTCTGAATGTACATGTGTCATGATTCAGTATAACTCGAAGGCTCTGTGGAACAATTAAGTATTGCCCTGCAGGTATAGCTTTCCCATCTTATAGGTATGGTCTACTAGCTTATAGGCATGGTCTTCCCATCTCGTAGGCTTGGTAATGTAAAGTAACTACTACCCTATAGGAACAGCCTTCCCATACCATAGGTATGGTATTCCCAGCCCATAAGCATGGTTAGCCTATCCTAAAGACATTGTATTATAATTAGCTTGTAGGCTCTAAAACCTTTTAGTGTCATTGTCTTCTGAGGCCAAAACAAGCTCATAGGTGGCAGAAGACGATAAAAACAACACAATAATAGCAAGTAATCATAGGTGACCTCAATACAATCATAACATGCCTTTTTTCCCATTAAGTAAGGAATATAGTGTTGTTGATAGTCATTATATCATGTTGTGGTAGCAAACTCAATACTATCAGGCATAGTCAAATAATAACGTTAAAAATGCTATAACAAGCTTTGCCTTTTAGGGTCATTCCAGAAAGTTAAAAAAAATCCTTAACATACCTTTCAAGTGAAGCCTGAATGTCGCTATGAACGTTGACCAACCATTCATAATGCAAAAAATTCAAGAATCAAAAAGGCTAGAAAATCTAGCCATAGCCAATTGATAATGTGTTAAAGTCATCACTCTAACCAGCCCACTTTAACTCAACAAATGATATCATAATCTTCACCAAACCAATAAATAATAACCACAACAAGAAGCAATCAACATATCACAAGAGTGAAGAGCTCCAGAGGTAATATAACAAGGCGTACTTCACACTGTTTATGAAATTTTGATAAGAATCACACCAAACCCCAAGTCCCTCAAAAACCTTAACACCACCAATATAAAACAATAATAACCCAAATAAATAAGACAAAGGGGCTTCCTAGAGCCACGATATAAAAATACGACCTCGTGGCTTGGAAATATATAAAATGATACTACAACATAGAATTATGAAGGAGGGTCATAGGAGGAAGATTACCTCGACAAAAATCTTTGAAATTACAATCCAAACAAGAACTTAGAAGAACCCACCATGAGCTGTAATCAATATACAACAAGAAAACATGATAAACATTCCAATAACAAGAAGTTCCTCCTAAAAATTGACTTAAGCTCAAATTAAGAATAAGTTGAGGATTTAGAACTCTTACCTTATGATAAATTGATCCTAACAATATAGAAATATACACTCCATTAGCTATACCATGATGATGAGCTCGCGATATGGAGAAACGTTTGTTAAACTTCTGAGTTGAAAGAATAAATGTCGATGGATAATTTAGGATCTTGTTCTCTGATTTATTGTAGGTGCTCAGTGGTTTTGGAAAAATATTGATGAAGGGATATTATTTAAAGCATTATTGACTTAAGGGCTAGGGGGACTCACCTTGATGTACTTGCTTGTGCAGTTTTACAATCATACAAATATCTCTCTATTGGTAAGTCATATGAATGAACAATTTAGTGCGTTGGAAATTAGACTCACATAATTTTGATTTTTTAAGGATGGAGACTTCTAACCCCTTATATAAGGATAAAATATTCGAGACATTTGACCCTAATTTTAAGAGAATTCTTTAAAGGAATTTATAATAACTTTTGCATACTTTTATTTTTCAACTTTCTTGACTTCAAAACTTAACATACGATCATTGTAAAATTTAAATACTTTATAAGATATCCTTCCTATAATATTAAGTATTCTTAGTCTTATCTCTAAAGCATGAGACAATTCAAACGTTCAAATGAGTGGGGTATTACATTCTCTCCCCCCTTAGGGACACTCATCCTCGAATGATGATAATGTACATGGCATAACATAAAACAACTCAAGAACTCATATAATACCAAAGTAGAATACCTTAAGTACTCAAATGTGAGTCTACTATCTATCTGTTTCGAACATCATCTAAAGGAGTGAACAAGTGAGGATAGCTGGACTTCATGCCCTCTTCAACTTCCCATGTCATATCCTTGATATTACAGTTCTACAATAACACTTTTACTGAAGCTATGTCCTTATTCCATAATCTCTTACTATGGAAATATGGACTTGTTCATAAGACAGTTCATCTGAAATTTGAACATATGTTGTCGGTAATATATGTGTTAGGTTCCCCATACACTTCCGTAACATAGAAACATGAAAGACTGGGTAAACTGACTATAATTTTGAAGGTAACTCTAGCTTGTAATAAACTCTACCTATCCATCGCATGATATGGTAAGGCCTAATATATCAAGGCCTCGGCTTGCCCTTCCTGTCAAATTGCATAACGCCCTTCATTGGCAAAACCTATTAAAAGACCCAATCATTAACATTGAAATCTAAGTCTCGTTGCCTAATATCTAAATATGATTTTTGGTAGATCAGAGTTGCCAACAACTGCTATCTGATAAGTTTTACCTTTACTACTTCCTGCTACACTATGTCAGGTCAAAGCAACTCTGACTCTCCAACCTCGAACTAATGAATAAGGGATCATCATTTATGCCCACAAAAAGCCTTGTACGGTGCAATATCAATGGTAGAATTATAGCAGTTATTATAAGCAAACACAAGAAGCAATAAGTGATCAAAAAGAACTTGGAGCCTAAAGAGAAGAGAATTAAGTCTACAAGAAGCTGGCAGAGCTTTAGCCATTGGGCCACATCCATCTATCCCTAGTTCCCTCTGAAATCAAGCACACACGCCCATTACATATCCTCAAGTGTATGGATTGCACGTTCAGCTTGGCCATCAATCTAAGGATGAAAAGTTGTACTAAGATTAATATGAGTCCCCAGACCCTTAAGGAAAGATTTCCAGAAATATGCTATAAACTATGCTTCTCTGTCTGAAATAATAAATAATTGGATACCATGTAGTCTAACTATTTCTCTAATGTATAGCCTAGTATAATCTTCATCTAAGAATGTGGCCATGACTGATAATAAATGGGCCAATTTTGTCAAGCTATCATAATAACCCAAATAGAATCGAACTTCTATCGCGAATGAGGAAAACCTGTGACAAAATCCCTACATATTGCCTCCTACTTCCATAATAGAATAACTATAGAAGTGCTCTACCTTTATCAGCTAACAATTTGGGAACTATGCCACGAACTCAGCTATGTGCCTCTTCATTCTTGGCCACCAATAAATATCTTTAGTATCATAATACATTTTCGTGTATCCTTGATGAATAGAATAGCGAGATGGTATGCCTCTCTAAAAATCAGTTATCGAAGCCTTGCAACATTCGAAACACACAACAAGTCTCTATATCTAAGGACTATATCCCTTGCTAAATAAAAGGCTAAAGACTCTTGCTGCTGAGCCTTGACTCTGAGCTGCTCTAATTTGGGATCCTCGTATTGCCATGCCTTCACTTTCACAACTAAAGATTATATGGTTGTGTCCTGAATTATGACCCTAGTAT
The DNA here is from genome assembly GCA_003996215.1 of Jaltomata sinuosa. Classification (NCBI taxonomy): domain Eukaryota; kingdom Viridiplantae; phylum Streptophyta; class Magnoliopsida; order Solanales; family Solanaceae; genus Jaltomata; species Jaltomata sinuosa. The sequence continues at coordinate 19,552 of QJPP01002103.1, read as the reverse complement.
AACCCTAGTATAACTAGAGTCTAACAATTTAACCCCCAAACAAGCTAGCTGATAGAGCTCCTGGGCCATTACCGGCTTCTGAACTCCCAATATAGAATGCCCATAGACTTATGATTGAGGGCATCTACTACTATATTGGTTTTCCCTAGATGATATAAGATATCCATATCATAGTCTTCCAGCATTTCAAGCCATCGGTGTTGTCGCATGTTCAACTTTTTCTTTCAAAAAATTTACTAGAGTCTCTTATGATCCGTATAAATATGAACATTATACAAGTAATGGCTCTAACTAATCAGGGCATGAATAACTGTGGAAAACTCTAAATCATGGGTCAGATAGTCCTTCTCATGCTTCTTTACCTGTCTATAAACATAAGCAATTACCTTTCCATGTTGCATTAGAACACAACCCAATCCGATGCCTAAAGTGTCATAATTCACCGTCTAGACTCTGGACCCTCTGGTAAGGTCAAAACTATTGCTGAAGTCAATCTGTCTTTAATATATTGAACACTATACTCAAATGTTACGGGCCATTGAAACTTAGCTACTTTATGAATCAACTTTGTCAAGTGTGCTGAAAGTGAAGAAAATCCTCCCATGAACCTTCTGCAATAACTTGTTAACCCTAGAAAGCTATAAACTTTTGTGGGGGTCGTGGCTCTAGGAAAAGTCTTCACAACCTTAATATTCTATAAACAAAGCATAATACCAGCATCTGATATAATATGGTCCAAAAAGGCCACAAAATGTACCATAACTCACACTTTGAGAGCTTAGCATACAACCTCTGATCTTGGAGTACCTAAAGCACTTCTCAGAGATGGTCTCTATACTCAGTCTTTGATTGAGAATATACTAGAATAATTAATAAATACAATGACGAACAAGTCTAAGAATAGCCTGAATAAACTATTCATTATGTCCATAAATACTTCTGGGGAATTCGCAACCTGAAAGATATCACAAGAAACTCAAAATGGCCATATTTGGTTTTGAAGCCTGTCTTCGGAATATCACTCTCCCAAACTCATACCTGATGGTACCTTGAACGTAAATCAATTTTTTTGAAACATCAGGCACCCTGAAGCTGGTCAAACAAATCACCAATCCTCGGTAATGGGTATTTGTTCTTAATAGTAATCTTATTAAGTTACCGATAATCTATATACATTCTTAGAGAGCCATCTTTCTTTTTCACAAACAATACTGGCATACCCCAAGGTGAAGTGCTAGTCATGATGAAGCCTTTACCAAGCAAGTCATTCAATTTCCCCTTTAACTCATTTAGCTCGGAGCCATCATGTAACAAGGAATTGAAATTACCTGAATACCTGGAGGCACATACATAGAAAATTTGATCTCACACTCTGGGGGAATACCAAGAAGCTAATTTGGAAAAACCTCTAGAAACTCGTTTACCACTGGAATATATAGAAGAGTCGGTGGCTCAGCATCAACATCTCGAACTTATACAATATGGTAAATTCAACCTTTAGTGATAATTTTCTTTACCTGAAGATCAGAAATAAACCTTTCTTTTGATGTTTCTGCATTACCCTTCCACTCCCAATTACTTCTATTGGATAGCAAAATCTAACAATCTTTGATCAATAGTCGACATTGGCATAACAAGATGCTCGCTAATCCATGCCCATAATAATATCAAAGTAAAGCATCTCTAGCTCTATCAGGTCTGCAAAGGTTTGATAGCCAATAATCTTTGTCGTACAACCTCGATAAATTATCTTGGCAATAATAGAGTCGCCAACTGTGGTAGATATAGCAAAAGGTCCATGCAATGACTCTAGTACCATATATAACTTCCCAACAATTAATGGGGTAACATATGATAATGTGGAACCTGGATCTATAAAATCATAAAGACAATTGGAGCAAACAGTCAATGCATTTCTCACAACATCTATAGATGACTCTAAATCCTAACAAACTATCAGTGAATATGTGCAATGCTGGCCACTGCTAGAAATAAATGCTCCTTCTCGGCCTCGACCTCTACCTATTGAAATATGGGACCCATGATCTATAGGATGTACTTACGAAGATAATCCTTTGGCTGATTTATCCCTCTATCCTAAACCCTGCTTGTCCATTAACAAATAATATCTTTGTTTATGACCCTCTTGGCTTCAAAAATTGCATTTTGTGGATCCCTTATATCATCTCCCAGCATGTGTCTACCATAAGTATCAGCAGAGCTAATCTAGGCTGCTCTGGGACCCTGTACTGCTGTGAGCCTTACACTTGTGAGATCTCGCTCAAACTTGACCACCCCTGGTGATCCAACCAACTACCCTAGGACTGCTGTGGTGGAGACCTAAGTGGTTTTTCTGAATACCAAGGATTGGAACCACCCTAAGCCTTTGTATGAAACCCCGTGGGCCTAGCCCTCTCTTACTATTCTCTCTCAACCCTCTCAGCCATATATTACTGATGTTGAAGCCTCTCTATGTTCTATGCAATGTCCTAAATCCATGCGAAGTCTATACGATTATTAAGTTTAGCTATAGTACTAGCCTAATAACAATTGTAAGCTAAAGAACACAATCCTTATGACTCATCTCTATAGCACAATTTGAGCAAAAGAAGGGTAATTTTCTAGAACAATGTTTGTTGCTTCTTGCATATAGAATGTGGTGCACAACACATTTATAAACAAGACTCTACTAAACATGGCTTGTAGACTCCCTAGGATACGATGTTGTTCTGATACAAAGTTTGTCATGCCCCAAACTCAAAGGGCGCACTTGCACCTGATTCCAAAAATTGAATAATTAGCCAATGACGCATAACAGCCACACACAATCAAAAAAGCAAACAAGTACATCTAAACTTAAAAATAAGCCTTTGGCCATTGAGGCCCCTGTCAACAGCTCAACAAAGAACAACTTTACTCCTAACAGTTCATATAAAGCAATAAGCAGGTAGCACATAAGTCATGTTTGGACTATCGAGGCGACCATGATATCTAAGAAAACATAAATGTTATGTGGGTCTTGAAGGCCACTAAGATCTCTATTTAAAAATTTAAAGCAGGTATATACAATGTAAGCTCAGCCACCAAGTTACTAAAATGACAACAACAACAACATGGTTGAACTGGCAAAAAAGCTATAGCTAATCAATATACAAGGCCAAAATAGTCACCATCATAGCTATGCAACCCAATAAACTAGTCTACAAGCTTCAATAAATGCAATACTGGGAGGGATAGGGCCCCAACCAACCCAAAAACTATAAACAACAAAAAGGAAAACCTCTAAGACTTTAACGACCCTTGGAAGAAAAGGAGTCAACCAATCTACTAAAAGCATGACTATGCTACCCAGCGGGTCTATCTGTGCATCACTTAGGACCTACATGCATGAATGCGATGCCCCCGGCAATGGGGCATCAATACAAAATAATGTACAAAGCATGTAAGGCAAACTGAAAACTAAAACAAAGTGTAAGGAATAAACTAAAAGGGGAAGAGTAAACATAAGTACAATACTTACCTTCCTGCAATAAGACAACATTTAAAGCACATTGCAAACAATAACCTGACCATGCCCCCTTAAGCCCGACAGGTACAAATAGCACACAATAACTATATGTTCTAAAGAGCATAAATAGTCACTAAATATCCATACTGGTCCTCTTATATCATCCCCAATGATGATATAATCTGAACTATTTGAATGTACATGTGTCATGAATAAGTATAACTCTGAGGCTCTATGGTACAATATAAGTGTTTCCTCATAGGTACAACCTACCCATCCCATGGGTATGATCTGCTCGGCCTATAGGCTTAATAATGTCATATAATTGCTTCCCCATAGGTACTACCTATCCGTCCCATATATATGGTCTACCCATCCTATAGGCACGGTCTGCCCGATCAAAATGCATGGTATTGTATCAGCTTTTAGGCTCTAAAACCATGCAGTGTTAGTGTTTGTTGAGGCCCAAATAAGCTGATAGGCAATGACAGATAATAAAAATAATACAATAATAGAAAGTAATCACAGGTGACCTCAATACAATCATAACATTCTTTTTAGGTCACTAAGTAAGGAATAGAGTGCTATTGATAGTTACTATACTATGCTGCGATAGAAAACTCAATACTATGAGGCCACAACTTGACTAATGATGTTATACAGGCTATATAGATCTTTGTCCTTCAGGGTCATGCCATAAAGTTAAAAGGAAGCCATAACATACCTTTCAACTAAATCCTCAAAGTCGTTATAAAGCTCTACTAACCAATAATAACACAATAAATGCAAGAATCAATTAGGCTGGAAGATCGATCCATATCCAACTAATAAGGTGTTAAGGTCATCACTCTAATCAACTCACTTTAACTCAACAAATGACATCATAATATCTACCAAACTAATAGCTAATAATCACAACAAGAATCTATCAACATCTCACAAGAACGGTAAACTCACGAGGTAATATAACAAGGCGTACTTCGCACCATGTAATCAAACAACCATTGTATGTGACTCTGATAAGAATCACACCAACTCCTCATTCCCTAAAATACCTTATAACCATCAATATACAACAATAATAACTTAATTCAATAAGACAAAGGGGCTTCCTGGAGCCACGATATCAAAAATACTACCTCATGGATTAGAAATCTATAAAATGATACTAGAATATGGAATTATAAAGAAGGGTCATAATAGGAAGATTACCTCGACAAAAAGATTTGAAATCTTAAAGTAAAAAAGCTATTAAAAGAACCCACCATGAGCTACAATCAAAATACAACAAGGAACCACGACAAACATGCCAATAACAACAAAATTCCTCCTCAGAATTTATTTTAAAGCTCAAATTAAAAAGAGTCAAGGATTTAGAACTCTTACCTTCTGGTAAATTTATGCTAGCACTAGCGAAATATACATTCCAAAAATTGTCTCTTTGCAGTAGCACAAATGTAGCCAAAATTGATGAGAAAACTATACCATGATGTTGACCTCGCGATGTAAAGCAACTTCTATTAAACTTCAAAGTTGAAAGAATAAAAGTCCATGGATGATTTAAGATCATGTCCTCTGATTTATTGTGGGTTTTCAGTGGTTTTCTATGGAAAATAATGATGAAGAGGCTGTTATATAAAGCATCCCTATTATCAGAGCCAGACCGTCCCTTCCGGAGGGAGGAGTAGTTTAGCATAAGGTTTTATTCACATTGCCAATACCGTCAACTTTACATACTATAGTCTTTAGTCATAACTCTGTCCAAATTACAGTCTTTTACCTTGAGTCTTTATCTATATTTTCGTCTTGTCCTTGTACATATCTTTTGTAGAGTCATTACTATTGTCATCTTACACTAGAGTCTTTACTATATACCTGTATCAGAGTTGTTACCATAGTACTACTATATTAGAATCATTTTTAGTCTCATAAATATGTCTGAGTCATCTTTGTCTGGTCCTTGCAAGTCTCTTGCAAGAATAAATATGTCTCCGACCCTCAGTAAAACCCTATCATGTAAATATGATTACCTTTATGAAGTAAATGTCTTACCTCCATAAAATAAAGTGTCAGAAACCTACCTACCACTACTAAACCCATACTCCGCTTTTGCCAAAAAGACATGCTCTCCGTGTTTAAAAATCCCTTCCTTGGTCCAAAATAAACCTAAGGGAGTTAAGGAATACATTTATGCATCAAAGCTTGACTAGAACCCTCTTCTTGCAACTCAGGAGGAACAATTTATCACGCTGTAGATACCAGAGGATTTTCCGCGATAGTGGAAAATCCATGGTTTCACCCATATCCATTTAGGTGTTGTCGCTATTGCGTTGACATATCATAAAAGGAAAGGTCAACCAGTTTTTTCCCGTCTTTCACTCCTTGATACTAAATACAAAGAGTACCCACATGTAAAACTGGGAACCACAGATAACACTCTGAATGTCGAACAGTGTTTTGTCACTTTGTTTCCAAACTTCAACATGTCCCTGTATGATCCGTATTTGATGGAAGAATTGAAGATCCAAATCCAGATCCAAGGAGCTCCGCAAGATAGAGATGCCATATAGGCAACTCTCCACTATCAGATAGATTTCCAAGTCCAAAACCATGCCATGGATCTTTCTCTTCCAGGTTGTGAAAATGCTTTGTTCTTGAACCTAGATGCCACCAACAGAACTACCATGTGTACCCAGATCCCAAGGAATATATCCAAGAAAGAACTTGTTAAAATCCTTCCTCATTCATGGGTCACAAACTATGAGAAGTTGAGAGAACCTATTGAACCTCTCTACTACTCCGAACCATCCTTCACCAAAACACATGAGAAAACCATTTCAATGAGCTTAGACCATTCTTATCTAAAAAGGCCCAATAGAATAGCCATTTCTATAAATATGTACCACCCTACATCCGGTCCTAATCCAGTGGATGACTTCAAAACATTATATTGGTATACTTCAGATGTCATGAGTGAACATTATTTGATAAAACAATTCAATCATGAAGGCATTGGCATACAATTGTTCAAATGTCCTTTTATGGAACATTGTCCATGGGAAATTTGCTGTGATTGTGTTGAATGTCTGGAGGATGATGATTATTATGATGATGATGAATGGGATGCAGATTACTATCCAAAAGCTACCTCAAAGGACAAGGGAAAACCTGAAAGAGAGTTTCAGAACATGTATGAAGATGGAGATTCCTCCATTGGTTCATCGAGCTGTCTGGAAAAGTATGAATTTCTAGTTTCATACAAACCTTAAGATTGGCCAACTTTATACAACCCACTCATAAATGAATATACCAAAACCAAAGATAAATCTGAACCTCATATGTTCATGATAAGTCCCTCCAGCTCTAGTCATACTCCAAAATTCCCATCTCTACAACCCTTTGAAAAAGATGGCATAATCCACGCTCAAAAAATACCAAAACAAAATGTCATCTTGCCTACAGGAGAAAAGTCACCCACAAGTGATATCGAAGCAACAATGAACTGGCAAACTGAGAATGCTATTAGCTAAAACAAGGTGCTAGCCCACCTTGGCACATCTCTCAAAAGTGTTGCTCACACTCAGGCCAAGATGATGAACAAAGTCGAGACAATCGAGAATAAAGTAGAAAAGGCTTCCACACATCATACTGGACTCATCAAAGCCCTTGAACAGAGAATGGCAACCCTTTAGTATGATATCTGTCCACCAGGCACTTTACGTTCCCACTTCATTGGCCAACAACACAAAGAAATGGCTTCCCTAAAAGACCAGATACACCAGTTAAAATATGGTCCCTTTGACTAAACAAGCATTTGAGTCCAAATAAAAAATCTACCTTGTTTCGTATGTCATCATAGACATACTCTCAACAAAAATTTAGCCATGACACATGTACCTTCTGAGTAAGACTAAGAGTGAATATTACTCTAAAAACGATGTGTTATGAGGTATTCAAATTGCATAATGTTCATATATTAAGGTTTGAAGTCAAGCAAATTGTAAAATAAAAATCAGCAAAAGTTATTGTAAATTACTTTCATAAAGTTTTTGAAATTTGGGTCAGATGTCTTAGAGATTTTCTCCTAATTTATAAAGAGTTAGAGGTCCTACTACCTATCAAATTGACGTTCTACTAGTCTAGTTTCACACACATTAAAGCATTTGCCTATACAACTTTAGAATAAAGCGATTTTTGTATTCTTGCGAGGTTGCACAATCAGGTATCTAAAGTGAGCCCCTAGGTCGGTGGATGGTTATAAATATTGTCTCCATCAGTTTTTATGTCATTTTTTCATTGAAAACCCCAAAAACTCAGATCTTAAGACCTGAAACCATCCTTATATGTTGATGATATTAGATTGGGTCCTTGAAAAATGTTTTTTTATGCATTGAGCCCGTAGTTATACTATAGTTTGTTCCATCGATTTCGTGATGTATCTCTCCTGATGTTGTGGAAGTGAGGTTTTAACTTCATATTGAGTTTGTGTGTCACGCCCAAAACTCGGGGGAGCAACTGGCACCTGATGCGAAAACATAGGCCCAAGCCAACCCTGCTGAACTATTTACTGATAGTGCATAGTAGCCACACATAATCAAGAAAATAAACAAGTATATCTTGGCGTAAAAATCAACCCTTGGGCGGCAAGGCCCCCATAAATGGCTCTACAAAGAAAACAACTACTCCCAACAGTTCATATAAAGCAATAAATAGGTAGCAAGCAAGTCTTGCTTGGGACGTCGATGCCACCATAATATCTAAGAAAGCATAAATGCTATGCAGGCCATCGAGACCACCATGATCTTTATATAGAAATTAAAAATAGGTATATACAATATAAGCTAGGCAAATAGGCCCCTGAACTATCAACAACAACAACAAGGCCCAACTGGCCAACATGCTTCAATTTATCAACATACGAGGCTAATATATTCACCAACGTAGCTATAGAACCCACCAGACTAGTCACCAAGACTCTATGAATAGAACTCTTGGTGAGATTGGACCCCAACATACCCATAAATAATAAACAGTAAAAAGGCAAACCTTTGAAACTCTGGCAACCCTTGTAAGAAAAAAAGTCAACAAATCTGCTGGAAACTCAACTACGCTACCCGGTGGGTCTGTCTGGTTGTTAGTCATGACCTACATGCATGAATGTAATACCCCCATGCAATGAGTCATCAATACTAAACAATGAACCAAGCATGTAAGGAAAGCTTAATACTGAAACTAAAGCTAAAGTATAATGACTGAATAGAAATAAAAGGAGTACAACAGAAGTACAACAACTTACCTTCCTACAATAAGACAACATATAAATAGGTAACAAATAATAACATGACCTGGCCACTATAAGGCTGGTAGGTACAAATAGCACACCAACACCATAAGTCCTAACAAGCACAAATAGTCGCTAAATACCTCTACTAGTACCGTTACCTGGACACCAGTGATTATCAAAATAGAAATGTTTGAATATATAGGTTTCGTTAATCAATATAAATCTTAGGCTTCATGGTTTAATATAATTGCTGCCCTATACATACAGTCTGCCCGACTCCTATGTATGGTCTGACTGTCCCATAGTCTCAATGGTACAATATAAATACTTCCTCATAGGCGTAGCCTGCCCACCCTGTAAGTATGATTTGCTCGGCACGTAGGCATAGTCTTCCTGACCCTTAGGCTCGGTCCATCAGTTAGCTTATATGCTCTAAATCTTCTGCTGTCAGTTTCTACTAAGGCCAAAACAAGCTCATAAGAAGTAGCCAGATGATAAAAACATTACAACAATAGCAAGTGATCATAAGAGACCTCAATACAATCATAACATGCTTTAATAGGCCACTAAGTAAGGAAAAGAGTGTTGCTGATAGACACTATATCATGATTTGGTAGAAAACTCAATAGCATAAGGCTACAGTCACTTAACGATGTTATAGAGGCTATAACAAGCTTGGGCCTTCAGGGTCATATCTACAATTAAAAAGGAAGCCTTAACATAGTTTTCAACCGAAGCCTCAAAGGTATCTCTATGAAGATCTATCAACCAATTGTAATGCAATAAATACGATAATCAATAAGGATACAAGAATGAGCCATAGCCAAACAATAAGGAATTAATGTAACACTCACAACTAGACAAGTCCGAAGCATGAGATGAGGCTAATAAAAATAATAAATAGCATCTAAATTCAACAACAATATGCTAACATCATATCGAAGAAGAGACAAGCTCCCGATAAACTATTTGAAGGCGCACTTCATGATGTTTCAATTTAAAACTTCTGTACGTGGCTCAAAAGAGATACACACCAATCCCACTGTCCCTACCTCCATAAATTCAACATTTCAACATAGCTAACAAGCTTCCTGGAGGCAAGTCTTCCTATCAACATCCCATGGCTCGATAAATGACAAGAATTAATTTGGTATCTTAAGGATATTGAGGGGGACATTAAATGGGTAATTTTTTGCATGAAATGATTCCAATACAAACTCTAATAATCTACGATAATACCTCTACACAACTGAATCAAGGTAGAAACCCACTAATCAAAAGAACAAGAAGTGCTAAACCAATCCGACAAAAGATACTAATTTTCACCATAAAATACTATTTGGGGTCCGAGGTAGCTATAAACTGATAAAAGATAGTTCCGACCTTGATAATCACACCCAAAACACTACCACAAACTTAACACATATCTTCAACCTAGATTCCAGAACACCCATTGATATACTAAACAAAATTGATGAGGCAAACTATACCAAAATGACAAGCTCGCAATATAGAGCAACTTTCGTTAAACTTCTGAGTTGAAAGCATCAATATCCATTAAGAATTTAGGGGAATTCCCTATTTTTTCTATGCATTTAGGAGTATTCTTCTGGGTTTAAGCCATTTAAGAAGCACCATTTAAAAAGGTCAACCTGCCTAGGGGCTAGGTGGCCCGCCACCACATGCCTACTTGTGCAGTGTCACGAAAATATGAATATCTCTCTATTCTGAAGTTGTATGGAAATATGATTTAGTGCGTTGTAAACAAGTAGTACTTCAATTTGGTAGGTTGGAGGCCCTCTAACTCTTTATAGATTAAGAGAAAAGCTCCAAGATATTTGACCCAAATTTTCTGATAATTTATTAAAGGAATTTATAATAACTTTTGCTGAATATTATTTTGCAACTTGCTTGACTTAAAAACTTAAAATATGACTATTATGTGATTAGAATACCTTATAAAACATTCTTCCTAACATAATAAGAACTATTAGTCTTATTTCGAAAACATAGGTTAATTTAAACGATCAAATGAGCATGGTATTACATCATCCCCTTTAGGAACATTCATCCCCAAATGATGATACTATACATGTCATCATAGAAAATAACAAAAGAACTCATATAATACACAACTAACATATCTCAAGTACTCAAATGCGGGTCTACTATCTGTTTGTTTTGAACATCTAAAAGAGTGAACATGTAGCCATATCTAGACTTCATGTCCTCTTCAGCTTCCTACATAATCTCCTCGATATTATGGTTCTGCCACAACACTCTCACTAAAGCTACATCCTTATTCCTCTATCTCCTAATTTGGCGGTCTATTATAGCAACATGGACTTCTTTATGAGATAGTTCCTCTAAAATCTGAACATCTATTGTCAGAATTATATATGTTGGATCTCCAATAAACTTCCGTAATATAGAAACATGAAAGAGTAGGTGCACTGTCTCTAATTATGGTGGTCACTCAAGGTGGTAAGAAACTCTACCTATATGTCACACAAAATGATAAGGCCAATATATTGAGCGCTTAGTTTGACTTTCCTTCCAAATTGCAGAATGCCCTTCATCAGTGAAACCTTATGAAAGACCCAATCATCAACATCAAACACTATGTCCCATTACCTAACATCTGAATATGGTTTCTGGTGGCTTTGATCTATCAACAACCACCCTCTGGTCAGCTTAACCTTTTTCATTGCTTGTTGTACTACGTCAAATCCAAGAAACCCTAACTCTTCAACCTCAAACTAACCAAGAGGGTATAGGCATTTATGCATATATAAGGCCTTGTACTATGCCATACCGATGCTGAAAAAATAGTTGTTATTATAAGAAAACTCAATTAGTGATAAGTGATCATCCATGTTACTGCTAAAATCTAGCACATATACATGTAACATGTCCTCAAGCATCTGGATTATACGTTCGGCTTGGGCATTAGTCTGAGATGAAAAGTTCTACTAAGATAAACATGAGTCCATAGACCCTTTTAGGAAAGATTTCTAGAAATGTGTTGTCAATCGTACCCCCCTGTCTGAAATAAATGATACACAGATATCATGTAGTCTGACTATTTCCCTAATGTACGACCTAGAATAATCTTCAGCTGAGAATGTGGCCCTGATTTGCAAGAATTAAGCTAATTTCATCAGCCTATCGATGATCACGCATATAAAATTGAACTCCTATCATGAACGAGGCAAACCTCTGACAAAATCCATAATGATTTCCTCCCATTTCCACAACAAAATATCTATCTCCCAAGTCATCCCACTAGGATTTTGATGCTCTACCTTTACTTGCTAACATTTTGTGCATTCTACCACCAACTCAACTATGTCCATATTTATTTCCATCCACCAATAGATCTCCTTAATATCGTAATACATCTTCATGGATCCTGGGTGAATAGAGTAGAGAGAATGGTGTGCCTCTTCCATAATCTACTGTAAAATCCCTACAATATTCGAAACACACAACAGATCTTTGTATCTAAGGACATTATCTCCTGGCATAACAACATCTAAAGACTCCTGCTGCTGAGCCTTGGCTCTGAGATGCTCTATGATGGAATCCTTGTGTTACCATTCTTTCACCTCCACAACTAGAGATGATATGGATGTGTCCTAAACTATGACCCCACCATCAATAGAGACTAATAATCTAACCCCCAAGCTAGCTGGCTGATGGAGCTACATTAACTCTCAAATATAATAGACATACCATAAACATATGATTGAGGGCATCTGCTACATTACTAGCCTTCCCAAGATGATATAAGATATCCATATCATAGTCTTTCATCAATTTATCGCATTTTCAATTTTTTTGTCTAAAAATATGTTGAAGCTCTTCTGATCTGTATAAATATCAACATGAATGCCATACAAGTAATGCCTTTAAATCTTCAGGCATGAATAAATAAAGCCAACTCTAAATTGTAGGTTTGGTAGTGCTTCTTATGAATTTTTAACTATCTAGAAGAATAAGAAATTACCTTTTTGTGCTGAATCAAAACACAACCAGCTCGATGTCTGATGCATCAAAATACACTATGTAGCCCTTTTGACCCTCTAGCAAGGTCAAAACTGGTGCTGAATTCAATCTGTCTTTCAACTCTTGGAAACTTTGCTCACAAGCTGTAGTCTATTGAAACTTAGGTGCTTTTTGAGTCTGCTTCATCAAGGGTGCTGAAAGTGAAGAGAATCCTTCTACAAACCTTATGTAATACCCTTCTAACCCCAAAAATCTACAACCTTATGCAAGGATCGTGGGTCTAGACCAAGTCTTTACGACCTCAATCTTCTGTAAATCAACATGAATACCAATATCTGATACAATATGGCCTAAAAAGGCCATAGAATGCAACTAAAACTCACACTTTGAGAGCTTAACATAGAACCTCTAATCTGAGAGTACCTAAAGCACTGCTCAAAGATGATCTCTATACTTGAACTCTGATTGTGAATATACCAGAATATAATCAATAATCATAATGATGAACAAGCCTATGAATGACCTAAATATACTATTCAACAGGTCCATAAATACTGTTGGGGCTTTTGTCAGCCCAAAAGACATCACAAAAAACTTTAAATGGCCATATCTGGTCATGAAGGTTGTATTGAAAATATATATCTCCCAAACTCATACCTGATGGTACCCTGAATGGATATCAATCTTTGAGAAACATTGAGCACCCTATAGCAGGTCAAATAAGTCATCACTCATCGAAAGTGGACATTTATTCTTTACAGTCACCTTATTTAATTGCCAATAATCTATACTCATTCTCAGTGAGCCATTATTATTTCTCAAAAACAATACTGTCATACCCCATAATGAAGCACTATCTCCTTCATCTCAGCTGGATCTATCCCATAGGAGGGATCAAAATCGGCTAAATACTTGTAGCATATAAGTAGCAAAGTAGATCTCCCACTCTAGGGGAATACCAGGAACCTCATCCTGAAACATATCTGGAAACTCACTAACTACTGGAATAGATTAAAGAGTCGATGGCTCATCATCAAGGTTTTGAACTTGAACAATATGGTAAATACACTTTTTGGTGATCATTTTCTTTGCATTAAAATAGGAAATAAACTAGCCTTTCAACATTATTGCATTACCCTTCAACTCCCAAACTACTTCCCTTGGAAAGTGGAATCTAATAGTCTTCGCTCGGCAATAGACATTGGCATAACAAGATGCTAGCTAATCCATGCCAATAATAATAATATCAAAGTCAAGTATATCTAGCTCTATTAGGTATTGAATGGTATAACAACCTTGAATCACTAGTATACAACCTCGGTAAACCCTTCTGGTGATAACAGAGTCGCCAAATAGGGTAGACACAACAAAAGGTAGCCATAATGACTCTTTTACTATACACAACTTCACAACAATAAATGGGGTAACGTACGATAATGTTGATCCTTAATCAATCAAAGCATAAAAATAATGGGAGCAAATACTCAATGTACTTGTCACAACATCTGATGATGACTTCAAATCCTGATGCTCGTGAGGTCTCACTCTTACCTGACTTCCTCTATTGATCCAACCTTCTACCCTTGGGACTACTATAGTGGGGGCCTAGGTGGTGTTCCTAATTATCAAGGTCTAGATCTATCTTGACTCTTGTTAGACCTCTAGAGTAGGATTAAGAACACACAAGTGTATGCAGTCTAACAAGTAGTATAGGACTTCTAAGTCCAGATTATCGATCCCACACTGAATTGAGGAATTGGAAACTATAATGAACTCCTATTCTAACTATTTAGTGATGTAAACAAGAGAAGATTGTTTATGTTACCTAATTAACTACTAACTACTATAATTCAATACTTATGACAAATTTAGGTTATTTTGTAAAATAATACATAGATTCCCTCATAAGTAATCCCTACATTACTAATACCTGCATAAATCTTACAAGCTACCAAACAACCCCTAAGTCCTATAAGCTAATACTATGACACATTTCCCAAAACAAAAATAAAAAATCAATTATAACAAACTATGACAACAACATCAAATAACAATCCACCAATGTAGGAGTAGAAAAATCAATACATCATAAGATAAGAATCAAGAATAGGAAATAAGCACAAGAATCCCCACCCTACACTTAAAGATTTTTGGTGTCTCCACACAGTTAAAAAAAATAAAAATAGGGGTTGAAGGGACTCCCTCAAGATGTAGTTACTCCAACTCCTCCTTGGAGTTTTCATCTTCATTTGATGGCCTTTTGGGACATCCTTTTTATGCATCAATGCCAAGGAAAATACGAGTAGCTGATGTGCCATGACTTTGTGGCACTTTCGATGCTTAAAACATGGAATTGGAGTATGTTCTTTAGCGATTTTTAGTAGTTTTGATGTGTTTTTAGTGTAATGCAGGAAAACATGGTTCAGAGACTATTTATAGAAAAAGACTGCAAATTTGGCTAAAACTGACTTCCACGACTTAACTCTATGAGTCTTGAATAGATCCATGAGTCGTGGAAAGACTTCTGTAAAGGTACCTGTAGCCTGAGATCTACGAGAAGTTTCCATGAGTTATGAACCTTTGCACGAGTCATCATTCTTGTTCGTTGAACTTGATCAGAGGATGTGAAAAAGGTATGATATCCACGAGGCAATTTCACGAGCCATAGATTAATCCATGAGCCGTGTAACAACTTTGTGGAAGTAAAGCTGCAAGAAGGCAAATACTTTGAGATCCACGAGCCATAAACAGTCCACAAACCATAGAGTGAACTCGTGGAACGTGCAAGATGATATGGAGCCTGAGTTTCATGAAGAGGTTTCATGACCTTTAGAAGTTTCTACGGACCATAGACTGTGTTTGTGGAAGGTTCCAATTCGAATTTTCCTTGTCTGTTTAGGATAGGATTTCTTAATTTTATAAATACCTTTCCTGGATTTTCTTTTGCGTTTTATGCTCGATATTTTGTAGGAAACATATTCATAAACACTTGGTATTGATTTGTTCTTGGTTTTGAGAGATTAACAAGTTCATTGATTCTTTATTTTTGATTCCTCTTTAATTATTCAAGTTTCCAGATTTCTTTACTTCTCCTTATAAGTATATGATCAATAATGCTTCAACAACTTCTGATTGTTTAATTATGAACATGAGTAGCCAAATCCACAACTAGGATTCTGAGAACCATGACGGATTAACAAAGTAGGCAAAGTACTTAGTAATTCAAGGATAGTGTTTATGCATGTATTGCTCTTCACTTTGCTTTGATTGCTTTTTAACAGTGGCTAACGTTAGAACTCGCCTTACTCTTACTTGCCGGACCAAGGAGGTAATGAATGAGAAAAGGGTTGGTTACAACAAAATTTGAGGCTATCAACTTTCATCTAATGGCTTGACCTTGTCCGGGAATAGCTAATTTGGGATCAAGGGTAAGGGTTAGTAAAGCACACACCCGTAGACGGACCAAGTTGCATGGTGAAATTCATCTATCCAGGGGAACAAACATTTAGGTGAACCTAACTTACTGATCTTGCATGCTAAACCCCAGAATAGATTGCTAGTACAACGCCTACTGCATTGTGAACTCATGGGGAACATAGTCCTAGTCCATCTGCTCTCTGAATCACAACAATCTTGATACTTGTTGATTACTTGTTACTTAATAATTTACAAACATACACTATTACTTAAAAACCCCTCTTTAGGGAAATAAGATGTCTACGAGCGCGAATACACACATTTGAATGAGATCCTACCATATTCCCTGTAGGATCGACCCTAACCTTGGTTAGGTTCTATATTTTAACAACAAGTGTTTTATGCTTCTTTTGGAGGTGTAATTTGGGCGTATCAAATTTTGGGCCCATTGCCGGGGAATACGATTGAGGATTAAGAGAGATTGTGTTTATTTCACTATTAGTCCTTACTTCCTGATTTTACTTTTTCTGTTACTTTTGTTTTTTTTTCATAGGTTGCACACTTGTGCATGCCCAGTACAAGGAGTCAAGGCAATCCCTGATTCCATTTGATCCCGAACTCCCAAGAACTCTAAGAGACATGGTTAAAAAGGGAGTTTTTGAGACACCTGAAGAGGCCACAACTTGGAGGTTGGCCAAAGAACAACAAATGAAATAGGCAAAGAGAACAATATAATCGCAATTGAGCTAATAAAGAATCTAAGCAACTTATTAAAGTTTAACCAAAAGTAAAAGATATCGATAGGGGGGTTTATGAACTAAACACAAAAGATACAAGAAATCATATACAAGATAGATTGATCAATGGCCTTCACCTTGCTTTCTCCAAGCAAGGACGACAAGGGAGACTTGGGATTGGGAATTTAACTCACAAGACTTGCACCCGGCTAACATGTGGGTAGTCTTGGCTAATGGTATTCCTAACCGTCTTTCAACCAATCAAGTATATATCTCGTGTGTTCTCTTCAATCACCACGAGTGAGCAATAACCAATCAAATCAACTTGGTTGAGTTGGCTATCTCTAGATCCAACTCTTACTTGGGGATTTACGATGAATTGAGCTATTTCTAGCCTCAATCTAGAATGGAATACCAAATACCCACTATTGAACCTTCCCGAATTTAAGGAAATCCTCTCTCAAGAAAAAACCCAAATTAGTATGCTAAGTTAATGCTTGCAACCATTAACTATAAATTCAAGCATGGAGGATTCAATAGACCTAAATAATCAAGCAAGAACAATATCTAGATATGAATTCAACATCCAAACAAGTATTATCTCTAATACAAAATCCAAATCTCAATTCAACAATTACACCTACAAATTAGCAATTAATAACAAGAGTTGAAGAATGGAAACTAAAGATTTTACAATCAAGAGCATCCAAATCTTCACTTCTATGGTGTTGGTTGATGAACTTGCTATCCAAGATTTCTCAAAAGATGTGAAAAATAGCCAAAGATGGATCCCAAAATGGCTGAGAAGAGTTTTATGTGAATTGGGGTTTCCAAAAAGGGAAATTTTAATTTCTGCCCCACAGCTAATATTTCCTCTTTGCCTACGTGTGTGCTCCACTGTGTTCACAATGAGTCTTCTGTCTGGTTGAACTTTGCCGACGAGAGTGGTCTGACACGTACATGTAGCTTCTGCTCAAGTGGCCTTCGCATACGCAGAGGGAATGCCGCGTTCGCACAGGCCAATTTGTAATGACCCTTCCGGTCATTTCCACGTTTAAGTTTGAAGTCAAGCAAATCAACAAAAGTTATAGTAAGTTCGTTAACAAATTTCCTGAACTTTGGGTCAAATGTCTCGGAGCTTTTCTCCCAATATATAAAGAGTTAGAAGTCCCCCGAAAAACCAAATCGAAGGTCTACGAGTCTAGTTTCCAACGCACAAAACCTCACGTCCAATTGATCTCGGAGTAAAGAGTTATGACTGTTTTACCGCGGACTGTCTGGCAGAAAACGGGTTGCGAACCGGGTCGCGAACCGGGTCGGGTTAAACGCGATTTAAGCCTCGACGTCACGTTTTAAAATGCCATTTCAGTTCCGAAACAGTTATAAAAAATAAGGGAGGATCCCGAGAGAATTCTTGAGTATCGAAATCGTGCGTAGGCGAATTACGAGCCTAAACTTAAGAACTTTATTAGCATCGTGCGTGTATTTGAAATATTTATTTAAAAGTTGAATTTTGGTAAAAATTATATTATTATTCCTTTCCAAAATATTTTAAAGGTTTATGAAAAATATATTTGATACGATATAAGTGTATACGTATTTATTTTATAAGGTTTTTATACTCCGTAATATTTTAACGGAGATAGTAAATTTAATTATGTTGAAAATTATTATTATAATATAGTGAGTTTTGTTGGAAATGATTTTCTATTAATTATGGTATATTTAAAATATTATATTTATTATACCACGAATTTATGCAACACCCGAATACATACATAACGGGCTGGAAAATATTAAATATTGCCACCTCCACAACACGTGGAGGTGGAGAGAGTGGCCAGCAGTCCACTAACTGGCGTGGTGTCACTCCTAAGGGTGACTTATCACCCTAACTTATTTACATTATGTTATTATTAAGCATATCCACTGAAGTGATTCCATTTCCTCTCAACAAACATCAATTACATAGCTTCTCCACATATACTTTCATACGCATACAGAGAGGGGTTTTGGTGGGACCAATTTAAGGTTATGGTTATATTAAATTGGTTATAGAAAATCAATTATCTACGTCAAGTTGTTCCGTCCCAAATCCGATTCCGATTCCGATTTAGTTTTGGATTTCTCGGAGTGGTTCGAGCTTGGACATCGTTGTTCTAGCAGCTTGTCGTCGGACGATAGGTAGGTTACGGTTTATCTTCCCTAGACTCCGTATATATAAAATAAAATTGTATTAATGGGCATCCTTGGGTTGGTTATTAGGTTGGTACCACAGACCTCGACCGCTTTATTCATGTCCGCCTATTTTTATTCCTCCGTTGCTTGTAGTATTTGCGGATATATTTTATTTTACCCTTGTGGTCCTGTGAGGCCTTGTTGACTCTGGAACATAGAAGGTGGGATTTTGGGAATGTCCGCGAGTCCCGGACAGAGAATTATCCTTCTAGGCTGGTTATGCTTGCTGAGTAGCTGTGGGCCTGTGCAGGGTCGATAGGTTGATTGTGAGCTGCGGGGCAGCTATTGTGTGTGATCATACCATTTCCATGCAATAAAGAGGTTTTATCCATGTTTTACTGTGGTTTTGGCTTCGGGCCT